>PVKZ01001862.1:0-306522 GCA_004027375.1 Macroglossus sobrinus
GGGGTTTGGCCTCCTCCAGGAAGCTGCACGTTGAGGGCGGTGGAGAGGCAGGGCCTGGTCCAGCCCAGCTCCTCTGTGCCTGCCTAGTCAAGACTGGAAGCGCTGGGCTCTAACAATGCTCTTCTGGGTTCCCGTCGGTTTGCTGTCTGGGGCAGCCAGAGGCTTTGGAATATGATGTCAGGATTCACGCCATAGCCTTCATGACAGGAAGGAACCCTTCTGAAATGCCTCCCCCGCGAGGAGAAAGGCCAGCTGGTCTGTAAAGGAGAGTGGCTCCGTTGGCCCCGAGTTCCCGCAGACCTCAGTTTTGCAGTTAAAATGTGGGTACATCGTTGAGCCCATTGGGCTGGACCCCAGTTAGCATTTGGGAAGATAGAGGAAGGAAAGGAGAAAGGACTTAGCCAACATCCCACCACCAATAAGAGGCCGAGCTGGGACCGGAGCCCAGGTTTCTCCAGACTCCGGTTCTGGGTCAGGCAGCCCTTCGCCCTGTGCCCAGTTCACCTGAGGATCTGTTAAAATGCAGATTCTGCTGCAGTAACTTGCGGTGGGGACTGACATTCTGCATTCCTAATAAACCCTCAAGTGATGCTGGCACTGCTGGTCCAGGGACCACACTGCGGGAATCAAGGATAACTGAAGTCACTTTCACTGGCCAGGGGGCCGAATGGTTCGGGTGCAAAGCTAGAATTTTTAATTCTCCATTATATCCGCTTGGCTCTATTTCTATTCTGTTTTATTATTACCAAGACATCTAAAAGCCATTGGTCCAGACCTCCAGCATGGAGGTTATCTGCCACCTTTTGTCAGCTCCTTGCTACCCAGATAGACGCCTGACATCTGCGGCAGGCAGGACGCTGGACTCGTGCCTGGGAAGTGTGCTCCGGACACTGGGAGGAGTGTGCCTGTGGCTTCATGGGGGCGAGTGTGAGCAGGGTTCCCTGGTTGTAAAGAGGGACACTTTGTGGAATGTCACTCTGCTAGTTGTCTGGGCTGCAGCTTTACTAACTCTAGTGGATAGTGTCTGTCTTCAGCATTCGTGAGGATGTGACAACAGGTGCCATTGTCGTCTTTCAGAATAAGAGATCTTCTGTGACAAGGTTGCCAGGGCCTCTGCTTTTCCCACCCGTTCTCTCTTATCTGGAAAAATCTTCTACCCAGAGCCTAGACTGAGAAAAGACCAGAAAAAGCATCTCTGAGAGGCTGACAAAACAAACAGGGATCGTCAAGTACGTGCAGCCAAATCTTGTGCGTTTTTTTCATCATCGACACCCCAGGCTTTATTAGAATTGTTCTTTTAAATATATATATATACAAATTAGCTGAAAGATTGATTACCTGGATTCTAAATCCAAACCGAATTTGCAAACTCCCCAACCTGGCAAGAGTAAGGAGAGGAGTCAGAAAGAGAACAGACACAAGAACGCTCACCAGCAGCTAAGTGGAGGTGAAGCGACTGCAAAGCTCTCGAATTCAACGTGCACACGCGGGAGGCGCCACAGCCTGGGGCGTCGGTGCAGGGACACGGGGTGGGGGGGCACCCGGGGGTGCCTCTGGGCCTTCACCCGATGCTGTGTCACAGCCCGGAGTCTGTCATGTCAAACTCTGCTCAGCATGTTGGGAGGGACGCAGTGGACTTCAGAATATGTTGTCTTTAAAATTGCTTAAGTGTTTCGTTCTTGTTTAAGATGAGACCTTTAAAGGAATCTGTTTCCATTATCTCAAAAGCTATGTCTGTATGTAAGCAACACGAGACTTTCACTCATAATCCCAGTGGTTGTGGGCGCTGCTGTGCTGTCCTCATCCCACCTGGCCCTTCACACATCTCTCTCCCTCGTCCTCTCCTTTTCTGGCCTCCTAATGGGAAGAACGCTCTCCTTTTATCTTTCTACAGTTTGACCAATCTGACCCCCTAAATCCCGTTGGCTTCAAAGTCTTGCGCCCCCAGCCTCTGACTTCCTAGCGAACAACCTTCCTTCATCCTGATGTCCTCCCCGCTCAGATTCCACGTATCGCAAACCCACACCCTCCAGGTCCCGGGCATTCCTCATTTCAGCATCCCCCACACCGGGGAGCTGGCTCTGGCCTTTCCCCCTTGGTAACGGACCATTTCCAGCTCCTCCCTGTCTTCTCTGGCACAGCTCAGACCCTCATCAATCCCCCACTGTGCTGTTTTCATCAGCGTCTCAAGTGATCCCGTTTCTGATTATCCCTCTCCAATCCATCTCGCTCACGTCTGCCTCGGGAGTGCTCCCTCTTCCTAACCCTCTCTCCCCAGGGCCTTTGTCCGCACCTGCACTGTGGACAAAGGTCGCCACCAGCAAAGGCACTATTGAAATTAATTAAAATAAAAAATTCAGTTCCTCAGTTGTATTCACCATATTTTGAGTCCTCAGTAACCACACCTGGCTCGTGGTTACTATATGGGACAGCACAGACGACAGACCATTTCCATCATGGCAGGAAACTTTGTCGGACAGTGTTGGTCCACACTGTTCTTTCATCTTGAACATCTTTCTTTTCTTCCCTCTGAATCCTCCCTGTTTCTCAAAGAATCTCAAAGAAGTTTCCTTACATCCCAAACCTCCTCTGAACTTAATTCTTCTGAGAGTGTATTAGAAGATATTAGAACTCTTTTAATTACAACAGACAGGCACCCAATTCAAACTAATTTAAGTAAAAAAAAAAAGAGACTGCATTAGCTCTCGTCACTGAAAAATTCAGCAACACCTTCCGCCACAGCTCGACCCAGGAGTTCACAGAATATCAAAACTCTCATCAGCCTCTCATCCCCACTTCTCTCTGTGGCTGGCTTCAGTCTCTGTTCTGCAGGTCACTTCCTCCCCATGACCGGGGAAGATGGCCAGGAGCCGTTCCCGCTTACAGCATCCATACTTTTCATAATCCCAAGAGAAGAGAGACCCTTGTTTTCTGAGTACATACATCAGCTCTGAGGGATTGGGGTCTTCTTGGGCCAGGAACCCTAAGTCAATGATTGTGGCAGGGAATAGAATAAGCTGATTTACCTGTCCTGGTCACATGCTCACCTGGGGCTGAGTCAGAACACCCAAAACATATCAAATGGGCTCCCCATGGGAAATATTCTATTATCAGGTGAAGGGTTGGGGGGGGCGACTCTCAGATCGACAACACAGATTTCACTACTGAGTTATGCTCAGAACCTTTCCCACTTTCTCCATGTGGCAGATGCCTGGCCGAGTATCTGTACAGATGCTCAACACACAGTTGACACATCAATGGAAGGAGAACTAAATCCATGGGTGGGTGGAGGCGTGGGTGGACGAGTGCGGGAATGAACGAATGGACGGAGAGATGGGTATGAATGTGCCTGGCTAACGCTGAGGGGTGCTCTGGGGAAGGCCAGGAGAGAACCACACTCACGGCCAGCAGAAGTAGCACTTGCTGTCTGATGGTGCAGGGTCCCCTGCAGGGTCAGGGTAGCCCTGCCAAACTCCTCTCTGCCGCCCCTCCCAGCCCAGTGCCAGCCTGTTCTAAGTCTGAGTGCCAGCCCGTTCTAAGTCTGGCAGCAGCTCTGTGCATCTCGTTCTAAAGGGACAGTCAGACAGGAGCTGTCCAGCCACGCAGGGTGATTGCCAGTGTCTGAGGCAGCAACTCCCGCTGGACCTCTGGTCCCAGACACACTGCGTTCACCATTCTTACGTAAGCCCCTGGCAATTAAAGACATTTGGGAGAAAAAAAAAAATCAAAGCCAGAAAATCCACAGAATTGATGCTCCTGGTGCATGGCAGCCAAGCTGGTGCCTCCTTCGTGTGCAAGAGGACATGTGGGTTTTGACCCAAAGTCCAGCTCCCCAGAAACAGTAGGTGTGCCTCCCACGCAGAAGTCCTTGTCTTCGGCCGTAGCCGCCGTGGCAGGGCTGCTGGAACTGTCTAGGAAACCGAAGGATTACTCCTGGGCGCGGGGAGTGGTCGGGTGCGGGCGTGTGCTGTTGTCACTGCCGTCATGCTGGTGGCCTTGGGAAGAAGCACTAATGAGCCTAAAGGGCTCAGTCGGGCAACCAGGGTGATGCGGTGTTTCGCTTTGTTCTGTGCTAGCGTCCATCCCTTTAATCTCTTGTTTAAAATAGCCTCTCCGCATCTGGCAATCATATCTCTCTCCCCCGGTAAGTGAGTGCTTTTCCCACCCTTTCTTTAATCGCATCTTTGTCTGTGCACATGTTCATTAGGGAGCCGGAATGCACCAGGCATCTAGCGGACTTATTTTAGCCTCAGCAGAGCCGCCTGGCTGGAAGCCTGTACGCTCAGGACGCTTCTGCAGATGAGAGGGCCATCTGAGCGGGGATCAGCCTGTTGGCTGTCACCAGGTCTGTCAGGGGCGGTGCTCCCCCCCCCTCTCTGTCCATCTCTTGTTCTGCGTCCATGTGGCACATGGGCTCTGATGGGGCAGCCGCGCTCGGGGGTTGGCTATTTGGGGATTTGCTGAGTCTCCTGCTTTCTGGAGTTGACCTTTGCTACAAAGCGCGTGCCGTCCACAGGACTTGTTGGGCATTTGGAAGAAGACAGTCCCCGGGGAGCCAGCGTTCAACCTCTGTCCTTCCTGCATTCTCTCCCCGGGGTGGAGGCAGGGGAGGGACAGTCTCCTGCCCAGATCCCCAGGGAGTCAGCTTTGGTGCTGCTCCGCCCCGGGGAGATGAACCTGGAAGGCTCAGAACAGCTGCCTCTGCCTCTCACCTGGAACGCCCGAGAGGGGAACCAGGCCTAGTCAACACTCAAACAGCTCTAGTTTGCCTGGATCCAGGCTCTTGGTGACCTCGAACACGTCACCTTCAACTCTCTGAACCTCTGTTTCCCCAGCTATAAGATGAAGGTTGCATTAGTCAAGGCAGGCTGACTACTGAAGCAAACAACCCCAAAATATCGTAGCTTCATCCAGTAGAAGCTTGTCTTTCTCAGGTCACAGTTCAGGGTAGATTGACAAGAAGGAGCTCTACTCTGTGACCCCGACAGGCACCAAGGCGTCTTCTGCGTGCATGTCTGATGGCTCGACCTCACCCTCCCCTGCAGTGGACAGGGACCAGCGAGGGTGGAAAAGGCAGCCCTGCTCGTAACCATGTCAGCGTGGGGGAACCCACATCATCTGCACACGCATTTTGCACACGGTGGTGAGAACTAGCCATATGACCCCCGCTGGAATCAAGCAGGACTGAGGAGTGTTGTAGTCCCCAGGAAAGAGGGAGACACGGACATGGGGAGCACCAGTGGCCTTTGCCACAGAGACAACAATAAAACATCCCTTCCCGGGCTGGCTGAGAGGGTTAAATGTAAAATGCCATCGTTAGAGCACGGTGCCTGGCCCCGTAGACATGAAGAAATTGTTATTTTTCTTCTCTTTTCTCCTACTGGTTATTCCCTTGAGGCTTATGCAAATAGCAGACCAAAGCAAGAAATTAAATATCCTTCCCTCACCGCTGAAGCTGCTTATTTCCTTGTTCCCTCGCAGTGTAACATTTTATTAGACCTTCCAGATGGGGAAAGAGCAGGCAGATTAAAAGTCAGATAGTGCCTAGAAGCCCGCTTCCTCGGTTTCGCGGACGGCTGGGGCTTCGAAGCTATTTGGTATTTCCACAGCCAAAAGGCCTCCTCGGGAGCAGTTGTGTTTTAATAAATGGCTGCCTGAGTAATTTCCCTTGAAGGAATCGCGTCCTAGACGTGTCTGCTCCTGGGGGAGGGCTGGCTGTTCCTCTGAGTGTTTGTGCTACTGGCGCGTTGTGAATAAGATGCTGAAGTCTGCCTGCCCAGTGCTCACGACGTGACCCCCAGACTCTCCAGCGCTCCGCAGGGAGACACCAGACAGGAGAGAGGGGTGGGAGCCTACTTGTGCCATGTGGGGGTCTTGATCACAGTTCCGAAGAGAGGATTCGTCCAACGAGCTTGCCCTGCGCCTTCCTCGTGGCCATGGGCAGAAGGAACTGAGTTAAGACTCAGGGCAAGTGCAGTTTGTTCACTGACATTGCCCCATCAGATATGGGTGGCCTGATGGGTGGAGCAGCACAGGAGGAGACCACAGGAGTCCTTGATCCAGGATTTCTCTGTCCATGGAGAGAGAAGACAGCACAGGAACCATACTGATGTGGAATTGCAGCATTCGTTCATTCGTTCGTTCATTCGTTCGTTTGTTCATTCATTTGTTCATTACTTACTGAGTGTCCACAAGAGGCCAGCTACTGTCTAAGCCAAGATGGAGAAGTGAACAGAACTGGCAGTTGGAGAGCACCGTGGCTGAGAGCCACCTGCGTTTGAATCCCAGCTCTGTCATTTGCTAGCTGGGTGACTTTGGGCAAGTTGCTTGACCCTTCTGTGGCTCAGTTTCCTCATCTGGAAAATGGAGATAGACATCTTAATAGCTGATTGTTATGTGTATTAAATGAATCAATATTTATAAAGCACTATGTTTAGACAACTTCCATTCCAGTGTGGTAGAGATAGAAATCTAAAAAATTACGCAGTCTGTAAGAAGGTGACGAGAGCTATTGAAAAATAAAGCAGGGAAAGAGCTTGCCATTTTAAAATAAGATGGTCAGAGACAGTCCCTCTGAGAAGGTAACATTTAGGTAGAGACCTGAAGGAAATGAGAGCTTTAGCCAGGTGAATAACTGAGGAATAATTGAGCAGGCAGAGGGAGCAGCGTGTGCAAAGGTCCTGAGGCAGGAGGGGCATAAGTTAAAGGAAGAGGTGCAAAGAGGCCAGCATGATGGAGCAGAGTTGTTGGAGGGGGGACAAAGCAAGAGAGAGAAGTGGGCTCCAGGGCCTCATGGATCTTGTAGGAGCTTTTTCTCAGTTGAGGTGGGAGCCATCGCGGGGACTTGAACAGAAAAGTAAGGTGATGTGGTTTGGGCTTTGTCACTCTGGCAGCTGTGTGGAGAATATGCTGAATGAGGGCAAAAGAAGGAAGATGAGTTTGGAGACTCCAGCAGAAACCCAGGTGAGAGATGCTAGAGGCTCAGACCAGGGAGTTCAGGTTGGAGATGGGGAGAAGTGGTTGGAGTGAGCAGGTAACTCAGAGCTGTCAGTCAAGAAGGTTGGACCTATCAGAAGGATTGTGAGTTTGAGGTGAAGGATCGGCAGGTCCGGGGCTGTCAGGGAGCTTGAGCCCGGATGTGAGGCCCGGATGTAAGAATATGTAAAAAGAGAACTGGCTCAAAATCAAACATGAGAACTTTCCTCCTGGCACCACCAATTTCTTTCGTGGCCTTGAGCGGGCCACCGAATCTCCGAGCCTCAGTTTCCCCTCTCTATACAATAGAAGCAGGGCTGTGACTCACACAATTAAAGTGATTTTCGAAGTGACAGACATGTTGCAGGCCCTCAGGAAATGCTCCTCGCTTCTCCTCCTCGCTGTTCTCCCGCGGCTTGGTGAGGAAGGCTTCTCGCCACAGGGAGCAGTCCCCAGGTCGGGAGGCTGACACCAGCACAGGCTCAGGGTGCAGGGAGTGATGCAGACCCTACCTCATGTCCATGTCTCTGACTTCATAGAGAGACTTGGGGTACTCCCCATAGGTGGGAGGCCTGCTGCGAGGCTAACGGGGTGAGCACACCCTATATGCTGCTTCTAGGGGAGGGCCATTTCCTGGGTGGCCAGGGAACAGGTGCCAGGCCGGTCCTCCTCTCTGGCATGAGCAGTTCTGAGCTTCTTTTGTTCTGGCTCCAGAAGTCCATCCTGATGGTGCCAGGCTGGTCTCTGGTGCCCGAGTCCCCCCAGACTTGGGCAGGGACTCCCTCCCTCCCCCCGCATCCAAGCCCAGACCTCTACAGCATCCTTTGTTGAACCCAGACAGTTGGGGCGTCAGCCCTGCTCTGGGCGCCCGCTGCAGGCTGGCACTCTGTAAATGGACTGTTTGTGCGTGCAGACTGGGCCGGGCTGAGCTGCTAGCAGATGGCCATCTTGCCCCTCACCCAGGCGCTGCTACAGCTGAGATCTGGCCTACAGACAGCTACCCAGTCAGTGGCCCTGACCTTGTCATCCCCGGTTGTCCTCAGGGTGCCCACTCCTTGGGACCTGCACACATGTGACTGCAGACAAAGGACACGACTGATGGGTATAAGTAGGGTTTCCACCCAGGCAACCAGTGGGGAGTAGACAATGCTGTGTGTTTTCAGAGCTGAGTATGTGATCAGACACGTGGGACCCTGCAGAACAAGGACTAGAAGGGAGTGGGGCCAGCAGGTAAAGTAGCAGAGTAGCCTCCGCCTCCAGGAAGGCTTCCTGGAAAAGGTGAGAACAGAGCTGGAGAAGGAGGAACCCAACAGCCTGTGTCTTGAAGTCGCAGATGAGGCCCAAGGCTGAGCATGAAAGATGCCCAGTCTCCCCACATTAAAAAAGGGAACTAGGCAGCCCCAGGACTCCCTCCGTGCTGGCCCTCGCCCATAAGTTAAGAAAGTCTGGTTACGACGACAGGAAATGTCATTCACGAGAAGGAGTTGTCCTGGGAGAGACACACAGGCTCTTCCCTCCCCTCCCGGGAGGTGCCCCCACCCTCCACGCACTCAGGCCCAGCCCCCAGGGACCTGGTGCTACCTGAGGCTAAAGCACCCAGGAGGATGTGACCAGTGTCCCCTGGAGCTGGAGTCACCACAACAGTGCCTGACTCGGCCTGGCCAGAGTCGGCAGCCAAGGTAATGTCAGTCCTGCTTCCCCAGTGGACACTGCACAAGGAGCCGTCTGGCAGAGCCAGTGCAGGGAGCGCCCCAGCCCAGCCGGACCCCTCCGGCCACTCCAGCACGGGGTCTCTGCCACGCGGGGCCACCTCCACAGGGGGTGCTCTGCCTCCCCTTGTCCCTCCTGGCCCCTGTGGGGAAGCCAGAGCAGCAGTTAGTGAGAGGGAAGGAGGCAGGACCAGGGAGCGCCACGCACCCCCACCCCATGGCAGGGTTCCGAGCCTGCAGCAAGGGAGCTGGGCCGAGGGGAGGAGCTCGGAATCGGATACGAGGTCCAAGTTCTGAGGAAAGACTGGACTTGGCTGTGGGGAAGCCGAGGATGAGGTGGTTTTCAGAGCTGGCCTTGCCAGTTACTAGCTGTGTGCACGTAGGTCACTTAAACCTCTAAGTTCCTTAAGCCTCTCTGTGTTTCCGTTTAATAAAAGGGCCCTGCTCATGGGTTTGTTCTGAGGATGAGAAGAGCTGGTGCGTGGACAGTCTTTGGGGGTGGGGGGCACACAGCATATGCTCAGTAGGTGTCGGGTCTCTGTAGTGGAAGTAGCAGCAGCAGCAGTGATGATGATGATGATGATGATGATGATGATGATGATAAGCAGAATAATAATAGAAGCAGCACCCAACAGTGCCCACCCCCCGAAAATCTGTTCGTGCCCATCAGAGTAGTTCGAAGGGAAGTAGTGGGAGAAAAAGAAATCTGCTTGCTGCTGCCGTTCCACTGAGTTCAGCCTGTTTAATAAACTCATTACATGATCATTAATAAGAAGACAGCAGCAGCGCTGGGTGCCGGGGGGAGGCTTGGCGTGACTACCCCTACTGTCTGGGCGGTCTGGGAGGGCTTCCAGGAAGAGGTGGCACAGAGGAGGGCCTCCAGAGATGCAGCTACTCCATCGGGAGGAAAAAGTGGTCTGAGGAGGATGTTGTGCATGGCATATTCTCACTCACAGCCACCCTTAAGACAAGTCAGCTCAGTATACCTTGGGGGGCCCTGGCAATATACCCACCCTGGGACAGTGAAGTGAAAAGGAGGCAGCCTCTAACTTCAAGGAGCTGCCAGCCTCCTGGGGTAGAAAGACAAAAATCATAGAATGTCACATGAATGTAGCTGATGCTGAGACAGAGAGGTTCAGTGATGCTGCGGGGTTCAGAGAAAAATTCAGCCTGGCCCAGGCACTCTGTAAACACACACACATGTACACACACACACACACACACACACACACACACACATGCACACACACACGCACACACACACAGGTGCGCGCACACATGCACACACACGCACACGTACACACACATGCACACACATGCACGCACACGCACACATGCACACACACAGGTGAGTGTGCACACACACACACACACACACACACACACACACACACATACGCGCACGCACACACACACACACACCGTGGCTCCCCAGGCCTTCTTTCTCTTTGCCGCAGAGGCCAGCAGAACCCACGTGAGGCACATGCTCCCAGCGTGGGTCCTGGGCCCCCAGCTGACCAGCAGTGAGCACGTAGCTTAAGTGAAAGACGCACGCTGTCGTTTAAGCCACTGAGATTGAGGCTGTTTGTTATCATGTCATAACCCACCGATCCAGGCGGATGTGACCATAATTTTTTAAAAGTGGCACAAACACAAAACTGGCCCTAGGAGAATCTTTGCTGAGCCCTGCGGCCCATCCTGTGTCAGAGCCGCCTTGCCCTGGGTGTGGCAGGTCTGGAGTCTAGTTCCATCTCTGCCCTGACACTCTGGGCCTCAGTTACTGCCACTGTCAAAGGGGGCGTCTGACCCCAGAACTGCTGTGAGACTGCAGCACGGCGGTGATGGGACAGGCTTCAGGGACCCAGGAGTCAGGGAGCAGCCAGCGGCCATGCTACATTCATCGGCTTCCCTGCCTCGGGCCCCGGGGGTCACGGCGAAGACCAAATCCACAGTCAGGTACAGGACCAAGCCAGCACAGGGGGCCCCCCAGGGCACATGGGGTCCTTGCTGCTGGTGGGCATGGGGCCAGTGGTCCCAGGCTGCCCATGGGGGTGTGGAGGTGGCAGCCTGGAAGCCAAGCATCTCTGCTTGGTTAATCTAAAAATAAACAGAAAGGCAACAAAAATCTATGTTTCAATTACTGCACACAAGCTGTTCAAACAGCCAGCTCTGCACTGGAGATGTGAACTTGTCAACAAAGGCTGCCTCATTTGCATGCTTGGGTGGTGATAAAACACATAACCTCGCAACAGGCTGCCCTCTGGTCTGGGTGGTTTTTTTTTTTTTTTTTAATTAAATTAAATTAAAAACACGGACATAGAATAAAGACAGTGGAAATCTGAAGCGAGTACATCAAGATAAGGCAGCAGCTCCCAAAATGAAGGCCGAAGAGCCTCTGAGGGCTTGGCCCTCGGTAAGAGAGGGCAACAGGAGAGTGACCGAAACAAGGAGCCAATGGCCAGAACCAGGGGACAAAAGTCTCTCCCAAGTGACCCAAAACACTCCTCTCTTCCCCCGCTGATTCTGGAGGGAGCCCCGGTGAGCAGCAGGGGCCTTCCGCTCCCAGTGTCCAAGCGAAGGCCTTTGCAGCCCCCCTCTCTGTTGAGGAGCGGTGAGGTACAGCCCACGTGTGGGGGCGGCTCGGCAGGCCAGGTGCATGGGGGCAAAGCTGGGTTTTCAACCTTGGCCACGCTGCATTTATTCCATTGCCCACGTGCCCGCCCTCGCACCATCCTAGCTCAAGTACAGGCTGTTCTCTGAAGTGAATGAAGCCGCAGGAAGGTAGGCTACCCTGGCGTCAGAGCCCCCCCGACCTGCGCTGCCAGCTCCAGCCTGGACTGGCCGCTTCCTCCCCCGAGCCCTGGCCCGCGCTCCCCCTGAGCAGCCCCACTGTCTCTGAAGGCAGGAGCCATGCCCCTCCTTTCCTGCTTTCAGGATCCTGCACAGAGCCAGGTACTTCTTGGTTTCCCAGGGAGGGATTCAGATAAGCAGGAACTCCCCAGGGCCCACCAGAGATGGGCATGAGAAAGAAGCACGCTCACTCTAACGCCGTGAGGGTTCCACAAATCCTGCATGCTGAAGTGGCTGTCGGTGCCGCGTTCACTCTGGACAAGGCTTTTAATGTCCCCAGCCCTCGGAGCAATTCTGCAGCCATCAGCCCAGACGCTCCTTACTCAGGGAAACAGAAGAGCAGTCGAGTCTCTCCCAAGGAAGATAATATCCTGTCACAGGCAGTATGATCGGCCGGCCGTGTGACGGCCATTCCCTAATGTTTCCAAATAGACTTTTGAATAGACTCTCATCTAGAAGAAAGCCAATTGCAAGAGCGTTTCAGGCAGCCAAATAGAGAGCGAGGATCAGTCTTTCTGCTTCGCAACTCTTGCTCTGGGTCTGGCTCCAGGCACCGAATCAGGTTCATTCATCAACTCGGGTCCCTGATGAATTCCATTCACTGTGAAGAGAGAGCTCGTGAATGAGTCGGTTCTGCAAGATTCAGAAGAACCAGGTGTGGGCCTCGAGGAGGCAGGAGGGCCACTTGGAGAAGGAAGTAACTGCAATCGTGTGTTCACAGGACAGTGGCAAAGCGGGCTTTAGATTTCAGTGCTTCCATTCTCCATAGAGCCACCAAGAACAAGGAGTCTGAAGGATCAAAGATGGCGGCTCGCAATGATGACTGTTAATTCTCCTCTAAGTGATCAAACCATACCCGCCCTCCCTCGCTGCCTCATCGATCCTAATGTTTACGAGCCCCTAATTTATACACGCCTCCCTTCTTCCCTCAGTTTATGCTGATATTATGTTGCCAACTGTCATTTCCAATATCTTTTTTATTTTTCATTATCACCATTATAATGATTTACACCAGTAGCAATAGCACAAATGCCTAGTCAATTAGTCCCATGAGAAAAGACTCTGAATCATGTGTGCCTTTTTGAAAAAAAAAAAAAAAAATCACTCCATCAAAACCCACAGCCAGAATTTCTCAAAGCAAAGGTGCACCTGGGAAGGGAGGGAAACGGGAAGGTTGTTCTTTTAATGCTGTTCATCTAGAACGGGCATCGCATACCACCTTCTGGAGACAGGGAGATTGCTTTCTGCACGAGCAGTTGTGCCCAGGAAAGGAATCAGTGGCTTTTCTCCTGAAACCTATCATCAGAAAAGCATTTTGAAGCATTTGTCTTTTAAGGTCATGTTTCAAGCCCTGTAATTATGGAATACGGCTTTTCCTCCCCAAATACCTCTGCCCCCCAGGGCCCTCTGAGGACCAGGATGCGTCAGGGAGCACGGCCAGAGCCCCAGGATGCCTGCGTGCCTCGGGCCGGCCCCTGTCCTGCTAACTGCCAGCTCTTAGGCGGGCACGTCTCAGACTAACCCGTGTTTGAGTCTCGTCTCACCACAGCACCCCACCCCACCCACCCCCTTCTTGTTGAAAATGGCAATTCTGACTCAGTCATGCTGGAGCAGGGGCCTGGGGTTCTGCATTTCTAACAGGTACCCATGTGATGTAGAGGCTGCAAACCACAGACCTCGCCCTGGGTAGGTGGACTCAGGCCCCTCTCTCAGCCCTCATCCTCATGCTCTTGATTTTGCTCACTTACGAAACATGCCTACAGCACTGGAATGCCGTGGGAAGCCAGTGAGGTGGTGTCCCTCGTACTCTGCTCACTTGTGATTAGTGAGAACTGTGGCCCTCACTGCTGTTGCTGGACCCTTCCTGCCCTCTCTGCTGAGTAGGGTCTAACTACCTACTTTTGGGAGCTACCCCAAAGGTTGTCTAGCACTTTGGTTCAAAAAGGCTTTGAACCAAATCCTGTAGCTGGCTTAGGGTGCTAAAAGGCACAAAAAGTAGGCTCAACTGCTCTGGGCTGAGAGCGGGCAGAAGGTGGACAGAGAGGTAGGTGGTCTGGGACAGATGGACAGAGCACGGGTGTGGGCTCGAGTTCTGGTGGCTGTGGCTCCAAAGTGGTGAGCGGGTGGACCGGGCAGACAAAGTCCACTACAGTAGCATCTACTCAGCCTGAGCCTCAGGCTGCCCTCAGGAACCCCCGGCATCCACCCAGGACCGACTACGTGTATCCACAAGAACTTGAGCTCACCCCATGCCCGTCTTCTTTTAAAGATCAAGATGACACCTTAAAGCTCTCTGTTACAGAAGCTGATGACCCTTGAGGAAGCAGAGGTCAAGTGGAAGCAGAGGTCAAGAGGTCACTGAGTTGTCTCACCCCTGACTCTCCTCTCCCCCAAGCCTGGAGGGCCTGGTGGAGGAGGCTCGGTTGGGTCAGACCCTGGAGCCGCGGCAGATCTTGGTGGAACCTGCTGGAAGCTAAGCAGCGGAGTGGGAGTGAGCCACTTCCGCCTGGCTCCTGGGCTAGGCAGCCTCCACACTGGCCCGGCCGAGGGAGGCCTCATGGCGAGGTGGCTGGTGATGGCAGGATGCACAGGGGGAGAGTGTCACATGAGGATGGTGGCCGCTCCTGGCTAGGCAAGGCAAAGTGGAAGGGAAAGGCCCTTTCAGAGCAGAGGTGAAATGTGACAACAAGGACTTTAATTCACTGGGGCCTTGGTTTCTGAGCTGGTCCAAGGGATTGGAATCAGAGCCTCAGGCCCAGGCTGGCCCATGCACTGACTCACATTACCTGTGCACTTGATGTCCACTTGCAGGTGTGCAGCACCTGCCCCCGAGGAATACCTCACCCATAGGGGCCGTTGTGCAGGTCCAGGACCAGGGCGAGGCGTGCGAGGCACAGTGCAAGGAGGCCTGGCTTTTTCAGGGCTGTGCAAGTGCAGGGTGGACCCTGCTGGGGTGGCCTCCCAGCATTTTTCACCCAGAGCACCTTTCTCCCTGCAGCCTCGTCCCCACCCTACCATGTGCTCCAAGCTGGAAACCATCCACTGCCTTAATCTGAGAGCATTTCCTGAGCCCGGCCCCAGGTGGTCAGCCTGAGCTCAGTCAGCTACATGGAGGAAAGAGAGAGAAGGGTCCGGTCTGTAGGAAGCACCCTTGCAGGAGCAGCACCCACATGCTGGGTCGTAGGCCTGCCTGCGTGAGCCCCGAGAGGAGAGCTGGGCAGAGAAGTCCTCCTGCAGGAGGAGGCTGGCTGCCCGCTGCCCGCTGCCCAGCCTCAGCCAGAAGCAAGTCTTCTGAGTTAGCAGCGGCTCGCTGGGGATGCGGGTTGGTGGGAGCTGGTGTGGCCCCGGGAAGCAGAGAGGCATTTCTGAGAGGCACCCCCAGTTCCTTCTAACAATCTGTATCAAGACCTGGCCCTCTCCTCTAGCACCACCCGGAGAATTCCTTTGTGCTGCACTTGCCAAGATGGTGTTCTCTGGCTGGTGTTTACTATTTTGCTCCAGAAGAAAGGCTAAAGGATGCAGAAAGGGAAATGAAAATAAGAAAGATGGGCATGGATTGTTCCAACCGACTTGGCAGCACGTCTCCCCCAAATGAGGCAATCCTACATTTTCCAGTCGGGGCTGGACGGGCCGCCGTTCATTCCTCAGCTCCCCATCTGGAGGCAGCGGGCTCCCCTACCTTCCTGTGGATTAATCACGCCTCGGGGGCCCTCACAGCCGGCGCCCACTCCTCCGAGTGCCTTAATGACAAGAAGGAGCGAAGGGTCATTAGCCACCTGCAATCCTGGATCCAGCATGTGCACAGGGGGCATGTCAATAGGTGGGGTGGGGGCCACGACCAGCCTCCGGAGCACTCCGAGCAGGTCCCTGGACAATGGCCGCCGTGCCCCAGCCCCGTGTGGACAACACAAGTGACTGCGACACGTGAAACTCTTAATTATTTACTCATGAAGTGTTCGTGTTGAGGCAAATCTGTGCAGCAGGGTTGCTGATCGGACATGCAGCGAGTGGCCAGGAGACAGAATTACAGAGACGCAGCTCGGGCACGGGGACCGAGCCTGGTGTCCGCTGATTGAGTCCCTTCTTCCAGGCCATCCTCGGGCCCCGGGTGGCCCAGGCCTTTCGCAAGCCTGAGCCTGAGTCCGTCAGGGTGGCCCTGAGCTACAGGAAGAAGCCATCGGTCAAGCCAGGCCCTGCGATTTCTGATATGAGCTCCCCTGGGTCCTGGGCGTTCAGCTGAAGATGACCTTCCTCCCACCCTGGTCTGTTCTCTCTCTCGATAGCCTTGGATGACAGAGCCTTCTACAAAATCCCAGCCACCTAGCACAGGGACTCTCGGGGAATCTGTGGCTGTGTGTTTCAGTCACCAGACCACACACAGCTTCAGAACTGACAGCCCCCTTCAGTCTCACCCTAGAGTGAGAACTGGCCTGGTTCCCACTGGCCTTGCCTTGGAGTTACAGGCCTATTCTTTGCCGCCCTGTCACCTTAGGGTCTGATCAATATCCAGTGATAGGACTCCTCTAAAGAGGGGATGCTCCTTTTGAAGAGGCTGCAGCAAAACCGAGGCAAGAGAGGTTGGGATGCAGAGTGGAGGCCCCAGGCTCGTTTCATGTCTGGATGTTGGGAGCAGAGAGGAAGGAGAGTGACAGGGAGATAGGGTTCCAGGGACAGAACGTGGGTGAAGAGGTCAGGGGCTGAGACAACTTTGTCATTTGGTTCTTATCCTAGTTAGCTAGCAACCAGGCATCTCCACCAAGGGAACCAGAAGAGCCTGTGGGCAGGTGGTTCCTCATTTGTTCACGGTCCTGGTGCCCTAGTAGTGCCTGCCAGATAGCGGCCAGCAGGTAAGGGAGCCAACTCCTGACGACGGAGGAGCCCAAGGGAGAAGCAGGATTGTAGAGGCCCTAGGACGACCCCACCTAAGGGACGCACCCTTCCCGGCGAGCAGTGAGCCGTCGTGGGGGCCTGCGTCTCATCCCTCGGGAATAGGGCAAGCCTCAGGGGCAGACCCCTCTCTCTCTCCCAGACAGGGGTGCTACTAGGGGCACCCAGAGTGACCTCCACACCCCCGCTGAGGGGTCGTCTCAGCTGTGAAGTAGTTGGGCCGGTCCGTGTGACATTGCCGCATTGCTGGGGTGCAGGGGCACTCTGTCCTTTGGTCTGAGGGATGTGCCTGTGAGCATAGGGCCCCCGGCATGTGTGGCTCTGAATGGCAAGTCTGCAGTGTATGCAGCAGGGACGGTGATCAGACGTTCCCAGGGGCATGTCCCATTGGGCACGTGCCATAGTGGCATGTCCACCCCCATTCTTAAGGAGGTCCTCTGCTCCCCCTCACCACTCCCTGAAGGGGGAGAGGTATGTGCAAAGAGAAGTGAGGCCAGGCCAGCCTCCTCCTCCCAGCGGTGAGCTGGGCCCAGCTGCCTCCCTCTCTGACTCTGGGCCTGGCTCTGAGGAGTGCAGACCTGGAGGTCTGTGCTCGAGGCCACCGTGTGAGACCGCGGAGGTACAGGCATTTATGAACCAGGAGGTTCTGTGCGTGAGACTTCAGGCAAGCAAAAATGGGGTTCTGCTCTCCCCTGGGGAGGGCCCAGCGCCCCTTCCCTCCCAGAAGTTTCTCTTCACACGTGTGCGAATAATTTAAACAGGTGCCACCCAGAGTCCTGTTGTTTTGTTGTTGTTGTTGTTTTGTTTTGTTTTGTTTTGTTTTATAAACGGCCCCCCCAGCCACACTCAGAGGAGTGCCTGCTGCCCAGACGCCCCTCCCCCTCCCAGCCGAGGGCTCTGCGGGGTCACACACAGGCAGCCTGCCAGGGAACGGTGCCCGCCTCGACGGGGCGGCATTTTTACGTGTTTTGTCTGCAATTGCTCAGCTAGTCTCGTCTGAGACACGTCCCCCTGCCCCATGAACGCTTCCTGCCGCCGCCCCCACAACCAGCCCGGCGCACGTGTGGGCACACGAGACCTCTTTGACACGCTGGCTCCATGCCCAGCAGGAAATGTTTAAGTTGCCACCTCTGGATCTGGCGCTCTGCCGCCCTGCTCCGGGTACACTGTGCAACACATTTCTTTCATGCCATCTGAAAGGACAGATTAAATTGAGAAACGAAGCCCAGCCCAAACCTGGCATGCAAATGGGTGACCTTTGTGTTGAATACACTTTATGAGGCTGAAACCAGATTGTGTGGCCTCCAGCTGCCTGAATCTCTATCTTCTCTCTCGAGCATTTTAAGGGGACATGAACAGAAGAGCGGCAGAGGGTGGGGGTGCCTGGGGGTGCAGGCTGCTAGGATTGTGAGAACGGTGGAGCTGCTATGTGGTCCAGCAGGTGGTCCCCGAGGCAGCAAGCTGACAGGTGTTAGTCGTGTCAAAGGTTTCACCAGGGCTAAGGAGGCCCCTCTGACCCGATCCCAAGGTGGCACGTTCCGCCACCTGTGGGCGTGTCACAGAATGTCAGAGGTTGGGGAGCCATTCCTGCAAAGAAGCAATACCAGCTGCGACCCCAAGCTGACGGAGATAGATGCCTTCAGAAACACAGGGCGTTCGGAGTGGCTGCAGGGGATGGGATGCTAGGAAAAGAACCCGGCCCAGATCCTCGTGTCTTCTGGGGCCTTCCTTAGGAATGGGGACCTTAAGATGGAGGGCAGGGTTTGAAGCGGGAGAATAAAGCATCGTGATCAGATCCACGCTTTTAAAAGTTGTGAGGGCGCTTGGTTGGAGAAGGGGTAAGGAGAGGGACCGGGGTTAGGAACCCCAGGTGAGATAGTCTATGTGGTAAACAGTGAATCAAAGTGGAGGGTGTGCAGACGTCCACGAGGCACGTTTGAGAAGTACACGGAGAATCAAAGACCCCGCTGTCGAATACGAGGATGGAGATGGGGAAATGGGGGTGGCTTTCTCCACTAGAGGGAACTCCTGAGAATGAGCAGTCAGGCAAAAGAATGATGGGTTAATTTAGAGACCTACAGCACTTAGGTGCCCGTGGAACAGCCAGGTACAGGTGCACGGCAGGCCGTAGGATGGCTGATGTGGTGCTTCGGAGATGGAGGGAGTCATCATCGGTAAAGAGGTGACAGCTGAACGAGGTCATCCACGCAGGGTGTAGGGTGAGAAGGACACGTGAAGTGAACAGTGAACGCACCACCCAACTTTAAGACGTTGTGGCCAGCTCTGCTTCCGGTGGGCCTCCAGGATTAGCCCAGGTCTGCTCCACGTACCTGGCAGAAGGGACTAGCCCAGGGAGAGGACAGTGGCTGCCAGGGCCTGGCCAACCACACGAGTAGGACTTGGGTGTCTGGTTGCTGGGACTGGGCCCAGGCTCTGGGCCTGTGGCACTAGACGTTGACAACTAGGTCTGGCTGTGCAAAGACCAGAGCAGGATCAAGCTTGATAGAAATTTTAAAAATAAAGTGACCTGTCCATCCACTAGCCGACAATCCCAGAGTCCCCCCACCAGGGCCATGCTGAACTAGAGGATGAGAAAATGAGCCAGGAGCCATCCCTGACCTCCAGGCGCTCACCACAGACAGGATGTGGTTGGAGAATGAAAAAGAGTCCAAAGCAAGTCCCACCTGAGCTGTGGCCAGGGCCGGGCGTGTGACATGCAGGGCAGATGCCACCCTCACTTTTCCATCTGTGTCTTCATACCTGTGCCCTCTGCCTCTGCCTCGCTGTGGCCTCTCCAACCAAGACAGCCTTTCCGATGTCTCTACATCCTTCCTGACTAAGGGTGACATCAGGCCTGGCTGGGCAGGAAGCCAGGCAAGTTACCGTAATGCTTAGCAGAATGCAGTCTTCATGATGCAGAAGGCCCTCGGAGGATCCTGGCGTGCCTAGGTCTCCATGACAACACGGAGAGCCTTATGGTTCGGATAGTCACAGAAATCACGTGGGAGATGGTCTGGTTAACAGAGACCAGGGAGCACGGGGTCTCTTATGGAAGAGGACTCTTCACTCCCAGACGTTTAACACCATCTCAGATTCGAGTCCCACGTTGAGCTACGGCAGGAAGGCCAGGATCCCGGTCACATTCTTACCTCCTAGTTCTCTGACCTCAAGGGAATCGCTTATTCTTAATAAGCTCCCTGATCCATAAATCGGAGATGACCCAGGCCCTGCCAGCTCACCGTAGGATCAATGAGATCTTTGTAAATGGCCTTGTCCACTACAGAATGGGTGTACAGGTGTGGCTGCTCGCATCCCATCGTTGAAGAAAATGTGGCCTGGAGGATTTAAAAGATCTTGTTTACACAGTGGGGCTGTCAGGGTAAAATCCCAACCATAATTAAAATGTACACATCTGTCATTCAGGGCAGTGTGAGGCTGCAGAACAAGAAGCTTTACTTTACACTGTGACTGGGTTCAAATCCTGTCTGCTGCACTCTACCGCGTGATCCTGGACAAATCATTTATTCCTCCTCTGTGACGTGGGGCTAATGATCCATGTTTTGTGGGCTTGCTGTGAATGCGAAATGAGCTAACATTTGAAAGCCCTTCATCACACACAGAGAAGGTGTTTAACAGATGCTGACGGGTGTCGCCGCCGTCCCCTCGTCCTAGCGGTGGCCTCTCCTGTTTATCTAAATCGCCCTCTTCCCCACTCTGTGCCCGCAGGTCCGGCCTCTGTTTCCCTGTGAGGAGCAGCCGAGGCCCACCGCGATGTCCCGGCACCACAGCCGCTTCGAAAGAGATTACCGGGTGGGCTGGGACCGCCGTGAGTGGAGTGCCAACGGAACCCATGGGACCACCAGCATCTGCAGTGCCACCGCCGGGGCGGGGGGCGGCGGCACAGCCAGCAATCTCAGTGCCCGGCCCGGCCTCCTGCCGCTGCCAGTGGTGCCCTCCCGGCTGCCCACGCCCGCCACGGCGCCTGCTCCCTGTACCACCGGCAGCGGCGAGGCCATCACCAGCCTCGTGGCCAGCTCTGCCTCCGCGGTCACTACCAAGGTAAGTAAGACCTCCTCTCTGAGCAGAAGCCGGGCAGAGGGGGGCCCTGCTCCCCGTGCCGGCCCGGCCAGCTGTGCTGGACGCAGTGTTCTCCTGAGTATTAGCACCTCCAGAGCTAGGCCGGGCGACCGTCGATGTTAACATGGTTCTAATTTTGCATGACGTCTCGCTCTGTGACTAACTCGTAAGAAGCCAAGCAGGTGCAGAGGCCACTCGTTGTCCTTGCCATGTTGATTAAATGCTATTGAATGTGTGAAATGACGGTGAAACTCTGACTTGGCAAAACAGGATCCCTACATAGGTGAATTTAGAGCAGGTAAGTCTCCCTGGGGGACGCCAGTAGTGACTTGGGTTTGCAAGAAGATCCTGACCAGCAGTAGGTCGTAACTGGCATAAGCCCACCTCTCGTTAGCCACTGTGCTGAGAATCACACGTCCGTTGTCTCCTGTAAGTCTCAGACAACCCCGTGAGGTCAGCTCTTTTGTCATCCCGGCCTTACTGTAGAGGATACTGAGGCACACTGAGTCTGTGACGGCCGGTCAAGGGTGGACCTTCCCCGGAGACCCGGGCCTCGTCGGGTCCCAGCAGTCGGGCTTGGGGACGTTAGCTCCAGGCCGTTCCCCTGCTTCTGGAGGCCGCTCCCGCCTCGGGAATGACACCAGAAACCTCGGCTGCGTTGCTAACCGAGATGCAGAAATGAAAATGTCACCCAGGCTGTTGCCCGGCTCCGGGCTGCGCGGGTCCCCCACATGCCGCTCAGAGCCCCAGGGCCCGTGGCTGGCGGCGGGAAGCCCATTCATCACCATCCCGTCTCCTGCTCCGCCGAGCAGGGGCTCTGAGGGCGCCTTTGCCTCTGGCAGTCATTCAGAGCCACCTCCCAGAAGACCTCTGGGGGCCAGTGTGTGTGTGTGTGTGTGTGTGTGTGTGTGCGCGCGCGCGCGCGCACGCACGCGTGCGCACACCCGCGTGCATACGCCTAGCCTTTTCTTTCCTGCTCTCATAAAAGTTGCCAGAGAAGTTAGAGGCGGGAGCCCCGGCCCAGCCATTGTGCGGTGCCCGTGGCGCTGGGAAGCCGCGCTCCAGGTGTGCTGTGCCTTTGTCTCTGCGATTTTCTAACCTCCCTTTCAGCCCTGCTTCTCATTAATAGCTGTGAGTGCTGCCGGCACGGAGCCCGGCGAGGCCCGAGACAATGCAGCCGTTGGAGGCCAGCTCGGAGCGCGCTGACATCTTGCTGCAGTGCCTTATTGATTTTATTTTCCTGTTTTGAAAACACTGCCCCACTGAGGTGGGGAGGGAAGGAATGTTGGACAAGGGAGAGGAGATGGAGCATTCTTTGGGCACGTTGCCCCCAGACTAGCCAAACACATTCCTCCCCTGGGCGCCGGCCCCCAGGACTTGGTCCAACGCAGTGACCTCTGTCCAGTGGAGCCAGCCAGCTGCCCCGCCGGCCACATCTGGCAGCCACTCCACAAGGCCAGCTGTTGGCCACCTGGAGAAAGGCAGCTTCTGGAGCTGACTGCTGGGGGCTCCAGGTGGGGAGAGAGAAGCTGGACCTGGGAGCCCACCTGATGGTTTCTGCCCTCTCAAGGATGGAGGTCTTTCAGGGGTGGTGTCGGGCCGTGCCCCAGGCAGGGGTTTCAGCCCTGCCAGGCCAGGGGAGCGGAGGAGACAGCAGTGAGGGCCCTCCCACAGGGCTGCCCTTTCCTTACAGCTCCCGCTGTGCTCCCTAGCAGCTTGATATTCACCATCCCTGACTGGCCAGGCCCCAAACCACAGCCCCTGGGAGGAAAGGAGCCCAGCCTCAGACAGAAAACAACAGCTGGGCGGGAGCTGAGCTGGGCGGCTGGAAGGGGTGAGGGGGCGAAAGTTCACGCCGGGGAGGCCAGCCAGCTCCTCGGTGCATTTCCCCCTCTGTAACCAGCTCCAGCCGGCTTCATACCTGCAGGGGCTTGTCCCATCACCCAGAGGCGCCTGAGCATGCTCTGGAATCTTCGGGGTGCTCAGGAGGACGGGCATGCAGGGGAGAGGGAGGACAACCGCCGGCCGAGGCTTCTGTCCATGGTGCTAATATTGAATTTGAGCTGTGGGGCCCCTCTGGCCTAGCTGCTCCCCGCAGATGCCTGTCCCCCAGTGTATTTGTCTAACCCCAGGCTGGTACCACATCAACTGACAGGCGGCCCGAACTGAGGTGTCTGCGGTTTCCCTGGTCGACAGTCAAGGAGTCTTTACTGGGCAACCGAGGGTGGGCTCTTGCCCACAGGGAGTTCATGGCCTGGCACATCACGAATCTGTGGCCTGGACACTGTGACCAAACGTCCCAAGAATGTGTGTTCCGTTGAGGTTATTGGCAGACGCAGCTTAGCAGAGTGAACAAAGACAGACTTCAGAGCCACGCTGCCTGGATGTGAACATCTGAATTCTGCTCCATCTCTTGCTAGCTGAGCGACCCTGGACAAGTTACCTACCCTCTCTGGGCCCCCACTTTTATAAAACAGGAATAGGTGGCAGCACCTGCCAGAGTTGCTGGGAGGGGTCGTGTGAGTTAAAACACGCATAAAGCGCTCAGAATTGAGCCAAGCCGGGCACACAGTGAGTCCTACATAGATGCTGTTGTCACTGCCATCACCATGGTCACTGTCACCTTCGTAAGGCGTACGGGGACAAGGCCATGCCCCTGTAAGGAAAGGCGGTCATTTCTACCCTCACCAAGAGGACAAGATAAGTATTCGGATAAGCAACAGAAGCTAGGCCCCAGCAGGTGGGGAAAGAGAAGTGTGTTTCTGAGAGGTTGGGGCTAAGCTGACCTTGGAACATAGAGGCGTGGCATGATCAAGGTGACAGGGCAGCTAGAGGGGCTGGAGGGAAGAGGGCATCTAGCGGGCCCCAAACTGAAACTGAATCAGCCCCACCTGCTAAGCCGGATGACTGAGTGAGGGGATTTTAAAGCTTTTTTCAGCCGTGAAGCACTTTCCTCAAAGGAGAACCCATATGTAAACGGGGCTGAGATGATGGACGGGAGTGGGTGGGCAGGGAGCTGCGGAGAAGCCAAGAGCGGAGCTGCGTGTTCTTCTCCGTGTGTGCTCCCGCTGCCCCGGACTCTGTAAAGGCTGCTTGAATGCCGTGGCCTGGCTTCCTCTGTGAAAGGCCTCGCTCCATGCGTGCACCAGAGCAGCTCCCGCAGGCTCAAGGAAAGGTCCCCAAGAAGCTGATTCTTGGGGACAAGTGTCAGTGCTGTTGGGCCCTAGTCTCCCTCCTCAGCTGGGAACGTGGCAGGGTGAATGGCACAGGCTCCGAGGGCTGTACACAGCCACCAGCATCTCCAAGCCACCGCACCAGGGTAGAGGCCGCCTGCCCCTCCCGCTTCCCCCCCCGGCTCCACGGGCCTGGGCCCAGGACTGGGCTGCTTCTGCCAAGCCGTGGGGATGGTCCCAGACCTCAGGGGTGAGCAAGGCCAGCTGTGCTCTCTGTGGCTGGTGAGTGAGGTGATGACAGCTCTTTTTGTCATTGCTACCTTCAGGCCTGAGTTGATTTTTCTTTTTCTTCATTTTCCTGTGGTTCAAGGATGTCTTGAAGGGTTGTGACGAAGCCCAATTGGACAAGCACAGATTCCTGGGCCACTGAGGCACAAAGAGGGGCCTGGCCACACCACACACACACACACACACACACACACACACACATGCTCATCGCTCAGCCCAGTGAGCTGCTTCCCTGGAGCTTGGATCAGCTTTTGAACCTCCAGGACACAGGTCCCCAGAGCTCAAGAGGAGCAGAGTGATCATGCCCTCCAGCGCTTTTATTTTGAGGGCAAAAGAGTGAGGCCCCGAGAAAACAAGACTTTCTGGGGTCGCCCAGTGAGCGGGAAAGAGAGGGGCCTGGACCCAGTATCTTTCACCCCAGGCTCCCTGCTATACTCCTGCGTTCGCCATAGTAACCATTATTGCAGCACTGTTGGGGAGACTTTTGCCATCCTCTGATCCACCCAGCGGACAGCAAATACCGGCTTCCATCAAGAAAAGGGGCTATAGCAAGTCCCCGAATAACTGGTTCGACATCGTTTCATTATAACATTGACGAGAGCCGCTGGCTGTGTAGAGTGTGCACATTATTCTCCCCATATCTCCATCGGTTTTCTTTGGGGACTCCAGTTTCCTCCCACACCCCAAAGACGTGCACACGAGATGGATTGGCGAGTCCCAGTGTGGACGTGTGTGAGTGGCCCTGTGATGGACGGGTGTCCTGTCCAGGGTGGGTCCCGCCTTGTGCCCTGAGCTGCCAGGAGAGGTTCCAGCCACCCTCAACCCTGAAGTAAGTGGGTAGGGAAAGGATTCTTTCACTTGTTTTTATTCATCTTTATTAAGTATAGGTATAGCTCACATTTACTTTAGTAGTTAATATTAGAGGCCTTTGGGGTCTTTATTTAGAAGTTTGTGACCAGAAATATGTCGTAGGAATTCTTGATTATATCAATTAGCCTATGGTAGCACTGGTTTCGTTATTTTATTGTTTTGCTTAGAATCGCAGTTTTCAAGAAACTTTGATGACGTTAAGTGAGGACTTACTGTATTTACCCCTTGTGTTATTGGTGGGAAAATGTAGGCCAAATCTTGTGCCGACTATGCGTTGCACAGCTGGTGAGTGCTTCAAGCTCTTGAGTCAGACAAAACTGGGTTCAAATCCTACTTCTGCCACTCTAGGAGCTGAGTATGTCTCTGAATCTTGGTCTCTTGATCAGCAAAATGGGAATGACAAAATGGCAGA
Organism: Macroglossus sobrinus; assembly: GCA_004027375.1. NCBI lineage: Eukaryota > Metazoa > Chordata > Mammalia > Chiroptera > Pteropodidae > Macroglossus > Macroglossus sobrinus. The sequence goes on from PVKZ01001862.1 coordinate 25,242, forward strand.
TGTTGTGAGGATTGGTTAAATTAATACGTGTGAAAAAGCTTAGAACAGCACAAGCCACTTTTTAAGCATCCAAAGGTTAAGCGTAAAAGGTTAAAACAGAGGTTGGGTTAGACCAAGTACGCGTACATTTGGGGAGAAATGAGTTCCCCTGGCAATTGGCACTGGTGGGCTGAAGGGAGGCTCATCGGGCTGTTCCCTCCCCTGACTGATGGGGCCCGAGGCAAAGCTAGGACAGTACCAGTCCCTGGGCCACCACTGCCACTCAGCTGCAGGCAGTCAAGGCCCCGGGGGAGGGTGGTTGGTATGGGGAAGCAGAAACGTGACTTCGCACCAGACCTGTTTGTGGGATGGTAAAGAAGCTGCTCTGCCCGCAGTTGCTGCTGCATGAAATTTAAATTATTCTCAGCAACCCTGCTTGACAGATGAAACAGAAAAGGGACGGCTTCATAAAATGCAATTTTGTTCTTGAAAGAATGGACTTTGCAGAATCCTTGCTGATGTCTGTGAAATGTATTGGGGGCTTTTTCTCCTTGTGGTCAGGAGCACTCATGCTGAAACATTCCCATCGTGCCTGGGAACTAAGCCCTGGAAAATAAATCTGGGCTGGGAAGAGAGAAGCTTAGCCTGTGTCAGAGACCCAAGGAAAACCAAAGAGGCCGTGAAATCTGCAGACTCCATCCTCGGAGCACCAGACACCCAGAGTTTTGACATTTATGAGCATTTGGGGCTTTGGGGGGTGGATATTTGTCATCACAGAAATGACCCCAGAGACAATGTCCTCCTCGGCCACCTTAAATTCTCTGAAGGAATGCTTCTTGTAGGGAAGACAATCTGGGATTTCTATGGGGAGTCATGTGAAGAGGAGCGTGAGGCCCCTCCTCTCGTGTGGTCCTGGGGGTTCATGAATGGATAAAGAAGCTCCTACACAGAGTGAGAATCAGACCCCCCCCCTTTCCTCTTTTATTCATATGGAAAATCAAAGACTGCTGAGTGGGCTCAGTTGGGAGAGCCACTCAAGCCCCTTTAGTGGTGAATTTTCAGACTGTGTGTGATTCTCTGAAGAAGACTGTTTCTTGGTCCATGCACAAGAATTTGCAATTTCCCTTGTGATAAATTATCAGGCATTGGTAATGCATTGTGAGATAACTTGTGCGTGTTTGTCCTGAGCTAATGGCTTTGGCCTGCATTTTAAGCTGTAGCCACAGTTTGGGTTGTACCTACATTGACTTAAAACCCATTCGTCGGTCACGAAGTGTGCACAGAATTGAAAAATGTCATGACTTCTAAGCACCCATTTTGAAGCCTACAGTTTAGGGAAGGTAGATATGAGTGGCTTGAACTTAAATTTCTGATGCAGGGGGCAAAAGAGGGGAGAAGATTATGTATTTTCCCACATGTGTAAGGGATGAGCCATCATCTAGCTTCCAAAAGAAACTGGCAGAAGAGGTCATTGACTGGAGCCAGGTGTGTATATAAGTTAGCATTTGCTGCGTAACAAGCATCTCAAATGGCTTAAAACCATCTCAGCTCTGTGGGTTGGCTGTCAACTCTGGCCTGAGCTGGCTTGGCTGATCTCTGCTGGGCTCTATCAATGGTCTGTGGTCAGCTTTCAGTTGGGTAGAGGTTGGTGGCTGATCTAGCATGGCCTCACTCATGTCTGTCTTAGCAGACTGTTGGCCAAGGTGTCTCAGTTCTCCTCCGTGTGGCCTGTCATCCTCCATCTGGCTAGCTCAGGCTTATTCACATGGTGGTCTCAGGCTTCCAAGAGCAGCAAGAGGGCAAGGCTCCGAGCACAAGTGCTTTTGTAACTTCTGCTTGAGGCATTTCTGCTAGAACCACATTGGCCGAAGCAGTCACATGGCCAAGCCAGGTTCAAGGAGTGGCCAGATACACCCTTCCTTCTAAGAAAAGGTGCTACAACTCCACGTTGCAAAGGCGTAGAAGGATGGGAAGCATTATTAGTGGTTATTTTGGCAACATACCCCCAGTGTTTCGAGCACACTTGCTTAAACACAGTTATTCACCCTGTAGCTTCTAGTCAAGGCTCAAATGCTTCAAGCAAAAAGGATAAGATCCGTTTATTACTCTTCTCTATGTGGCCTGGTATAGGGAAGCTGGACACACATGACCACCTGTGTAAAACCCAGGGGTTATATACCTCCCATCCACACCAAGAGCCGCCTAGTGAGATCACCCAGCACGGATTGTGTTGCCAAGGGGAAGGCAGTGCAGCTGGCCCCCGGGAGGCCTCACAGCATGCACTCTCCTTGAGAACCCACCACTGGCCAGTTCGTGGCCCCCAGTCCTGAAGCCTCCAACACTTGATCCTGTCCCTGCTGCAGAGTTAGTGGGACTAGGACACTTCCATTCCTAGGATGTTCACAAGGACAGATGCTAACCTCCTGATTCAGGATTAAAAAAGCCACCCCAAGGAGTCCACCTTCACGGATGTCGACCAGTGAATTTCTCCCTGTGCGAATCCACGTGGGAAAACGAATGCTGACCAGACTTTCTGATGAGCCTGAAATCAGGACAGGGAGCCAGTTATGTGATGATGCAGTGTTCGGGAGCCCAAGATCGGCCAGCCCGATGGCTCTTACTCCCTCGCAGACTGAATCCCACACAGTTCCCAAAAAGCCCTTGGAAAGGCCTATTCTTAAGTTAAATTAGGTTTTCTGCAAATGGCACCATTCAAGATGGACATAAATCTACTTCTTATTCCATTTTAATGGTTTTCCCTTTTTCATTTAATTACTCATGTTGCAATTAAACAATTTTTTCTCATTGCAAAAGGACAGCATTTTAGCTGCATTATGGGTTAAATAGGCTTCTGAGGACTAGCCTGCAAATCTCATCACCATTTATAACTTTGTTTTTTTTTATAGGGAGAGTATGTTCCAAAATCTAAACAACCAAATTACAAATGAACTTTCAGAACCCAACCCATTTGTTAACTGGAAACTGTCTGAATGCTAAAAATAACTCAGGGAAATAAACAATAAAAAAGAGAGCATAATGCCCCTTTGATATCATCTTTTCACCATTGGCATCTACAGATTTAGTTTAATTTCAGGGAGGAAATTTTCCTCCAAACCCAGACTGTGCTTGTTTTAGTCACTTTCATGACACTGGCAGCCAAATTGGCCCGAATCCTCCTAGAGTGTAGTGCCACCAAGAAGGGTCATTGCTCTGAAGTCCCTGCAGAGCTCAGCTGATGTAACATAGCAGATTATCAATCAGCTTCGCTTAGGCGGAATCTGTGGGCTGCCCTGGCTGCAGTCTCAGCTAGTGGTCGTGGCATATTCATTTGCATTGTGAATTTGCCCCTCTAGAACCAGTAGGCAAGAAGCCTCATTTCCTCTTTCAATTCAGGAGCCCTGAGAGCTCAGCAAAGCATCAGTGTGCATCCAGGGACTTCTGCACACACCTTTCCTACCAATCGTAGGTGTCCTGCTTTCCCAGCCTCCCTCCACCTGCTTCCCGGAGGAAATGGGTGAATACTGCACCATGAAAGGAGTCCTTGGAGCTGAGGAAGGAGCAAGGTACACGCCCCATCACAAAAGGGCTATCATCAGCACCTGCCTCCCTTGAGTCCCTTAAGGAAAATACTTCTATTTCCACACAGGGCTTTTCCTTGCTAGACCTGCTTCTGAGGTTTAGGAGTCTCTGTTAAACTTGCTGTCTTCTCTCCCCTCCCCGCCCAACTCCTGCCCTCTTTTGTCCCTAGATGGCCACAAGAGCTACCCCGTTGGGCTGCCATCAAATAGTGGAGAGAGTCACTCACATTCCACATCCTCTGGTTTTGTTCACACCTGGATGTCATCCTTTGATGAAGAGGGGGAATGGTGAGGGAAGTTGGGAAGATCCCCATCACTCATCCTTTCAGAGTTGGCATCTTTATTTTAGAAACATGGACTTGAATGATGGAGAGTGACCCGGGCAGAAAAGGCCCAGCTTCATGGGATGGCCAGCTTCCTGAAGAGCACCCAGGATCAGTTCTGTTTCCCATGGGCTGTAAAGGGCGGGCCAGGGCTTGCCCCCCACACTGACGACTTCTCTCCCTAGTGGAGAGTGGATGTGCCCAAGTCACAGGGTATGTGGGCCAGCCCTGGGCCACAGCTCTGGCCCCTTTGCAAGCATCTTTGTAATTCCAGAATGGCATCTTCCTTGAGGTTCGCCTGGGGAAACTTCTCTGGCAGGACAAGGGCTTTCTGAGTAAGGATAGCCTTTTCCCAGATTAAAAGAAACCCAACTCAGGCCCAGACTGGCATTGAACGTGATCCAAATTCTTGACCTACTACTTAAAGAATTCCTTCATCGGGTCAGAAGCGGCCCTCAAGCAGGCAGGTGGGGGTGGGGGAGTAGAATGTTCAGTCTGTGGTGAGTCAGATAGCCCCTGCTGTGGGAATGCAGAAGAAAGGGAACCACACAGGGCTGGCAGAGGACCTTCGAGGTTGTAATGGGTCTCACTGTCTATCAGCCCAAGTCTACCTTCTCTCCCTCTTCTTCCTCACAGAACTCAATTCTGTTCCGGTGTCCACCACCTCCTATGCTTGTGGGAAGCAAACACTAGCCCCTGCTGGAATTAAGGTGATTCTAAACCAGGTACAGGAATCTCATTCCCCTTACCCATCACCGACTTAGGAAAGGTCATGTGACCCAACTCTGGCCAATGGAATGTGGGTGTAATCCTGTCTGTGGGCCTTTGAAGAAAGGTTTTCTTGTTTCTAAGGAAGAGTCATGAGAAATAAGTAATCCCTCTTCCTCTGGACACTGTCACATCTGGATATGATGCCTTGAACTGTTATTACCGTCATGCTACAAGCGTGAGGGTGAAGCCAACACATAAGAAATAGATCAAAGAATTCCAGAAATATGGAACCAGATACCTAACGCTGCATCCCTACTTGCCTCTGGGCTTCTTGTTATGTGAGCTAATATACTTCCTAGTTGTGTAAAACATAAATTTAAAAAAAAAATGGCCTCCAGTGCATGGATGGCTCCCAGGTGACAGTATGGATGTCCTCTTCCAGACCTCACCTGGCACACTGTCCTGCAAAAGATACCTTCAGTGACCTTTGTGAGTGTCAGCGATTACTACTGCGTACGAGGATTCTGCTATCTCTTGCTTCCCTGTACCCCGACACCAGACTAGAGCTTACTGCCACCACACTCCTGTGTTTCAATGGGGCCGTGTTTCTGTCTAGGGGAACCCACCAGCACAGCGGGTGCCTGAACCATTTGAGAGCCTCACCCCTACAACTCCTTTCAGCTGAAATTCCCCAAACATGAGTTCTTATGCCCCAGGGCCTTTGCACTAGCTACTCTCTCTTATCTGCCCAGAAAAACTCCTATTCATCTCACAACTGACAGTCTAAATGTTACTACCTATCTAAATGCTACTACCTCTGTGGTAAGATAAGATAAGATAAGATAAGATAAGATAAGATAAGATAAGATAAGATAAGATAAGATAAGATAAAAGTAAAAATGGTATTATTGCTCTTGTCCCTGTAAAACTTTTGTTTCTGTCCCTATGTCATACCTATAATATACGATAATACGATACTTATCCATTTATTCATTCGCCTCCTTACCAGGCAGTGAACTCCACAGGAATAAGCTGCATGCAATGCCCAGAGTATAGATGTTCTCAATGAGCTTATGGGGATGGAATGAATGAATGTAGGCATATGAATGTTTATTGACAAAGTAGAGAGGATGAATGCCTTTGACATCATCCCTACCTACATAGTTTATTCATTTATTCTGCCTTCAAAATTCAAAAGATGAGTCATTTCTGTGGGTGCCCATGAGGAGGAGATGAAGACAGGACCCTGCCCCACCCCCCCACACACACACACCCCGCACAGTGAGCTGGAGTGAAGCCCTCATGGGCTCGCCGGCTCTGTGGCTCTCGCGGGACCTGTGTCCCCATACCGAACGCCCCCTGGCGGTGTGGGTTTTACACATCAGGGCCTTTGCTATAGGTCCTGTACTCCCTCCCATCGTTCCAAAGCATTTGGATTCTCAAACTTTTTTCTCAAATATCAGTATTTCCTTGGGATAGTTCTCCCACTTGCCTGTAATTCTCAGCAGCCTTTGTGTTTGTTTATTTTATTTAAGGTACTCATCGAATAATTACTGTGCTCCAGGAACGCACAGTTCTAAGCCCTTTCTAAACATTAACTTGTTAAGTGCTGTCATAGCCTCTGAGGTGACTGTGATCACCGCCAATCAGAGGTGAGAAAGACGAGTGACTTGCCCAAGGCCACTCAGCATGTCTGGGACTCAGTCCCCACCCCGCCCCAGTCTAACTTCAGGCATCTAGCTCTGTACAGACCCCGCCCAGAACAATCCTCAGTCAAGTTTGCCCAGCGAGCAACTGGCTGACCATCTTTCTCTTCCCGTCTTTCCTCCGTGCCAGTGGCATCTCCTAAAGGGATGGCTGCAGGCGCCCCGCGGAAGCCGCTGTGCACGTGGGCGGCGTTCTGACACAGCCACCAACGCCAGGAGCACCACGCACGCAGGGTCACGTGCTCCGCCCCCCCCTACCGCGCACACAGGGTCACGTGCTCCGGCCCCCCGCGCACGCAGGGTCACGTGCTCCAGCCCTACGCCGCCTACGTGCCCAGGTGCAGTTCTATTCATTTCCTCTCTCATGGGCCAATCTTGTTTCCTTCCCGGCCAAGCCATGTGGGTGGCGTAGACTCCGCTCCGACGCAGGATCATGGGGCCACAGCCTCGCTCTCTTTTCTAGCGTTTCTTATTTGGTCCAGGACGTGGTGCGTGGCTGGTGTTTGCTTTAGCAGCTGCTGTCCATCTGCTTTGGTTTATTCCTTTCCCAGAAAAGCAGTGTAGGCCATCACGAATGTCCACAGGTATCACTGAGTGGGCTTAGAGCAATACCCAAGCTTGGAATGACTGCTCCCTCTTGTTGGTCCCTCTGTCGTTCTGGGCTGGGCTGGGCGGGGAGATGCTGTAGAATCAGGGGCTGTCCTTAACGCAGGCCAGGGCTGGAGTGGCCATGATTGCCACTGCCTTCTTGTGAGCTCAGCGTTGCTTGGGGACCAGAGAGAAGGGTTACTGTTTGTCATGGATTTTTGTCTCCACACCCCTCCCTTCTAGGGAGCAGCCCTCCCTGGAGTCGGGGTAAAGGGCGTCTTTGAGGAGGCTGCCTGGGGTGAGGGATAAGCCCTAGGCTAGGAGCAGGAGCTGGGGTTCAAGGCCTGTGACCACACTTCACTGGCTGAGCCACCTCCAGTCACGATCCTTACGCTCTCCAAGACTGTTTCCTGACCCGTGAGCCGGAAACAAGGCCCACTTCGCCGGGATGACATGAAGTCTACATGAACTAGCAAAGCAAAAGCTCGTTTAAAAAATAAATGCCGTAATTGATAGAGACAGAAAGTAACAGATTGGAGGATAGACGGCTATACCAAGGGCTATTCCATACGCTAACATAAGGGGTGGGGACGGGGGAGTCACTGTGTAATGTGGACAGAGTTTCTGTTCGGGGTGATGAAAAAAGTTTTGGAAATAGTAATGAATGCCCCTGAATTGTACATTTAAAAATGGTGAAAATAGCAAATTTTATGTCATATATATTTCGCCACTATAAAAAATTCCGCCATCAAAAAAGAGAAAATACCTGTGTGAATTCAGAGAGAGTTGACGCACCAATAATTTCCTTTATTAAGAGAAATGTAAGCGCCAATCACAGTGGCTACAATAAGGACCAATCAGATGATGGCACTTAGCGCAAAGACTGACATGCGTTTGATGGAAATGTGGGAAGAACCTGCGGTGTGGGCGGGAGGGCGGCCTGGATAATTGCAGGATTGGTGTCACTGAGGGGTCTCCATGGGGGCTCACTGCCTGGGGAAGTAGCTCAGCCATCCCGCTCACAGCAGCAAGGTGACTGCCAAACGCAGTGGTTAAGTCCAGCACTTAGAGAAGGAGTGTCTGGGGCGTGCTGGAACCATTGGCGGGTGTGTTTGTGGTCATTTTCTCCAGCACCTCAAGAGCTGGGGCTGCAGGTGAAGGCTCAGCCGTGCTGTTTTTAGTGGCAGTTTATAGATCTCACCAGCAGAAGGGGACTCCAAGCGAGAGATGTGGACCTTTCTGGAACAAGTGTGCACTTCTGAGTATGCACTCAGAAGCCATCTCAGGAAGCAACTCAGGGCTGCCGGCCAGCCAAGACACAAGGTATGCCTTTGGGGCTGCTGCCACCCCCGTCATAATCATCGCCATCACTAATATTTATCTAGTGCTTACGATGAGCCAGCCAGGGTTCCAAGCACTTTTGCCACTGTGTCCCACAAGGATTGCACGAGGCAGGTGCCATGGCCATCCTTCTTATCTAACCACAGGGAGGCTGCGCAGTGGTCAGGTGTGCACGGCTGGCACAGACTATCCAGCTTACTCCTCCTCATATCGCCGCTCTAATGTGGAGACACGGGCCTGCTGTGGGGCGGGGACAGCCTGTGCTCTGAAGGTGAGTGTGATCGTAAGAAGACAGCTGTGGAAGAAGAAAGATGCATGCCACCACCGCCCGACCCGACGGCGCCCTGGGTACGCGCCCAGCCGGGAGCAGACAGACTCCCTGATGCCGTCGCCTCACGTGTCAGGAATATGCTGAGGGTCTGGTTTTTATTCCTCCGCAATATTAGGCTGAGGAGAAGATATTGGGCAAAATATATTGTACTCATAATTCATATTAGTGGGAATTCAATCGTGGCAACTTGTCATCTGCCGAGATGAGAAGGGAATATTGTGAATATTGTGTTACGAAGGCATTAAAAGGGCGTCATGAATTAGATTCCTCTGCACCACGTCGTGTTCCTTGTAAATAATTGAGGAAGGAGCGGGTGCTCGAAGTTTGGGATTATCCATTTCTGAGCTCCAACAGTTCCCTCCCCAGGATGATGGGGCCCCCAATGATCTGACAGCTCTCAGCTACGGGGAAAGTCTGCAGCTGGCAGGTCTGAAGGCTCCGTAAGCTGAGTTTTATGCTTCCAGAAAGACTCTTCTTCCCAGCACGAATCAGTAATTGCCACCTCCAACATGAGACTGGATTTTTCTTGCACAATCTTCCTGAGTCCAGCTATCTATCTCCCTGGAACTCTAAGGCCCAGGTGGGCCCTGGCGCACCACTGAGTCAGCCTGCCCACCACCACTCACGCCCGTCTCTGGCTCCCTCAGAGGCAAAGACCTGAGCAGCAGCACAGCCGTGGTCAGGCACGCAGTCAGGCATTGTCCCTGTTGTTCTCCAGCGGGCTTCTCAGCTCTGCTCTGCCACCCTGAAGGATCCATCATGTGCTGGCTGTGCCACCCTCAGACCCCTGGCGTCTCCCCCTGGCCCTGTGAACAACAAATCAGGCTCCCTGGCTGGGGCCAGATTCTATCTTTTATTGTCAAAGCTAAGAACTTGGCTCATAGCAGAGGAGCGGCTGCCCCTAAGAGTCGGAGAGGAGACTCGGGGAGGCAGCTCCGGGGTGTGCCCACACAAAGAGCTGGGCAGAGCAGGTGGACACTCATCCTGTGTCCTGGCTCTGACTCTTTAAGACTTCCTCTGTAGCTGACCCTGCCCCACCTAGGGACTCTAGGGGTGAATAAAGTCTCCATTGCCAATTTCGTAGAAAGTTTTGAAGCATCTGGTTGTTGGTAAATCAGGGACACCCCCTTGTCATTAGAGGTGTTGCTCCGGGATTTCAGATTTGACCTGTTGGTTAGCATGCCTGGGGGTGACTAGACAGAGAGCGAGGGGCTGTCATTTAAGGAACAGCCAGAGCTAAAAAGATTTTTTACCAGGAAGGCGAAATGATCTGTTGGCCAGCTAACCACATTAATCAATCCTGGTTGGGGTACCTGTTGCACACCAGACGTGTAAGTACTTAGCACACCTCTTTACCAGCACTGCGGTGGAGTCAGGAGCCCAGACTTGGGATTCAGACTGCCCTGTTCAAATCCTGACTCTTCTACTTTCTAGCTGTGTGACTTTCAACTAGCTCCTTACCCTCTCAGAACCTGGTTTCCTCTTCTGTAAGATGGGATGATGATGATACCATCTCTTTCCTCGAGTCCTGGGGGGAGGCAGTTAAATGAATTAATAAGGCAAATGTCTACACCCGTATCTGGAGTCCAGAACACACTCCAGAGGCATAATCTGCTGCTATTATCACCATGGCTTTCAGTCGGTGGCCTTCTGCTCTCCATCTGTCTCTCTCTGGAATGTGGGTCCTTCAGGCAACAGATCCTGTCTTCTTAGCTTTCGAATTGCTAGCACCTCACACCTGCCTGTTATGTGCTTGGTAAATAAGTGTTGGATCTTCAGAATGAATTGTGAGTAGAAGAAGGTGTAGTCATGGAAATTCACTTGCTTTACTGAAAAAAATAGCCATGCGCTTTTGAAAACCACATTCCACTCGTCCGTGGTTGTGTGTCATCATTTTCGAGAAGCTCCGTGACTGCCTCTCATGCTTTGTGTGACAACTCAGTGATACAGCAGTCAACAGCCTGCAAATACGTTAAATGCACATTTGAAATGCATGTAGCTCCTCACTGACTCAAGGGATCCCAAAGTAAGGCGTTCCGCAAAGCAATTATTGTGCTTCTGTGACCAAAAAAAAAAAAAATCATCTCCTATAGTTGATGATCTCAAATCTAGAACCCATGCCCTGAGCAGTCCTGGTCTCCAACCTACCTTCTGTTTGTTGGTGGTTGTGGTGATAGTTGTTTTTTTGTTGTTTTTTGTTTGTTTGTTTTTTAAACCATTTATGGAGGCCCAGACACCATGCCAAGAGCTTTACATGTTTTGGCTCAGTTCTTACAACGACCCCATGTAGTAAATCTACAATGATGCCCGTTTTACACAAGGAAACTGAGTTTCAGATTTGAATTCGACCCTTTCTTACTTCAAAGCCCATGCCACTGACTCCCAGTTTTTCTCCTTAGATGTCTGCCCTTAGAGATCTGCCAAGAGCCTCAAATATGAAATGCTCAGAATTAAGCTTCATATCCTCAGCCTCAAACCTGCTCCATCCCCAAATGCCTGGTTCAGAGCTGGGTCCACCACCCACTCAGCTGTGCAAGCCGCTGGGACTGTCCCCCTGTCCCTGCCCATCAGGCTCACCCTTGGATGTTTCTCAAGTTCATCCATTTCTCTCCTTTTCTGCTTCCCATGCCATAATCCAGGCCACCACCAAATCTCCCCTAGGGAAGTGAGAGAGACAGCTTCTCTGCCCATCTCGCTGCCTCCAGTCTGCCCCCTCCCTCCCATTCATTCTCCCACCACTGCACATCTGGTCTCGCCACACCTCTGCTTAAAAAAAAAAAAAAAAAAAAGCAGCACAGTTATTCCAAACTTGCCCTGAAGATAAAGCGGCTCCACCTTGGCTCACCTCACCCAGCCTGTGCCTCACGTCTGCACATCTGCCCTGCTCACATCCCACAGTTCGGCCAGATATCAGCTGCAAGCCCTAACTGTGATGCAGGCAGGTGAGCGTGGTGGGCACATGCGTGGGAGCCGGTGACACCACGCCGGGCAGAACTGGAAAGGCCGCAGGTCTGAAAGTCAGGCCACCTTGGTGGGGCTCGTGTCACTGGTGATTTGCTTAACCATTCTGCGGCCTCATTTTCCTCATCGATGAGACAGGGATAACAACTATATTAAGTTACAGGAGCGGTGGATGAATTAGGGAAATTCCAGTCAAAACCCTAGCCCATCACAGGGCAAACGATAAGTGCTCAGTAAATGCTAGGGATGGCGGTGACAGTATGTGACAAACGAGTTTTGTTTTAAAGGTAAATTCTTAGGGGCTAGACTGTCGTCTGAGAAAACACAAAGCTTAAGCAAGCATTTACACAGTGACACCTTGCTGGTTTTTTTCTGTGTTCGCCTGTGGGAATCATATGCCTCTTGCCTTGTGGCACTCATAAGTAAAATTCCTATCTTTCAGTGTTCCCGGTCGTCGGCCCTCTCTTTCCGGCCCCCACCACCCCACCTGCCCAGGATCTTGTGCATTGCATGGATTCACTCTCATTTACTCATTCAGCAAATGCTCACACCTTGTCTACTGAGAAGTTTCTTACGGTCCAGCCAGTTTGGCATGGACTTCCCTTCTGGAGGATAACCCCCTATTCCTGGGCATCCCAGGAATGAGGATATGCCGAGTCACGGGCAGTGACAGCCTTGGACCTTACACTGCAGCCACAGGCACCTGCACTCTGGGGCCACAGATCACTGTGTGTTTCAGCACTGGTGTTTGCCTTTGAAAAACTCTCCCAGGACACAGTCACTCGTTAAGTGGGTTGAGTTTTAATGACCTTAGGGGTAGACTGTCCTCCAGCCCTCCCCATCCTCTGGCTGCTGCCCTGGCCTCACTTCCCTCGGATGCCACACAAGCCAGGACATCAGCGGCCTTGCTCAGAGGCAGCATCGCTGTCCCCCGGCTCCAGTAGTCTGTTCATCAGGGTGGGCCACCCAACGAAGAGGAAAGATCCTTCTTAGACTAGAAAAATAGGGCTGCTGCTGTTTTATGGTGGTGTGGTTTATGGTTTTCAAACATTTTAATTAGTTTCATTTTTTCATATAAATGCACCCTGATGTTTTGTGCAGGAAGGGCTCAGTTCTTAAAATCTCAGAGATAAAGTAGGAAAGTGACAGATTGGCTATTAATGCGTCACACTCAGATGTGTTATTATTATTATTGTTATTTAACATTTCTAGGCGCCAGCACTGAGCCAGGCATGGTGGCGGAGGGTCGGGAGTGAGAGGGCCCAAAGGTGCCAGTCAGCTGTGTGCTTCGTGGCCTGAGAACACAATTGGGGGGCTAGGCTTTGTGCCCCAACCCTGTCCTATGGTCACTGTGATGTTGCTAAGATTTCCCGACCATTGCAACCCACCCGGGTAAGAGTTTGAGCTCTATTTTAGGATGAGCCTCCTCCAAAGAAACTTATCTCTTCTTTAAAACATTCAGATCAACAAGAGAGCAGGGTTAGCTAGCCATGCCCTTCCCGTCCGGGTAGTCTCCGTGTAGTGGACTGAAGGGTAGCCCCCGCATTGTGTGACCACCCAGAACCTCTGACTCCATGGCCCTGTGTGGACATAGGGTCTTTGCAGATATGCTTAAGGTAAGGTTCTCAAGATGAGGTCATCCCGAATCAGAGTGGGCCCTAAATCTAGTGACAGGTATCCTTTTAAGGGAAAAGAGAGAGTGCTTTGGCACAAGACAAGCGGAGAAGGTGGATATGGAGACTGGAGAGGTGCTGCCTGGAGCTGCCGGAAGCTGAAAGAGATAAAACAAAAAAAAACAGTTCCCCCTTAGAGCCTTCAAAGAGAGTGTGGCCTGCCGCCACCTTGATTTTGGACTTCCGGCCTCCAGAATTGAGGGAGAATAACCTCCTGTCCTTTACGTCCCCCAGTCTGTGTTAATTTGTTGTGGCCGCCCCAGGCAACTGCCACTCTCCCTGCAAGGCCCTCTTCCTGGCATCTCCTTAAAGGAGGCCCGCCTAGTGGGGCGGGTCCTTTGCAGAGGACGCGGCTCTCGCTCTCGATGCTCCGAGTTTAATCCAGGAGCAGGATGGCCCGCCGACCTCCTCTCCGCGGTGTCAGAATGAAACACCATCACGCCTTTTCCCTCGATGTCGGAGCTAACGACCGCCGCCTGCTTCCTGTCCCATATGGACTCTAATTTGGAAAACTTTCAAAGGGCGAGCAAAGCGAGAAGGTCCAGACCTCCCACGTCCCTCTCGCAAGCTACGGCGGGTCCCCTCGGAGTGCGAAGGCCCCTGATGCATCATTTTCACACGTGCTGGTGTCTACAGAGCTGGGTGCGGATTTACGAATGGGGCGAGACCTTACCGGGGCCTCCATTCAAAGCGAGCCTCTGTCGGGTCTCCTGTTTAGCTGGAATAAGAAAATGGGGATGGAGTGGCTCTGCTGGTTCTTCGTCTGGCAGATAAGGCTCTTGATCCGACTCAGAGAGCCATCAGGGAAATTCTTTAAATCAAAAAACCACACAAGCCCAATAAAAGCTCCAAGCACTAACTGCTCCCCTCTCCTCACTGACTTTAATTCAGAAGAAAATTCTCTTTGCTGCCCGTCTCCACTCCTCTTTATCTCATTGTAATTGAAAGGAGAAATTTTTGCTGGAGCTGTGGTCCGGGCCACGCCACGTCTTCAAACGTTGCACTTTGTGTGATTTCCAGCGGGTCATTTTACAGAGGGAGAAGACGGTGCTGGTCCCAAAGATCCAAGGTGGGGGGCCCTCCTCAGGCAAAAGGCCCCTCTACACCCGCACCCCAGCTCAGACGACGCTGCGCCCCAGCGTCAGCCGAGGGCCGTGGGCCTATTTCGGGAGATGAAACACATCCCCGGGCAGGCTCCAGCCAGTCTAGTGGGCCTGGGCGGTGTCTTTCCCTGAGCTGTTCCCGTGAGTCTGGGTATGAAATTAGATTGCAGCCCAATTGTTTACCCAGCTGTTGCTGGCAGCACAAAGCCCATACTGGGGCAGGCCGTCAGCACCACTCAAAGGATATTTATTCTCTAACTGTGGGGGACTGGAAGCACCTCGCGTCTGGAGGAAGGCGCCGCCACCCGCCCCCCCGCCCCCAGAGTCGCCCTCCGGCGATGAGGAAGGCAGAAATTCTGGGAGTAGAGAATCTGTGTTTGAGAGGTGTTGGCTCTGCCCGGTGAGGTGCACGCAGGTAACCGGCGTCTTGGAAGCGACTTCATGGCTTGGGTTTAATTTCTCTGGAGGACTGTATGAACCATTTGAGCTACTCACATCTCTCGATGCCTTTGGTGACACTGCGACCCCAAGCCGGCAGCATAGAATCCTCAGGCATGGAGGCTGAGGGATGGCCGCACTGGGTAGAGAATTTGAAGGCAGCAGCTCTTGATGTAGAAAGTTACACTTGGCCTCAAATGAAGAGGTTGTGGGGGAGACTCAGACCGTGGCACCTACCAGACACCTCAGTAGAAACTGCCCTCGGCGGGTACAGAGGTGCAGAGGGATGCCGAGGGTCCCTCAGGAAGGCCGAAAGAATGAATGGATTGGCTCAGTTGACCTAGTTTGCAAGGAACTGCTCAAAAAAAAAAACAGTGTGATTAAAGGTCAGGGCGTTTGCTGAGCAACATGGCAGCTGAAATCGGCATAAGAAAGGAGATAGCTTACAGGAGGTGGAATCTGTTACTGAAAGATTCTTGGAGGCCAGCAGCAATAGCTGCAGCTCACTGCTAACCGGGAGATTTATGTGACAAGATTATCGATGGTATTAAGCACATTTAGAAGAGAGGATTATACCTACTTCTGGGTCAGTTCCGTGCCATCAGGCCCCGGTCTGGCCAGCGTGTTAACAGATGGACAGCCAGCTGCATGAAGGTGAAGCTAAAATATTTGCACAGTCACGGGAAGGGGGGGACTCAGATGACGATTCGATGCGTGGGTGGCTAAGTTCAAATCCAGGGGAAGGGTCTGACTTGCGGTCTCTGCCGAGCTAAGGAAAGCTCCGCCCCTGCCTCCTCCCTCCCGTCTCCCCCCAGCACCCCCACCCCTGGCAGCCTCCACAAATCTTGGGTTTGGCAAACCCTCCCACCAAGAGGAGAGGGACCACACATAACTGGAAGTAGGAGGGCAGGGTGGGGGCGTAAAGGAGTGAGAGGGAGGTGACTGACGAGCCCACCAGCCACGTCCCAGAAGTGAACTTGGCAAAAGCAGACTCCTCTTCAGGGGCAGTGGCAATGTGGTCGCTCTGCCACAGGAGAGTTTAAAATTAGACCAGTCAAAGCTCCAGAGACTGTGCTGTCCGGAACAGTTCATGGTGCACTTGCAGAGGGCAGCTGCGAGGTGCCCTGAGAGTTAAGCCAAATTGGGGACCAGGACTGTGCAGAAGGAGGGCACGCGGCCCCCTTCTCCATCTCAGGGGTCGCCGGCGAACCCTCAAAGCGTGCACAGAGCTTAAATGGAATGTGACCTCAGAAAACATTACTTTTTTTAAATCTGGGGTAAAATATACAGAAATATAAAATTCACCGTTTGCAAGCACACGATTCAGCGGCCTCTCGTCTGCAACCGACATCCCTGCCCAGCTCCAGATCGATTCCGTCACCCCAAAAGGAAACACAGACCCATTGAGCGGCCACTCTCCATCCCCTGTCCCCTGAAAGCCTCGCTTTGTTTGTTTGTTTGTTTGTTTGTTGTTGTTGTTGTTGTTGTTGTTGTTGTTGTTTAAGTAAGGGTACTAGCATGGACTCACGGGAAGTCACTTAGCCCATGGGGTAGGAGGAAGAGGGCCTTGTCTTGGCGACCCGCCATCCTCGGGAGGCGGCCAGCTCCGTTGCCTTTACCAGAACTCTCTCTCCTGCCCCCACGGACGCTGCCAGCGTCCCACTCACTCCTCCCTGTGACCTCGGCTCCCAGCGTGGCAGCTGGCACACAGCAAGCCGCGGAAACGTTTGCTGGACGGAAGGTATATAAAAACCAGTAGTTCGGTCGCCAAGATGGCACTTCTTGTCGTTTGGGGACGTAACTCTTTGTCCTTGAGTTGTCACACTTCTGAACCCTGCACAGAAAGAAGCAAAACTCAGAGCAGGAAGAAAAGGCCCTTCGTGTCCCTCCTTTTAATTAGACACCGTGTTATTCTGTGGCAGTTTTGCTCTGTGGTTCCCTCTCGACGTGTCTGCACGCTTTGAAAGAGCTTTTAAGCAAGGAAGCCAGGAGTTCATTTTATTCTTTTCCTCCTTATTTTTTTTGAAGGCCAATTTACTGTTTTTTAACATTTTGCTTTTAGCCTGTGCCTTTCGTTGAGATTTGTGTATGTGACAATGCTCCTTTCACAAAGGAGTTTAGTGTGGGGCAGTGGGGTCCCCAGGGCGCCCCACTAATCACTTCTGATGGAGTAAGACTTGGAGAATCAATTATTTTGCCTTATAGTCTGAAGAAATTCACTGGTTTTTTTTACCCTTCTACTTGGAAATATAAGCCACCCCGAGAGCTCAGCTCCGGCCCCCTCCTCGGCAGCCTCCACGGGCCGCCCGAGTCCCCCCTCCACTTTCTGGTGGGACCTGAAAAGATCAAAGGGACAGATGACAGTGCTTGGCGCCCATTTGTCACTCCATTGGAGCGAACCAGTCGCAGTGTTAACAGTCAAGCCTTGTCCCGTGTTTCATGAATATTTTAGAATGTTTGCTGGCAGAATTCTAACTGTGCCATGTCCTCCTCGGTGTACGTGTCACCCATACTTTAGAGTTTAATCGGAGCTTTGGGGGAAGGGAGCACCCCTTATCCGTGCATCTCCTTTATTATCCTAAAACGTGTCGGCCGAGCTGTTCCACGTCCGGGGTCGATAATCCACCGGGTCGTTCTCCCTGTTGCACCCCCACCGAATCGGACGCAGGAAAGTGGTTCCGTTTTCACTGACTGGAAACGCAGGGGTTAGAGCAGGAACGGCCTGCGAGCTGGCCCCATTGCATCATTTCCCTCGTGTGTCTCCCAGCCCGTTCTCCGGCGGCTTGTTTCTGAAAAGCCCCCACCGCGACCCCACCTGCCCTCCGATCCCACCTGCAGCGCACCCTGTTTGGTCAGTCGTCACAGAAACCCCTGACATGGATGTCCTAGTCCCCATCGTGTCGTCCCCTCGGTGGGGACCCAGTGGCAGGGCCCACTCCTCCTCCTGGCGTCCCCATCGCCTAGTCCCGCACGAAGTTGGATACCAAGTGGGCCTCAGGAGGGAGGATGAACCACGAAGAGACCCCAGAGGCATGGGGTCTCGGCACCCCTCGCCAGCCTCAGCTGCCCGTCCAGAGCTCCAGGGGGGGCGCCTGACGCACACCGAGGCCTTCCCGGGCCTCCCTCAGCCCCTGCACCTGGAGGCACGTGCTTGCCTTGCAGGTGAGTCTGTTTTCCACTCTGTGTGGGTTTTTTCTTCCCCTCGGTGACAGTGGCACCCCCGGGCTTCTCTCTCCACGATATGTATGACCACTCCTGCTGGGGCTCTCTGGGGACGGAGGCTGTCATCACAGCGCTGTTTTTAGGAGAGACAGAGCAATCGACTCTTTCCTCTGCTAAGCAGTCACATGGACTCCCAGCTTGTGGGCAAAAACAACTGTGCGTGCCGAGTATCTCCATCCTCTAGAAATGTAGAAACACTGTGAATCCCAGATTCCTCACTGGCTTTTTTTTGAAAGAGGATCCCCCTTTCCATACCTGCACCTCGTGCCAGTCACCCCACACAGGGCGGGTTCCCGAGCAGCCGGGGTGAGCACGGCCTGGGGCCCGGAGACCAGTCAGGCAGAGACGTCCCCCGAGGGCCGGGGGCCTGGCCCTTGGCGGGCTCTGCATTGGGCACCTCACTGCCGAAGCCGACATGGACCCTGCCCATAATGGGGAGTCAGGACAGCCAGCAAGGTAAACCGTATACAGAATGAAACAGCCTTCCTGGGAGCACGCGGCTGACCGTGCTGACGGTGGCTGACAGGTCTGGAGCCACCGTGATCTCTGTGACACCCGAGGAGGGGTTGGGTTGTATTCAGAACTTTGGGGAATGTAGAATTTAGATCCTTTTTGGACCCAGGATTCTCACACACACACACACACACACACACACACACACACACACACAGCACACGCTCATACAGGGACACACACACCCATGCTCCACTGATGAGGTGTATAAGCGCACAGCTGGAAGGACCTCCCAGGTGGGCCATCAGGGACGGCTTCCCGGAGCCAGGCCTGGACATGCAGATGTGCAGTGTAAGAAAGGAGCGCTGGAGGCCAGGTGGTCTGGGGTCAGTTTTGCACCCCGCACTGTCCCACCCCGAGAGAGTAATCTGCAACATTTCATCCGTCAGGCGCTGACTAACTCCTGTGCCATGGGGCAGGAGGAAGGGGCAGGAGGTCAGGGGGCGTGAAGGCCCCAGCCCACGGCCGGTCCCTGAGGTGCTGCATTGATATCCAGACTCCGCCTCTTGCCAGCTGAAGTTCACTGATCTGTGTTTCTAGGGCTGAGTCTAGATCTGCCCCTCAGCCGGCTCCCCCTGACGGTTTATGCACTGAGGGTGGAGGCTCAGTTGTCCCAGGCTGTTGCAGGCTATCCCAGTAGGTGACCGAAGGATACAGAGAGGAGACACAGAGAGCACCCTGCCTAGACGCCCCACCTGCCCCGGGAGTTGCCGCCTCACCCCAAGCACCCCCGTTAGGCCTGGTGAGGTTTGGAGGTGCTGCCTCAACAAAGACCCTGGAGACAGTCTCCCCACACCCACAGACCGTGAGCGTGGTCGGGGATCGCTGGGTCTGGTTTGTGTCAGTCACTGACCCTGCCCCAAGAGGCACGGTTTCAGACACAGGCCCTCCCGGCCTCAAACCGTCTGCCCCACGGACACTCGGCACCGTCACGCTGCGTTGAGCTATGTATCCAGCAACACACGCTCTCCTCCAGGCCCCCGACCCGTCCTGGTCATCCTTCTCTCCCTCGCGCCTGGTGGGGCTGGACATGTCAACGGTGCTCAGTAAATGGCTGTTAATTTAACGTCGTCAAATTGCTGAATTGAGGTAGAAAAGGACATGGCCCCCCGTATGTCCCTTCCCTTGGACCCAGCCAGTGTTGGAGGGAGGGCCAGCCCTGCCGTCTGAAGCCCCGACACCTCCCCCGATGGAGGAACTATTGATTCTGCTGTTTGTTTTGCAAGGAAGCCGTCCCCAGTGGGACAGCCAGGGCTAGGGCGAGTGACATGGAAGCCGGAGGAGGCAGCCGCTCCTGCAACCCGTCTATTAATAGGGCGGTGGGGCGGGTCCAGGCCGGAGAGGCCCCGTGCAGAGGGCTGCCCTGAGCTGTGCGCCTCGGGGGTTTGCTCTGGAATCCCTCCCAGCCTCCCACCTCGGCTGGGCTCCTCTCCATACTCTGCAGACAGAGGTGGGAGAGGCGGCAGTGTCAAACCAGGTCGCCTTTTAAAAGGGAGCCAAGTCGAGCAGCCTTGGCCCAGGACTCCAGGGAAGATCTCCTAAAACTCCTGCTGGATGCAGCTCAAGGGTCAGCAGACAGAAGGCCCATTCGGGACCTGCAGGGGAGCCAGCTTTTCCTTGCTGCTTCAGAGGAAAACTTGAGTTGAGCAAAGCAGGGCCAGCCCGGCAGCCATCTGGATGCGGCACAGTCCGAAAGCTAACGCCGGTATCCCCATTACCCAGAACCGTTCTCAGAGGAGCCTCCCTGAATACTGGGGCTGGATGGTCTTAAAAAGAGGAGCTACCGTCTCAGGGGCAGGGCCGATGAGGCTGCCCCGTACAGCCACACAAGCTGCGCACGGAATAACGGGGGGCTTCCCGTCTAGGTCCTGCAGAGGAATGTGAATGACATCCTGGGGGAGCCCAGCTCCCCAGTCTGAAGGAGGCTCCCTAAACACCAAGAACTGGAGCAGCTGGCAGAGCCGGAAGACCCCATGTTCAAACCTCTCGCTTCACAGATGAAGACAGAGGGCGAGGGAGGGAAGGGGCATGTCCAAGGTCACGCAGCATCTCTGTCAGCGCTAACCGTATGACGGGGCCTTCTGGCCCCCAGGCCCCTTCTGCCTCTTGCCACCTTTTCTCATCGATTCCTCTTAGATTTTACCTGCCCTGGTACCAGTGAAGGATGTAGCCTGGAGGAACGATCACATCCTGAAGTTTTCTGCCTCTTTCCAAGCCGCGTTCTAAATTGCAGTTTTTCTTGAAAGCCTGGGGCTGGGCTGGCTCTTCTGCCTGCTGTTTGCTCGGGCTTTGGCGCGTCTGTTTCCCCCATTTCACACTCCCCCTCCAGCTCTCTTCGGATTGCTTCCTGTAGGCTTCGGATTTTATTTTCTGCATCTGCCCCCGCCAAAGTATGTGGGTTGCTGTTCAAGACCTTAAAACTCAGGGAGTCTCTGGAGCGGTATTCAGCCCAGACTCCAGGCGCCCTGCGGAGGCTCCGCGTTCCCCTCCAAACCCGGGTGAGGCCCGGGGGTGGCCGAGCACATGCTGAGACCGCCCCCACCCCGCAGGGAGCAGCACTGCAGTCCCTACAACACCGGGACAGCATCTGAAGTCCAGGCCACCTGGGACGAAGGCTGCCCATACCGTCAACGGCCGGACGCAGAGCTAGGCTAGCAGGGTGCTAGCAGGAAATCAGGGTGCCCTTTATTCAGGGAAGCGGGGGGCCAGCCAGAGGACACAAATATATTCATTCATTACTCAGTAAACACATGTTTACCTAGCACCTAATGTGGGCCTCGTCAAAACAAACATCCTGCCTTGATGGCGTTTACATGCTACAGATGAGACAATGAATAAGTGAATACCAAACGGTGACAAGTGCCCCAGAGAAATAAAGCAGGGAAGGCAGTGGCAGGGTGGAAAATGGGGTATGCTAAGATTCGAGAGGCCTAGTTAGGTGACATTCGAGCAAAGACCGAGAGCAGGTGGGTGGGAGCCAGATGGCTTATCTCAGCAGGAGCATGTGAGGCGGAGGGATGAGAAAGAGCAAAGGCCTCGGGAAGGAGTGTGTCTGGCCTGTGTGAGGGGGTGGGAAAGCCGGTGACCCTGGGGCGCTGGGTCTGGACCCCTCTGGCTGTCATGGGAGGGAGCGGCCTGGAGGGCAGGAGGAGCTGGGACCCAGTGCAGAAGCTCCCGTGATCCCACCCTCCCCGCCGGGTTCCCCGTCTATACAACCAGCTGCTTCCTGCGCAAAGCCTTGGGTGCCCGTGGGCACCTGAGACTCACTTCACGTAGCCCTTCATCTCTCAGCCTGCTGCTGGGTTCCCTGACTCGGACCCTGGGTCCAGCCCAAGTGTCCGGCCCTGACTGCTCCTGCCGTCTTACCCCCCACGGCCAATGGCTAATCACCATCAGTCCTCCAGGTTAAACTCTGCCCGTCACCCATGTCCTCCTCTCCTTCCCTATGGCCACTGTGCCCGTCAGAGTCCTCACCCAGACGCCCCTGGACCCCTGTAAGGCCTCCACATGGTCTCCCAGCATCCCGTCCCCTGCCCCGCCAGCCTGTCCCCTCACCTCCGAGGATGGCACTGCCCCTCTCACTTCCCTCCAGACTCATCTGCCGCCTGCCGCCTGGGGAGCAGCATGGTGTCCCCAGTGCAGGCTCATGTCAGCCTCTTCCCTCAGCCTTCCTCTTCCTGAGGAGACCCCGTCACCCCTTCCTGAACGCTCGCTCGTCTCTCAAAACCTGGCCCTATTGTCCCCTCCCTGAAGTCTTTTCTGCCACCCGCTCCAACCCCGAAAGGAGGAATGGCCTTTCCCCCTGAGTCTGACAGAGGCGGGTCCTCGGGCAGTGTCGGTCGAATGGAGAGTGAGGGCTCGTCCTTCGGCACCTGTCCGCCTTAGCCTCTGAGCTGCTCTTGGGCCCACTGGGCTGGGAGCGCAAAAGGTTCTCAGTGGGCGTTTGGGGAGCGAGTGGGCATTTCTGGGGCACCTCCTGGAGCCAGGCTGTGCTCACTCACTGCTGTGGGAAGAGAGAAGCTGGAGAAGCCACCAGGGAACGTGGTCCTGGCCCACCTGTGGCAAACGTGGGCGTCACCAAAGGGACTGGGCCTGGGCCTTCGGGGGCTGCCATGAGCCCGGCGCCTCTGGCCGCATGATGGCAACTCTGGGCTGGGGGTGGAGAGCGGGTGTCTTGAGTCCCGGGGAAACTGAGTCCTGCATTGACCCCCATGCTGCCCGTTCAAGCTCCAGGTCACTCTGACTCAAAGATCCTAGCGTTCTGGAAGCCGAGCCCTGTTGTCTCTGAACCCAGTGCTGGCATTGGTCTTTCGGGGCTGCACAGGCGCATCCCAACCTGGGGGAGCAGGGAAGGGGCTGGCAGGTGAGCCACTCCAGAGAGGGGCCCAGGGTCTACACGGCAGCAGCCCCAAGGCCTCCTGGGGAACAGAGATCGTGTTCAGGGCCCTGCCAGGCCAGCTGCAGCCGGGTTTGCCCCAAGGTCAGCCCCTCCTTGGGGGTCCCGTAGGTATTTCAGCAGGAATACTCAGTCCTCTTTCCAAAGCGGACACACCAAGGGTGTGGCTTATCTGCCCAAAGGAGAGGGAAGAATAGAGAGCTGGAGGGGGGCCTTGCTCCTTCTCAGGGACAATCAAGAGAAGACTTTTGAGACCACCATTTCGTTTTATAGGTTTTTAAGGCTATTTTCCCAACTACCCGACTGGTGCCCCCGGCTTTCTTCTCTGCTCGAGCCCTATCTGGCTTTCTTTGTCTCTGTGTCCACAGCAATTAGCAAGCAGGAGCAGCAGGGGCCCCTGGTGAACTGGAGGGGCCACAGGTTCCCTGGGGTAGGGGCGTTCCCCAAGCACTTGGCTGAGATGGTCCCCCAAGCTGGAGAAGGAACATCTCAGTCACCAGGGCACCTGGTCTGGTGGCTTGCTAACAGGCTGATGATGTCTCATGTGTGAGACTCAAAAGTGGGAAAAAAAACAGTCATTTTTCCCAGTGTTTTGTTTACAAAACCTGGATGGTTTGGAGCCACTTGGACCCTGAAGGGTTTGGGTTGGGGCTTTCCCCTTCTTTTCCACCTGGAGGAGTGGTGCATCCTGTGTGAAGAGTGAGCAGGGGGTTCTGGGTGGACCAGATCCCGGAGGGCCTGTCTGCCCAGGATGCTGACGATTCTGGGTGTGTGGGGCCCTCTCTCCCATGGGGTGGCCTCTCCCACCTCTCCTTTGGGGCAGTAGTGACAGGATGGGAGGGCAGCAGACCCCTCAGGGGACGTGCAGTCAGGACCAGCGTGTGGTCCAGCGAGCCTGTCCCCATCTGCTGATTTTCTGGCACCTAAAACCCAGACTCTAAAACACAGTGTCTACACCTGGGAAAGGCCTCCCTTGGGCCCGTTGTTCCACTTTCGATATCTCAGCTTAGAAGTATAAAGGCTAAGGGAGGACCCTCATTTTAAACATAAGGAGTGAATGAAATCAGGGGCATAGCTGCGGCCAGGCCTGCTGAGTAGGTACTCACTGTCCTTCAAACTTTCTTGTCTTGTCCTCTCCTCTCTCCCCACTTAGAGGTCCCCATTTACACAAGAGAACCAGCCAGGGAGCAGGATTCTGATCCTTGTCCTGCCACTCGCTGAGTTCTCGTGTCTCAGCGTCCCTGCCTGGCAAACTGGAATAGCCATGAAAAGGGTGTCGATATGTTTATTATGGAGCAGGGGTTGGAAGTTTCTGAGTTTCCGCCTGGAGTTTCCCGGGCTGGCCTCCTTCGGGGAGCCCGGAGAGCTGCAGGCTTCACGGAACATGCATGATTTCGTGGTATAGCGGGCCCTGGGCTGTCAGGCTGTGTGTGTCGGGCGAGTGGGGGGCGGTGGGGGGCGGTGCACCATCTGGAACTGATCGGTGTTTTCCTGAAGTCAGAGGCTGTCCGCAGACTTCCTGCCCGGCTTCTGCGGGCCCTGGAATGGTTCCCGCCTGGACCGAGGACCAGGGACATTTCATTCCCTCAGATGATTTGTGTCCCACACCCTGGAGAACCCACCCCTAGCCAGCACCGGGGCCATTCCTTGCCGGCTCCTTTTCATCATCTTTCTGTAAACACATTGAAAGCTGCCTTACCAAGTTTCAGCTCTCCACCTCTCCTGCAATCTTCTGTCTTCTCATTTCAGCCTCCAGGATTGAAATTCTTTTTCCTCGTCTCCATGAGGAATTGGTGAAAACGGGGGGAAAAAAAGAAGCAGGAAATTAATGTCCCAGCCTCAAGGCTCCACACAGCATTAGATGGAATTAAAGCAGAATAATGAGTCGATACACACACAACTCTGTTGTTCTTTCATTTTCCTTTCAAAATTCATGTAGTGAACGCTTTTTCCATCCCACACCGTCTTAGGCTGGGAGACTCGCGAGCGCCCTGAATGAATTTACATACCAAATGGGTTTTAATTTTATATTTTCGCTTAAGGTCAGGACATTTATTTATTATCATTATTTATTACTGAAGCACGAGTGGTTTTAATTATTTTAGTGTTCGTCCTACAAAGCAGGATCGCTGCTAGCTACGGAACATTTTCGGTTTCCGCTCACATAAATAATATAGTTTTTAATTTCATGAAGATTTAGTGTTCGTCTGCTTTGTACATTAAAGTCATCGCTTACCACCACAGAGACGGAGCGTTCGGAACATCCTGGTGGACTTCCTCGGCGTCTCCTCAGGTGATCGGTTTTCCCAACTTCGATCATCTCGTGCAGGTGTGGGAAGGGAGAGATGCAGGGGACGCAAGTGAACCGCTTCTGTCACGAGGAGCCACTTGCTCTTACATATGTTACCCCGTGCGTTCCCACAAAGCCCTCCCGAAGCCGATGTTTTTGTCTCTCCTCTACAGATTAGAAAACTGTGCTTCCTGCACGGAAACGAGCTTGCCCGAGACCACTCAAGGCCAGACATAGGTACATAGCCCAGAAGATCTGACTCCAGGGACCAGCCCTGGCCCTTCCTCCTCCGAGCCCTCTCTGTGCCAGCCATCAGTGCCCAGAGCTGGACGGAGGCTGGAGGGGGCTGTGGCCAGCATGGGTAGGAGCAGAAATGGAGAAGGAGGGGGCAGGCAGGATGGATGGAGGGCAGCAGCCACTCGCTGGGCTGTGGGTGTGACTGTGTGCATCCAGGCGGAGGGAGAAGCATCCTGATTGTCTGGTGGTCAGAGGCCCTCAGGGGTGCCTAGGTGCAGAGTCCCCAACACACGGCCAGGAGATTGAATCCAGCTACCCTGGAGTAGCTGAATCTTGTGGAACTCCCCTTCCGGTGCTTCTCCCTCCCTCCCACTCTGTCTTTCCACCTGGATCCTCATCTCTTTCAGAGAGGCTGCTGGCCAGTAAATGATGAGCTCCGTGCAGAGAGACTCCCCATCCATACGAGGATTCCTCGTCTCTAATTCCCGTCCCCGGCCTCTCCAAGAACCTCCGTGGCCACCCTGGGCTGGCTTCACCCTCCTGAAGCACTCCCAGAAGGCAGCTGACGGTCAATCAGGAAACATTTCCACATTTCCCAGCGTCTGTCACAAGGACACCATTCCACGCACCAGGTCCACGTCGCTGCCAGCATAGCCTCTGGAATGAGCAGGCTGTTTGGGGTTGCCATGGAGAAGCCGGGCCCTTCGGCAGTTTGATCTGTGCTATGTGTAACAGAAGACCCTCACCCACCCGCCAGAGCAGCAGCCTCACACCCCGGTGCCCTCCCTGGGTGATCACTGCCTGAGACCCTCACCCACCCGCCAGAGCAGCAGCCTCACACCCTGGTGCCCTCCCTGGGTGATCACTGCCTGCCACTGGGACCCCAACCAGCCAGCTGTGTTCCCAACCCTTAAGGCGATTCGCAGGCTAAAAACATATGCAATTTAAATGACACCAGCTTCACTCTGCAAGGGTTTTCTGGAGTTCTTGTCCGGGCGCCGGCCGCAAGTCAGCCCCTGCGAGACTTGGGGTCCAAGCAGAATGCTTTGTGGCCTGGTGGCTGCGTCCTGGGAGAGAGGAAGGGGCCAGTTCCGTCACACCGCTCCTGTCACCACAGCAGAGTCACTCGGGCACTCGCGTCACTCGCTTGCCGTGGCTAATCAGGGGCCCTGCCGCCCTGTCCTTGCGAACCACGTGGCTTACATCTAGGCAGAAGACGGAGCTCACACTGAGCCGTCCCTCTCCATAGCAGAAGATGAGACTGTGTCCCCGGGAATGCAGTGTGGTCGGGGACGTCCCCTGCCAGAGCAGGAACGGATGTCGCTAGTGCGTCTTTAAGCCTCTCCTGTGAGCATCTCCCTCTAGCTCTGGGAGTGAGGATGACGTACGTACGTGCTGGGCAAGGCCATCTCTTACCTAGAATGATGGGATTCCCATCTCCGTCTCTGCCACAGTCTCCCCCAGGAAGACATAAATAAACAGGAGATTCCCGGTGCATACATCACCCATTTTTCAGATTTTCTTTCTTCTTACTCTTGGCTCTACCTTAAGTGGTACTACTGGATTGGGACCTGCCAGAGAGGTGCCTGGGGATGCAGGAAGTCTCAGCGCTGCGTTTAGAATCAAATGGTTAATGGCACAGTCTCTTCCCCCTGAAAAGGGAAATAAAGCAGCTTTCAGAGCGAGGTCTCTCGCTGCTTTATACAGTGGACCTGGCTTTGGCGGGGTGAGTCCCCACTGAAATCCAGACCCACGCATTAAAAATACATTTTCAGCTTCCTTTTAAAAGGTACAATTAGGCATTGTTTACCACATCCCCTGTTGTATAGAGAAGGAGATTGAAGCTGGAGGTTGAGGAGCCAGCCGGAGGTCGCATAGCTGGGGAGAGATGGCACCCCCTACTCCGAAACCTGAAAGCCAGTTCTGTGTGCTCAGAGTCATGCTGTTGGCTGAGTGTCCGCATGGGTCCAGGCCTCTGATCGGAATATTGTTTCCTCCCCTCAGCCCGGCACCTGTCTTAGGGATCCTCGATGTGGCCACAGAGGCAGAACGAGGCAAGGAGCGAGCCAGGCAACGAGATGAGGCCATTGGTAATTAGGCTTCTGGCTGCGGCAGGCATGGCAGGTCCCGCAGGAGGCTGAGGAAGATGGGTTTGGGTGGGCAGAGACTGGGAGGGGCAGGCAGAGGGGCAGTGGCATGACGAGAAGCACCAGCCTGGTAGGAGCGGACGGTACCCCGCAGAGAACGGGGAGACCGAGGCCGCATGAGGGACAGGGGGAAAAGATCAGGGCCTCCAGCACCCCGATGAGAGTCTGAGCTTGATCTCAAAGGAAGCCACGTAGGGGTGAATGGTCCCAAAACTGAGATCCAAAGCCTCATACTGCCTCCAGACTCTGCCACTGTGTGTCCCTTCACCCACGTCTAAGTCAGTGTCCTCCGGCCCTGACACACAGCCCATCTAGGACAGGACACGGGGGGCCCTCCTAGGTTCTTCTAAAGAGACGAAACAAGAGGCTTGCACAGAGGACAGCTCCCAGGTCCATCCCCAGCCCTGCTCGTGGCCGCCCCACTTCTGGGCACGGGGGTAGGCCAGGCTCCCTTCCAGTCCAGGGAACACCGGGCTCTGCATGACTGGGAGGCCTCAGGAAGTCAGCTGAGTGGCTCTCAGGGCACAGGGGAAGCGACATCACATCACAGGGACAATAGCAGCCAGGCCGAGCTCACGTCAGGTTGGTAATAAGAGCCACGGAGATGACGGTTGGCATTTATTGAATCTTTACTGCCTGCTAGGCCTGAGTGGGCGCCTTGCACACATTTGGTATCAAATCCTGTAGGACGGGTATTATTATTTCCATTTTAAGATGAAAAAACTGAGGTTTAGGAACGTTCATTGGCCAAGATCGTTCACAAAGTAAATGATCTTCCAAGGTTTGGACCTCAGATTCATCTGACCCTCAGATTGTGTGCAAGAGTTTAACATCTTTGTGTTTGCTTCAAGCAAAACTGCACCTTGAAGTGACATTCATGGTACTGCTTGCACACACACGTGCACACTCGCACATCTGCCGTGCTCAGACGCGCACTGCCCCGGCCACGCCCACCTTCCCCGATGCACAGCTCCGCCTGCAGCCACGGATGGCTGCATGGGGGAGCCATCCCTACACAGTCACAGAAAGCACTGATGGCCCCTCTCCAAGGACAGATCACAGACTCCCAGCACAGCAGGGTCTGCAACAGAGAACACTCCCAGAGTGCCCGAGGCGGCCGCGTGGAGACCCAGGGGAAGGCTCGGCGGAGGCCTAGGCTGCACCGCATTTTGCTCATGATGGAGCGTCTCCATCCGGCTGGTCCCGGGGCCATCCTCCTCCCAGTGTTGGCATGGGGTGGCCTGATAGTTGAAAATGGCCAGCGTGGAAATTGAGCTTAAACGCACAGAACTGCAATGCCTGTGCCTGCCAGATGTGGCATGGAGCCCCTCGGGAGATGTCACTGCTCAGGCCATCTTGTCTAGGGGGAAGGGTCCTAGGAAACAACCCAGTTTCGATCCCAGCCTATTTAAAAAGTGTTTGTTATGTAAGCAGCTACACTGGGCCAGGCAGGGACAAGAGAAGTAGGGAATGTTAGGTTGCTCAAGATCAGAGAACAGGAAGGAGAAAATAGCATCATCCAGAATCACCTGAAGCTGGTGGCAAGGGCCCTGGCTGAGCTTCAAGATCTGGGTTCGAGGCCCAAGTGCGCCTCTGGCCTTGCCTACGTCTTAGCATGTCTTTTTCCCGCTTCCTCATCTATTAAGTGGGAGAAACACAATAGCCCTGAGTAGCTCACAGACAGTCATAGAAAATGTCAAGGAGCTCTCCAAATGAGCAGGCCAGGGCTTTTCCCATAAGAAACAGGAAGAAAAGGTACAGGAGGAAAGGCCAGTTTCTTTAGCCACCTTTTCAATTACCATCAACTCCAAAAGCAGTGACCTATCTTTAAATATATGTTATATAATATACTATGTACACCACATTCACTAGAAAGTTCCTTTATATTTTCAGTGTGGGGCCAGGGTAGGAGTGAAGAGGGAATTTGTCCCCGCATATTTGCCGGAATACAGCCCGAGCTGGAGGTTGGTGACACCAAAATAATTGGAGGTATGAACTGTGAGGCCATTAAGATAAATTTTTGACATAAAAACGTAGGCTGGTTCATAAAAGTTTGCAATGACAATAGGTTATAGTGACAGCTTTTCAACAACTGTATAAGCCGCCAGATGGAAGGGAATTCAGCATAATGAATGATGGGCAGTCTGGACAACACAGCATCCTTTTATAGGCATAGATCTCAGAGGAGAATAAAGTTATTCGGACTGACCCATACTAAAGAACATTATTGTTAAGACAGGAGTGGAGCTGGAGTAAAAAGGTTAGAGGCTCAACGACTCAGGAAGGCCTGTGTATTCCAACCTGGGCGCTGGGCCTTCGTGGCTCCATTCTCTGGTCTAATGAGTGTCTTTGCCAACGGGATCCTGA
This sequence comes from Macroglossus sobrinus, assembly GCA_004027375.1. Taxonomy (NCBI): domain Eukaryota; kingdom Metazoa; phylum Chordata; class Mammalia; order Chiroptera; family Pteropodidae; genus Macroglossus; species Macroglossus sobrinus. The sequence goes on from PVKZ01001862.1 coordinate 55,146, forward strand.
GCTGATCATCCACTCATCTGACAGGGCTCCCGGGCCTTCCTGTAAAGGCCTTCCTTCACCTTTGCTCCTCTGTAGCTCAGCTATGTGCAAAGTTTTGCCCGTTTGATGAAACTGCCTCCACTGACATGTGGATGAGATACATGCAACCCTTCTTAAATGGGATGTTCTCTAAATGGGAGAATCCTTCCAAAAAGAAAGGAGCTAAGGGAAAGAGTGGGATCCATCAGGGCAGGAGGTGGGGAAAGGCCTGACTCCCTTGGCCTCTGATCGAGTTCTTGTCCCTGTGTCAGAGAGCCCTTTATTCAGCTAAGAAGAAGAACAGCCACAGTGCTAGCCCTCGATTCTCAGATGCCCACGGTGTACCCGACACTGCACTGTACTAGAGCAACCCGCGAACACACACATGCTTGAAAAGGGGACAAAAAGCATCATCGAAATGGGTGAAGGGCTCGTGAACGCCTGCCAGGGCTGCGGAGGGGCTCAGCGAGTGAGGATGCAGGGCTTCCTCGGCTGCTAAAAGTCACACACGCTTTAAATGAGCTTCGGTCGGGAGGAAAGGAGTCCTTGAGAGTAAAATGTCTGAGTTCAGTGATTTCATTCTGGGTCTGCATATGTATATTAATCATTTGCTAATGGCAGTTAAACGAGACGAAGTAATTTATGTGGCTATAAGGGAGCGAACCTCCACCCTGGAGCAGGCACGTCTATTCATGCCCCTGCTCTGTGTGGCTTTGCCACCGGGAGGCACTGGCAGGTCCATCCTCTTATTAAGCCGAGCGCATGCTCGTGAGTGAGGCCCGCTGGGGTCTCGTCCCTCAGCTGAGGGTAGGCCCTTGAGGAACCACCTCAGTCCTAGGGAATTCAGGTCCAAGTCAGGGTCTATGACGGCTGAACTGTATCCCATCTCTGTGATTTCTTTCCAGCTTCTCGGTTCTGGAACAAGAACAAGTTTCTTTAGGCCAGACCACAGGAGTGGTAGGGGGTGGAGGGTGCAGGAGGGATGTGCTTTTAACTCCCCAATACCCAGTGAACAACATGACTGCGACTCTGTCTTAGGCATCTCCGGCTGCTATAATGAAAATAATGTTGACCAGTTGGCTTATACACAACAGAAATGTATTTCTCACATTTCTGGGGGCTGGAAGTCCGAGAGTGGGGTGCCAGCGTGGTGGGGTCCTCATGAAGGTCCCCTCCTGGCTTGCAGACTGCTGACTTCTTGTTGTGTCCTCAGGTGGCAGGAGCGTTAGTTAGGAAGCTCTCTGGGGTCTCTCTTATAAGGGCACTAATCCCACACGTGAGGGCTCCACCCTCATGACCTAACCACCTCCCAAAGTCCCCACCTCCTAATACCATCACATTGGGGTTTAGGTTTTCAACATATGAACAGGGAGGGGCACAGACATTCAGTCCACGGCAACCTCCCCACTATGTACCATGTTCTGAGCTGTCGGTTTCTCAGGTTAGCCCACCACGCTGTCCTGCTTGATGGCTTTCTATGCTGTCCCCAGAGATTTCCACCCCATAATCCCAGCATGGCTTTTGTGTATGCCCCAACCTGTCACAGGCCACGCCTGCTGCACACCTGAGGCCGCCCGCACTTGGGGCTCAATTAACAGCTGCTGCCTTGACATCACCAAGTGAAGAAAACGCCCAGGCCCCAGGGCCAGAGGGGGACAAGTGTCCAGGCTGAGGCACAGCAGAGGGATTAGAGTCCAGTGTCCAAGGCGGTCACAGCCCCGAGTGTGTCCCTCATCCTCTTAAGGCCCCAGAGGCTTGCTAGGCCATGCTTCTTAGTTCTGCAGAATGTGGGGACAACCAAAGCACAGGGCTTCTTCACCCTAACGAACAAGGGGACAGCCATGCTGGACCGTTAGACATGAATGACATCACCCCTGTGTGTCCTAGAGCACCTCCTGAGTCATCTGCCCCCACCCCGCCCCCGCCCCCGCCCCAGGGCCTGTCCGAGGCAGGCGTGTCGTGTTACCTTTTCTCCTTGGGCTTTTCTTAGTAACAGCTCTGGCTGGGTGGCTAAACAGAGGCCTCCTGGAGACATTCTGTCCTGTCCGGCCCAAAGGCTGACCCCGAGTCCGCGTGTCTGCTCACCCAGGGAGCCTCCTCCTCACCCTGCCCCGGGTCCTGGGTGAGATCGGTGGAATGAAGGTGGTCAGGAAAGCCATGACCAGGACATATAATCTGGTGACTGTCCCTCTGGGCCAAGGGACATCTCCAGGCAGCTATTTTAAGTGAGATGCGTATTTGAGCTCTGTGTCTTCTCTCCCGAGGATCTGATCCCTGGGCCAGAGGGAATGCCCTAGAGGCGTGTGAATCTGGATCTCAGGTCTACACAGGCCTGGCCTATGGGGGCCGCACCCCCCTGGCTCAGAGAGACTGGGAAGCAGAGCGGGTCTGCCTAGCCCAGGCCAGCTTGGACTGGCCAGCAATTCCGGACCCCTCTGATTTCTCAGGAAAAGAAGTTCCCACTGGTGAATAGGACACTGAATATAGAGAGAGAGGCCCCTTGTGCCCAATCTGGTGGTGGCAATCTGGGCTGAGGTCTCAGGTCAGGGCTGTTTCCTGACCCCACCCCGCCCCCAGGGCAAGTAATGGCTTTGGAAAGCCTCCGAAGTCAGAGGTAAAACTGGGCAGAATTCTCAGGACCTGGAATAATGGGGAGCATCCAGCCTATGGGGGTTCCGGTGCCCATCGCCCTGCTCTACATGCCTGTGGGTGATTTGGGCCAGAAAGGAGGGCCAGATGTAGACCAGAACCCACAAGCCCATTCCCACCTCCTTCCAGCAATCAAGGTGTTTCCTGGGCCAGGTGTGGAGGCTGGCGTGGAGGGGTAGAGGGGTCAGGACGGGGTGTGCACTTCGAAGAGGTCAGCCTGGCCTGGGCTGCTGGTGGCTCAGGTGGCCTCCAGCTGGCCCCCAGCTTGATACCAGGGATTCCAGAGCGGCAGGAGCCTCTAGATCTCCCCCACAGCCCCCTGTTTTACAGGTGGGCTCTGAGGCTCAGGCCTTTTGAAAGGCCCTGTGATGCTGGGAGAAGAATGTCCCCGGGCTGGTTTTCTGAACGAGGAGGTGCAACCAGGGAAGCGTGTCCTCTCCCCGGTGCTGGCGTCCAGGAAGCTGTGTGAACACGAGTCCACGCCCCCGCCCCCTCCCCAGGCCTGCCTCACATTCGCCCAGCCCTGGGGAGCAGCCCAGTGGATTCCCTATCAGAGGCCCTGATGCAGCTGCATTCGGGGTCCAGAGGGGACAGGAGTCTGCATTTGGCTCTTTATGGAGCTCAATGCAAGAACGGGTCTTGTGGGGGCCACCCCTGGTCACCTAACATTGTCCCCATCCCCTCCTCGGCGACTGTTCCCAGAGGAGGTGCCTGGATTTGTGGCGAGGTGGAAGTCAGTCACGGGCTCAGGCCTAGGTGCCTGGTGGACGGTCCTGATGTGGCCTTGACCCAGTCAGTGCCCAGGGACCACGGCAGCCCCAGCGGGGCCCCTGTTGCCATCCAGGGGAAGGCGTCTGGCCCCAGGGCCATTGAGCAGCTGCAAGATCATTTCTCCTCTTGTAACTGAGGCACTTGCCGCTGGTTACAAGGCCTGCTGATAAGTGGTCCCATTGGGACACCGGTGTCACCAGAGGAAAGCACTGACAGTGATGAAAGTGGCAGATTTCCTGCGAGACAGCGTCCCTTCCAGGCAGCAGCAGGAGCCCTGGAGGTGGACACAGAGCTTTTGCTTCTGATTTTGACACTGAACGTGCCCTGAGGGCTCAGGCCCCTGGAGTGCTGGGTGCCCATCTGCGAAATGGACAGACGAAGTCACTTTGGGTCATTTGAGTTCATCTCCATATAAAGAAGAGCTGAGTGAGCATGGGTACAGAGAGGAAAACTTTAAAATATGCACAAATTCCAACCCACCCCTCCCAAGCCAAAGAATATCCCTTCCCCTCCACTCCCCTGCCCTCTCCTCCCTGCTCCTTGGCTGGCTGTTGGCTCGAGGTCTCCATCCTGATCCAGGATCCCTTGCTTTCATCCAGGGCTGCCGCCAAGGCCTGGAAGCAGTTGTCCTCGTGGGCATCTGCAGGATCCAGGGCCACGCTTCTCCTGTGATAATGCAGGACGTTTCTCTAGGACCACGGCTGAGGGTCCTGCCTGCTGGCGTCAGGCCCGATCCAGCCTTACGCTAAAAGACCCTAGAATAAGTCCTTGACCACTTGAAGGACAGACAGTGTGGCCCTACTTCCTGTTGGGTGACTTTCATGCTGCACCGTGTCACACCTGAAGGGGGCCCCGAGGATCCAGATCCTCTACAGAATATTGTCCCTGGCTCCCAAGGGACCGCTGCTTTGTGAGGGACACGTGGAGGAAGTTTTCGCCCTTCATCCTCTCTCTGTTCTGTTGCGATAGAAAGTAAATTTTAGTTATGTTTTCAGAAAATTTAAGTCCCAGATGATTAAATCTTTACTGCCCATGCAAATTGGCGCACACTGTAGCTTCTGGGCCTGAAAGAAAGAGGAACTATAATAAAAGCAGAAAAGTTTTCCAGAACCTTCCTTCATCTAATCTTCAGGAACTGGGAACATTTTTCTTGAAGGACAGGTTAGAGTATATGGAGGTGAAGGTCAGGATAAGGGTCAACCTGAGCATGTTTGAGTGCCATGTGTATGGACATCTGCACATGTATGTGTAAGGAGGGGAAAAGATTGATTGATTGATTTCAGTACATTCTATCGATACTCAAGAAGGTGGCATAGGTGAGGCTATGCTTTAGCTGCAAAACTGGGCCTTGCACACAATAGGTACTCAAGAAAGCTAGGAGGTCTTTCCCTCTGGCAGGCTCTGCTGTGAGGTGCAGCAGTCTCTGTGACCTCATTTGTTTCGGGTCTTCTTGTGGTGGTGTCCTTCCTGTGACTTGCTATGTCATTGCCCCTCGGAGAGCTGATTTGCAATTCCGCTTAGCTGCTGGATCCAAGGCACCACGTTAGGCGCTGCCTGAAAGCATCTTAAGGGATCTGCCCAAAACTCTGTTCAGCCTGACACTTAACAAAGCTTCACTTTATGAAATTCCTTTTTTATAAAACACAATTAGCAGTTTTAACCTCCTGAGGGAACGAATCATTCACAGCTTGGTGTGAGTTGGTTTTGTCAGAGTTTTTCTCCTGAAGCTAAATGAAGTAAGAGCGAGGAAGCTGTGGAGGGTCTTAACATAGGGTCTGGGGACCCGGTAGCGGGCACTTGTGGGCAGGTAGGGAAGGGGGAGCCTGAGGCTTTCTGAGCCCGCACCGAATGGCAGACACTATCCTTGTACTTAGATGCCCGGGGAGCTGTTAGGGCAGTGCCACTCCACAGACAGCAGCAGGTGGTGACTCAGAGCGGGCGGCCAGCCACCCAGAGCACACAGGAAGGCAGAGAGCAGCGGAGGGTTTGAACGGGATCTGCCCCCATGCCGAGGGTGCTGAGAGGGATGAGGTGCAACAGACCCCTGGTTGAGGAACTCGGGGAGAAAGCAGAAAAGGAAGTGGGAGACTGCCAGTGACCCGCTTGGCTTTTCAGTCTTGGACCGAATGGAACACTTATTTTTTCGTTGAATATCTGAAATCGAATCATATCCGTTTATATGTGGACTCGATATCTCTTTCTTTAAAGGGCCTTGATATTGTTTTTTTCATGAGCCAGGCTCAGTTGTAAGGTAAACCTCCATTCCCCGATTTATCTGGTCCATTTAGATTGTCACACACCCTTCTCTTTCTAGGGGCCCTTGAATTGGCCCAGGATGGGGAGGCAGGGACTGGGAGGCTCCAGCCTAGAGGTTATCACGAGTTGACTGAAAATGTGTCCACACGAAGACCGTGATATCCCTCTCTGTTCCTGATATGATGAGGGAGGAACATGCCATGCCCAGAAATAATTTAGAAGATGTTACCACATACAGAAGGGAGTAACTCTGTGTCTGGAAACATAAAAATGGCAGCATCCGCGTGCGAAGTTTAGTCTTCGATTTTGTTTCCTCGGAAACACATCTCCAGCTTATCGTCGGTGCCAGGAACTCGCACACACCCTGAGAGACCTCTCGCCCGGTGCCCCAGATCACAACCGAACGTTTCGGTTTTGTGTTCCTTCTTCCTCCCCAGCATGCCCGCAGTCTCCTTGGAGGGAGGGCCCGGCTTCTTCCTCTTTGTCTCATCGTCAATGCCCGAGATATCATAGGAGCTCAGAAAACGTTTGTTGTTTTGTGTTTATTCAGAGTTAAAGCTATAATTCACAAAATACACACCTCGCATGTACGCCTGGTAAATTCTTCCTTTAATTGAAATGCATTCATTTGGAGAAAGCGATGCTGATAAGAACCAGATAACTGGAGAAGCGATGATTTTTCTAAGTGCTGTGGGCCCCGCAGGATGGAAATTACAATGTGGAGCATTTAGATACCAAACCTGTTGGGGGAGGCACCGAGGATCATCCATTCTCCCACAAAGCACCCGATACAAACCCCAACTCATATTAATTAAAAATTCTAAATCTCGCGATTTTTTTTTTTTTTACTTCTGGAAGTACTTTTATGCTCTGTTTTATTTATCACCATTAATAATAATGATAATGCTAACAATAACAATAAAACTACTGTGTGATTAAGGTGCAGATAAACAATTAGGAAACAAAATACGAGATTTTAGTGAGTCTTGCACTCGGCACAGGAATAGGGTAATTGCAAGGAGTTTCTTCTGAGAGCTGGTTCCAGAAGATTCTTCCACTGGAAATTGAGGTTGGTTGCAGGGTTCTCTTTTATCTGATTCTGCTAACGTGTTCCCTTGATATCCATCGGTCACTCGTCCATTTGACAAATACATATTAAGTGTCTCTTCTGTGCCGGGCAATGACTAGATGTGGAGGGCACGGTGGTAACCAGAGAGATCCCCACTCTGTAGACCTGGGAATGGTTACAGACAGGCGCACGCCTACCACGGCAAGATGTGACAGAGCCGGCAGACGGTGGCATGTACTGCAAGCTACACGAGTGTTTTGTCTAAGCGGAGATCTATACCATGAGTTGGAGATAGGCAGGCGAAAGGGGACCAGTGGAAGAAAAAAGGATGTTCCCTGGAGAGGCCTAGTGATGAAAGAGAGCCTGGTACTTTGCAGGACTGTGAGCGGTTTGACCCCCTGACTGAGAGGCGCCAATCAGACCTGAGCTAGAGAGGTCCGTTTAGACTGCATCCTGAGGGCAGTGGGGGGCCACCGAAGGCATTATTGGAATATTGCACATCAGAATGTTCTCTCCGGCTGCATTGTGTCATGACACCGCTGTGGAGCCAGATGTAGAAATTCACGATGATAGTGGCCTAGATATTGATAGTAGCAGTGGGGAAAGGAGAAATGGGAGGGCTTGAGAAATTCTGTGAAGGTGATGATAATAACAAAGGCAAGTATTTAATGAGCTCGTACTATGTGCCAGGTCCTGTAGTAAGCGCATTACGTGTTAATTGGTGTAATCTTCCAACAAAACCTATGAGGTTGTGTTTATTATCTCCGTTTTATAGGTGAAGAAAAAAGTAGTTAAATGACGGGCTCGAGGCAACACCACTGATCTGAGTGGCAAATGTGAACCAGACTCCCGTTTAGATTTGAACCCAGATCCTTGCTTGATTTCAGGGCCCATGGTCCCAACTCCTAAATGCAGTGACTGGCAATGGCAGGTCTGTCACTCAGGTAGGAACGGGTGGGTTGAGCTGATGTGTCTTGGTGTGACAAATACATCAAACAGACCCTTGGGACTCAGTAGAGAGTTCTCACCCCCAGCTTGGCCTTCTCCCTGCCCACAAAGCCCTTCCTCCCAAGTCTTAGAAATACAAGCCCAGGGATACGCATGGGCAGGGGAGGGGTACCTCCTCCCTCTGCTCACTGGGCCTGCTGAGCCATTGCCTCTGGAACCAATGGACTTCCCCACCCCCTGTCTCATCACCATCTGAATGAGTTGGAAAGACCAAGGTTCAGAAACTAATCAGTTGGGACCCGGAGGGAAGCTGCAGGAGCCACACCCAGGTCACCTGATGCCCATAGCATGTTGCTGTCACCGCACTCCAGAGCACCCCAGAGTCCCTAAGACTGCTGAGAGGGTCTTTTGGTGCTTTGCAAAGCACTCTGGGTGCACACGGCTTCGGAGTGTCAGTCCTGGCTCTTCCTGGGTTTCCAAAGAAACCGGGCGGGTTTCTTTGGAACGTGGTTTGGTATCTTGTCATGCCTTAAAAAAAAACTTAGCAGAAAAGTCATCCTTCGTGTTTGCAGTTAATAAGTTTTCAGCATCCCACCCCTTCCAGGTGCCTACCCCTCCCCCAATCCTTCCGTTGATGTCCGAGCCCTTGGGAGTCTGCAGAGCTCACTGAGGTCAGCACGCTGTCAGAGAAGGCCTCGTTCGTGGCCCAAGGCTGAGAGCCCACGTGTCCAGGGCCCTCTCTGTACAGCAGGCTACTCGAGAGTGACTTTGTTGAAAGGGGTGTCGTGCCGGGGAGGAAGTCACGGGCTCCAGGGAGCCACGCTCCATCTGTCAGTGGGCGTGTGGGCCCAGCACCCAGGCAGCGCCGGGCGGTCAGGAACTTTGCCGGTGCTGCACCCGGCGTGAGCCTGCCAGCCCCGCTCCCCCGGCTCCGCGGAGAAAACCCATTATTCCAGTCTGAGTGGCTTCACAGCCGCAGGCACCTGCACGCTTCGCATTTGCAGCCGCATGATTACATGCCTGTTGGGGTCACTGCATGAACGTGGCTGGTTCCGAGGGTTTTAGACTGAAATGAAGTAGCCACGTCCGTCTGGTTCGGCTGCACTGGCCTTTAGCGGGAAGACGTCACCGCCCCCTCATTCGGCACAAGCCCCTGCTCATTTCTGTCCCTTGTCAGCAAACGTTCCACCCCTGCTCAAGGCCGGCAGGACCGGCCTCTGCTTCTCTTTTGGAAACTGGGTTCACTGTGGCTTTTGTTCTTCTAGGCCTGATGGCCTCATTTCCTCCTAGTGAAGGATCTCAGTCCCCTCAGGGCTCATGAGAAGGACATTGCAGGGGTGTAGACCTCGCTGCTCCTGTCCATTAAGCCAGGTCTCCTCCCTCCACGTGGCAGCAGGTCCACAGGTCACCCGGCTCTCTGCAGCCCACCGGGCTCCCCCACTGATCCTCCAGCTAGGTACCCCCCAGGGAAGTGGCTCCTGGGTCTTTCTGCCCTGCCTTCTATTCTTCTAGTGAGCCCTCCAAAACGTGTATGTGCCCAGCCCGGTTCATCTTACTCCTCATTTTGAGACAAGAAGACTACAGAGGCCGTGGGAGGCTCGTAACTCTCATGTCACCTAAACTAACCCTTCTTAAATCAAGGAAGGAGGGAAAGACAAAAGGAGGAAAAAGAAAACGTGGCCACGCACTGACGTGGAGAGAGAGATTTACCAGGAGTCTAAATATCGTCTTCACCACACTCCCTATTCTGCTGAATAAAAAGACAATCGAGGTCCATTCAGGCCTTTTCTTAAATCAGGGTTTTATTAAGAAGAAACAAAGTTTCAATCAACAAGCAAAATAATGCACAAGGACTTTTTCTGAAATACAGAGAATAAGCAGCATTGTCGTTTTGAAGGGGTAAAATCCGTGCCAGGCCCTGGGCACCCATCCTCCTTGCTCACTTCACAAACCTTTCATAGATTAGAAAACGGGTTTGGTGACCCGTACGAGGACACAGCACGTGGGAGGTGGCTCTGTGGCTCGCACCCGACCTGGGCGGCTCTGACTGTTCCCAGTATCGCTCATGAGGGAGCCACACGGGGACCACAGCAGGCAGCCAGGCCGCAGGGCGCTTCCTAGGGCACCCCCGCAGCCTGGAGCTCTTCTGGCTTCAGAGCTAAGGGAGGACCACAGGGGAGCACCCACGTTGGACTTCCATTTCCCATCCCTAAGTGTCCCCTCCGGGTGAGAGCTGTGACCGCGCCACCGAGTGACTGCCCAGCCCAGTTTGAGCCACAAGCTGGTGAACTAGAACTCTTCCTGTGAAAACGTGAACACACTCTTTATCTCCCAAAGATAAACAGAGCCGTTCCCTGGTCTGAAAGGGTTCCATTTTTCTGCCTTTTTCCTCCTCTTCTCAACTCGCTTTGATTGCCCATAACATTAACCTTCAGAAAGAAATGAGGGTAAAACAACCTGGCAAGTTCAAGCATCTGATTTCCCAGCTGCACCTGCCACAGACCCTCGAGGGAGCTACCTGGCAAGGAGACCTGGGTGGACCTCATGCCCACCACACACCTGTCCTCTGTCCTTAGGGGAGAAGGAAGTTCCTCGCTGGCTTTTGGTCATTGTGACACTCACAGACACAACAATTCATTGAACTTCTCCTCCATCCAGCTGGCCTCGGCAGGGCTCAGCCTCAGCTCCACGCTCAAGGCTCTGTGATGGGGGTGTAAAAAGGAAAAAGGAAGAAAAACGCATTCCACACAGGACTTGTTATTGCTGTAGAAACGGTCGGTGTTATTGTCAGGGTGCCGCGTTAAAGGGGGAAGGCTGCTTCTTGGAAAATATTGCCTTCAAGGACTGCGACTCTTTGTCAGGTTATATCACAGGGCATTAGGCAAACCCTCGGAAATTCGGCAGGCGCCTTTCTTAAGAGGTGAAGCGGCAGGTGGACGGGCTACAACGCCCCTCCGGCAGCGGCCCCACAGGATGAGAATTGGCTGCTGTTACCTTCCCAATCAGCCCTCGGGCTGGATAATATCAGCACTCCTAAAGGTTACGGCGTTTTCTGTGATACGCTGCTTCTTCAGAGAGTATTAAAGTGTTTTGAATCTATTCTTTAGGAATCTTGAAACCTCCAGTGGAACATTTTTGATGTTGTGGGTAATGCATGAAGCAGCCACTTGGGAAGGCTGGGCCAAGAGAGGTCCCCAAGGGGGAGGGAAGCACGAAGACGCTGCCCATTACAGTTAGAGCTGTTCGGCGGAGCATGGGCTGAACTGGGGGAGCAGATGTGGCTGACGAGCAGGGCTATTTCTTTTCTTTGCTGGGGGGTAAGAGGCAGACCCTGCCTCTCCTGGGAGTGGACAATATTTATTATTCGGAAGACAGAGCCAGAAGAAACGTTCCGTTGTCACGCAAAGAATTCTCGAGCCCTGTTGAATGTTCTTATCGCTTTGGCTTCGCTTTTTTTTTTTCCTGCCTGGACTGTCTCTGCCCAGAACACAGATTTATATAAAAATCGCAACAAGAGATGATATAATTGTGGAAGCCATGGTAGATGGCATGGTGGTTGATTTTATGTGTCAGCTTGACTGAGACAAGGGGTGACCAGGTGTTTGGTCAAACATTACTCTGGGTGTGTGCGTGAGAGTGTTTCTGGATGTGATTGACATTTGAATCTGTGGAATGAGTACAGAAGTTGGCCATCCCTGATGTGGTGGGCCTCGTCTAATCATTCGAGGGCCTGAATAGAACAAAAAGGCTGAACCTCCCTCAAGGAAACAGGAGATCTTCCTGCCTGGCTGTTTGAGCTGGAACATTAGGGTTTGTTTTTTTTTTTCTTGTATTTAGACTCGAACTGAAACGCGAGTCTGCCAGCTCTCGGACTCAAACTTACACCATCGGTTCTCCTGGGTCTCCAGCTTGCCAGCTCCAAGCATGGGGACTTCTCAGCTGCCATAATCACATGGGCAAATTCCTTATAATAAATTCCTCATATACATACATACATTCTATTGATTCTCTTTCTCTGGAGAACCCCGAGTCATACAGATGACATCAATAAGGCAGGGACTGAAATATGAAAATCTTTTTTGAATTTATAATCTGACCAGATCAGGTGTGTCTTCAATGAGAAAAAAGGGTCCCTGAATCCCCAAAGTGTTCAGAATGAGGCCAGTTGCTCCGAAAAGCTCTCTAGCCACACCTCTCAGCTGAGAAAATCAGAGGCCATGAGCTGTGTGAATGGAAACTTGGAGGGGGTGCCATGAGGGAGAGGGACGTGTGCATAGCCCTAGCCTCTCTCACCTGGTGCCTCCTGGCTCCTCCCACCCAGAATGCACCTGGGAAGAGCAAAGGACCTGATACCCAGGTTCAGTTCCACACCTGCCACTCCCAGCCTGGCCTGGGCCTCCTGGTAGCAGGCTTAGCCCTGTGGGCCTGCTGGGCTCCTGAAAGTAAAACCTAGCATTATCTGAGTATTGCAGGCACCATTTTACTGTGCTTGAAACTCAGGTCTTTGCAAGAGTCCCTCCCACACCCTCAGGACTGTTTTGGAGAGAAAACAGGAAACCTTCTAGCAGCCTCTGGCAGCTCTCCTCTCACCAACTGCATCTCTCCAGGTGGCCCTCAGCCACAGAGAGGTCCTGACTCCTTTTCACCAGCACAGCCCCTGTTTCTGCCCAGGCGACGGGCCCTGGAGGCTGGTGGGATGAGCGAGGAAGGGCTGCAGGCACAGACCCTAGAACGGAGAGGAGCTGAGGTTCCTGCCCAAGAGAGTGGGTATCCCCTGGCATGGTGTGGACCCGGCGGTGAGCTATAGTCTGGGGGGCTTGTTTCTGGGGTACATATCAGATGGGGGCTCTAGTTGGTACAGATTCTATAGCCCGCCTAGACACTATTACCAAGAATAACAATAATCCTAGGCTTTGTAGTTCAGCGGTTAAGTGTACAGGCTTCTCATCAGATCTAGCTTTGTATCTCAGCTCCGTGTTGTTAGCTGCGTAACTCTGAGCAAGCAACCTCTCCAAGGCTCACCTCTGGACCTTGTTATGAGTGGAGTCAATTACATAGTAAAGCGTTTACGTCTGTGCTTAATAGAGTTAGCAATCAATAGAATTTTGTTATTTCTTTTTAGACCATCAGTGCTTTTCACCAGATGTATCTATACCCATAAGATGACACATAACTTTAGGATCTTGGCAAATAACAGCATTTCGTCCAGGAAAATGGTATAAAAATGAGCCTGAGTGATGCACTGGGGTATTTTAACTGGGGAAATCCCACAAGAACCCACATGAAGTAATGATTTCACTTGTATTCTCCCTCTTTCATTCGACAAATACTTATTATGCCAACTATGTCCGTTCCTGGGCCCTTGGGGAATTCTCAGGCTAGAGGAGGAAGCAGCCCCATGATCCAAGTCAGCTCTGAGTCCCATCAGAGTCCAGAGAAGGAAGATACAGCCCAGACGTGGGCATAGGGAGTGGTCAAGGAAGTCTTCCTGGAAGAGGTGACACTTGTGCTCACATTTAAGTTCCAATTAGGCCAGCAAAGGGGTGCTGGCAGAGCACTCCGGGGAAGATTGTAAATGCAAAAGGCATCTCCAGATGAGCTGAGAGCTTGGGCTCACTTCTCCTGCAGTGTTGAGTGCCCTGTCCTGTCCTGGGCCAGTGGAATATTTTGAAGTCACTAGATGCTCTCAGAAGGGTCTGGGGCCTCAAAATGACTAGAGGATGGGAAGAAATGGATTTGGAAAATGGGGTCCACTCATGTAGGCCTTGGCTATGACTCCTCTAGAAATCTGGGCATCCCAGTGACAGGAGCACTGACACTGATTTTAGCAATCCCGGTCCCGGTGGCACAGAAGACGGCCACAGTCTGTGATGACAGAGGAGATATGCTCTAAAAATATGAACCGACTGCCAGGACACAAGATGAAGAAGGGAAGCCTCCTCCCTTTTGGCAAAAAATCAATGCCGGTGTCAGGACTCCCCATTGACAGCTTGATTAGAAAGGACTCGAGTTCACTTTGCCCTGGAACCATACCAAGGAGAGAGAGACGGAGGCACTTCTGGGGCCTCGGTGAAGCCAGCCACCGCATTCAGCCCAGACCGCCCCCGCCCGCCCAGCCCGCTCAGAGCTTCACGGACAAGCTACCCTGCGAAGGCTCAGCTCACTCCTCAGACCCGTACTGAGCAGCTTACAGCAGGTCCTCGAATATGTCATTTCATTCAACGATGCTTAATTATAATGTTGATGGGATACCATAGGAACTTCACTCTTGTTTGTATCAATTAGTCTGTGTTAAATTGGTTTCGTTGCACGTTGTGTTTTGCTTAAAGGCACAGAACCTAGCGACGTTATTAAGTGAGGACTCACTGTACTGTGTGCCAGGCCCCATGGGAGACAGGTGACCAAAGAGGAATTACGATCCATTAGCACACACAGGGCTCTTTCCCCATGGGACGTGTTGGAAGACCAGAGGCAGTGCCCATGGCCAGGCCAGGGGATGGGGCAGTCCCAGGAAGGTTTTTCCAAGGAGGTGATGCCTGAGCTAAGTCTTCAAGGGTAAGATGGAGTGAGCCTTGGTGAAGCGGAGCCCACACTTGGGAGACGTGAAGAGGTGCACTGTGAGGGGGTGCAGCTGAGAATGAAGTGCCAGGCTCAGAGCGACGGGAGCTGGTGCCCAGGAGGCCAACGGGGCTTTGGGAACCACGTCAAGGAGTTTGAACTTGATCCCGTAGACTATGGGACCGGAGGGTTTTGGAAGAAAGAATGACATGGTTATATTTACATCTTAGAAAAATACTTGGCTGCAACACGAAGAACAGATTAGAGTGGACCCACGGATGACCAGGAGGCCAGGTGGAAGGAAGTCAAGAGTGAGGGCACAGGGTGTTCAGGGCTGCTAGAGAAATGCTGAGGAGAGTGTCAGCAAGGCTGCTGGTGGAGGTGAGGGAGGGAGAGGGGCTGTTAAAGCTGAGTCCCCAGCCCTGTTTCTGCCTTGGTAACAGTGGCTGATGGAGCCAGCTCCGGGGCAGAGCCTACAGGGAGGGAGCAGATCTAGGCTTGGTGGGGGGAGAGATGGGGAATCCAGAGGAGGACACCCCGAGTTTGGCATGCAGGAAGACTATCCAAGTATGCAGGGCCTGGAGTTTAAAGGGGGCAAAGATTTAGCAGTTGGGCAATGTTAAGTCCAGAAACATGAGCAGGGTCCCATCGGCGTACGGGAGAGGCAGGCATGAGAAGAACAGTACAGAATCCTAAGAAACACCGGCACTTAAGGAGAGACAGTCGAGCCCACAGAGAAGGATGTATAAACCGAGGCCGTCACATGCCACGGACGATGAGAACAGACAGGGCAGGAAGCTGGACGCCCATGACGGAGCCAGCGTTCAGGGAGCCAGTGGGACGCTATTTTAATGGGTGCTGAGCCCGGCAGCTCAAGGCATGCATTTCCACTGCAGAGACAGCTAAGACCAACTGCTATTTTCCAAGTGCCCATTTTTAAATGGGGAGAAGGGCCTTGTCCAGGTCACCCAGAGCCCAGGCCTCCCAACTCCCAGCCTGTGGCCGGCCTTCCCAGGAGAGCCCGGGGGGTGGCATGGCTGAGGGCAGAGGAAGAAACAGCAGTGGGTGTCTGCAGCATCTTGAAGGAGTGTGCTGGTCCCTGCTGCTAACAGGACAGGCTGCTCCAGCCTGGGAAATGGGCAGACGGGAAGCACTTGAAAGTGTTGTGCCCCTCCCCACCCCCCACCAAGAGACCAAGAGAGGATGTCAATATGTCTGACTTAGAAGGAGCTACAAAAATAGTATGTAGCATGAAGTCGCCCCTCTCCACTTCGGAAGTGCTTACTAGACAAGCTGCCTGATACACATTTGTGAGGAACAGGCCTTGGGGGGTGAGGACGAGGAAGGATAAAATCAAATACACCCTCCTCCCCTTCATCCTGGGGCTTCTGCCTGACACTCAACAATGAGCCCAGAATGACGCCTTATCTAGGGTCTTGAAATAGGGGTGTCCCCTGCACACCCCCAGAGGCTAGAGGCTCAGCAGAGTCCGGGAGGGAGGAGAGAGAATCAACTATAAGCAAAGGGAGAGAGCTGAGATATACAGGACGTGCCACCTGGTGTCCCTTGTACCCTAATTCGTGAACTTGGAAGGTACACGTGTGGTCTCAGCTCAGGCTGCCTTAACAAAGTACCATAACCTGGGCGGTTTATAAACAACAGAAATTAATCTCTCACAGTTCCGGAGGCTGGAAGGCTGAGATCAGGGTGCCAGCACGGTCTGATTGTGGTGACCACTCTCATGCAGGTTGCAGAGATCTCTTTGTGTCCTCCCATGGCAGAGAACAGAGAGGGGACACGAGCTCTCTCCACCCTCATGATCTAATCACCTCCCATAGGCCACATCCCCCAATACCATCACGTGGGGCTAGCGATTCAACGCATGAATTCTGGGGGACACAGACATTCAGTCCATCGCGGTGCGAGGACAGCTGGGGTCACTGGTGTGCTGGGAAGTGTTCACGGCGTGTGAGAGCTCGTACGTGTGAATGAACGTGTCTAAGAACAGGACACAGGGGAGACAGTCCTGTCCGAAAGGTCACTGCAGCCCCTGCAGGGAGCACCTCGGTGTGCTTGCCGTCAGCCAGGCACTCCTGATAGACATCCTGACCTGCATGCCTCACAGGCCCGTATACTTCTCATCGTGCAGGTGGGGGAAACTGAAGCTGAGACCTTCACTCTTCGCCTGGGGCACTTCGATAATGACTCAGACCCCTCACTTTAGATGCCCTGCTGCTCTGATGCTCAAAGACATCATGTTTCCTGTGCCCAGAATGCGTACCACCTCTACTTTTACCCCCAGACCCCTCTCTTCCTTTTTGCACAGGATGTAGCTGCCTCCTCCAAGCAGCTTTCCTGGATCCACTCCCCTGAGGGACATGCCCCCTCTGGTCTCTCTGGGTGTCACCTGTTTCCTTGCCTGTTTCTCTACCAACCTCATCCGCTAGAGGGCAGAGCCCTTGTCCTCCTCCAATCACAAAGGACAAAGGGTGGGACAAAAGATGGAGCACGGCAACCTCTACGCGTACTCTGGACCTGGCCGTCTGCTCCCAGACCCTCAGACTCCCCAGGCCAACATCAGGGCCTCTCTTCTCAGTCTTAATGCCTGTGTGTGGCTTCCCCTGCCTGGAATGCCCCGTCTGTCCTTCAGGGCACAGCTTAAGGCCTGCCTCCTCACCCCTCCTCCTGGCAGGCCTTCACCAATGCCAACTTCCAGACGAGAAGCAGCTCTCCGCGTGGGAAATAATAAGACAGCTTCCACATATAGCACCCGCGTGCGCCAGGCACCGCGCTAAGTCCTTTGCACAAATTAATTCATAATCCCATGTGTAGGTTCTAGAATTATCCCTCTTGAGGGGGTAAGGAAATAATGACACACAGAGAGGTCCCTCAGCTTGCCCCAGTTCACCCCTATTGTAAATGGCAGGACTAAGATTTGAACCAGGAGGTCTGGCTCTAGCCGCCACCCACAGTGAGAAACCCTGCTGCCCTCGGGAGCTCGAAGTCTGGTGGGTGAGACGGGCTGCTGCACAGCGACGTGAGGAGACCGTGTGCAGGGGAGGCGGCCGTCCCATCCAGGTCTCGGACCTCGCCTGGGCGCCAGAGGTAGTGAGGTAGACTGGAACGTGCTGGAATGCCCGTCCTTCCCTCCCTGCAGACCTGGACGTTGCCAGGATCCGGACGGCCTGCCCTGTGGCGCTTGAAGCCCCGGGTGGCCGTCCAGTGCTGGCCCGTCTCTCGCAGCAGAGTCGGGCCTTGCAAGTCCTGTGCTCCGGTTACACCGGGCGACGGTGCGCTTTCTGGGGACAATATGTTTGCCCGCCCTTGTAGAGAGAACGGCTCTGCTTTCTGTAATTGTTACCATCTGTTTCCCTCCGCCGTGTTTGTTGATGTTTGTTGAGTCAGATTGGAAGCAGGTTTAGGAAAAAGTGTCTGGGAGGGAAGCTCCAAGTAGCCATGGGGGACTCAGTGTTTCAGAGCCATTGGAGGGAAAAAAAAAAAAAAAAAAAGATTCTGTGAGGCAGGCAGGGCTGCTTGCCAGCATCTCCTGCCCTGGAGGGGCCGGAGTCAGCCCTGCAGCCCAGGCAGGAGTGGCTGCGTGGGTCCTCGCAGGGGTGCGAAGGCCCGGCTGTGGGCGTGCTGTGTAAGTAGGCTAGTGCCTGTGTGTGCACACTCGTGCGCCTGTGTGAACGCGCGTGTTGTCAGGTGGCAGGACAGTGTGGGTGGCTGGAGTCTTGCATTCGGAAGGAAGCAGATGCAGAAGGAGGGAGCTGCAGGCTGGCCGTGACCGCCGCCTAGATTTGGAGGGTTCCCCCTTCTCTACTTTTGACTTGCATTTGTAACTTCAAGTGAGTCGGTAAATTAACGCCACCCGAGCAATGTAAGTGGCCATGTTGGTGGTAAACCTAAATAAAGATGAGTGAGGGGTCTGGGCCTATTCAGGGGTGTTTATAGCCCCTAAGGTAATTCTTATGAGGCACCCTTGGCATTGAGGGCGAGCTGCACATGGCTGCCAAGAACGTCCCTCTCTGGGGCACTGATGACCCAGAATATTGTACTGCCTGGGCTGCTCGCCCCCACCTCCACCCCAGGGCTAAGCGGAGTGGTTTTCTGTAGGACCAGGAGGCTTCGTTGTCCTGCAAAGCACCACAGAGTAGGACTCGGCTTCCTGGACCATCAAACAGAAGCCCTTCAGCTGTCATTCCAGCGGGAATTTCGAGTCAGTGCCTCTTGCTTCCCTCTTCCTATTCCCGTCCACCAGTCACCTTAGACTCTTGGCTCTTAATTATTGTTATTTAAGCCCAGGAAGGTGCCCTGCAACTCTGTCCCTGGCTATCTGGGTCAACAAGCCCAACACAGCTCTCCGACCTTGACCTGCAGTTCAGACTGGCTGCCACCAGAGCCAGTGGTGCCCTGGCTTTGGTCTCGTGGCTAAACAGCTAGGCTTCCCGCAAACGTGGTGGGTGAATGTGGATCCAGCCTGCTCACCTCTCCTCTGCCCTTCCTTGATAATCACAGCCCGTTGGGGATTCTCTGGCCCCGGCAAACAGGAAGAACTGATGTAGAAGAAAAATTCTGCCTTGGGCACGGCGTCCTTCTTGCATTCTTGGGTCCCCTCAGAGTAATAATCACTGCCACTCGCTGAGCCCTTGTTCTGTCCCAGTTTCTGTGCTAGCCCCAAAAGCGGGGAGTTTTCAGTCCTCACTGAAATCAGTCTTTCGAAGAACTATCGTGCCGGTTTTCTAGATGAAGAAGTAGGGGCTCCAAGAGGGAAAATGACTTGTGCAAGGTCCCAGGCAAGTTAGAGGTGGAGCAGAATTCGAACCCAGACCTTTCGCCTGCCAGGCCAGAGCTTTGATCATTAAGAAAAGGGAAGCACTTCAGGAGACCTGTGTACTGTCAACCAGATGACATGACGTGTGGCCACCCAGGCTGGCTGGGTTTCCAGCAGAAGCTCCTGGGTCCTGCCCTGCCCTGTCTGTGCCTTGCAATCCAAGCTTCTCCTTCCTGGGAGCCAACCAGTCCTGTGCTCAGCCCAAGGCTTAGGGCAGGCAACTCACTCCACTTATTGTGACGTTGAGGAGCGAGCCAAGGAAACTTCTCGCGTCTGCTTATTTAAGCGCATTTATTAAGTGGAACAAGCTATTTCTGAACATGAGAGTGGCCAACAGCCTTAGAGGAAATTAAAATGAACCATGACAATGGAAAATTGCACAGGGGCACGGCAGATTCTCCGGAGATAAATACAACAAGGCTTTCGACAGCATTCGGGAAAGACTAGAGATCATGGAGATTACGTTGTGAGAGAAAAAAGCAAGTAGAAAATTAGAGCTCCGGCTGGTGGGAGGACCAACCACATGTTAGGCCTGTGGGTGTCGCTCCATTAAACACCCCTTCCCGGGATCTGGTGGACAAAGGGGAGCAGAAAAACAACAGCCAGATAGATTTCCACTCAATTCATCAAGGATTTTCTGAGGCCCCACTGCGCGCATGCTCTGTGGGTGCAGTGGGTTGAATCATGCCCCCCACCCAAACTTATATGTTGAATCCCTAGCCCCACTGTGATAGTATTCAGAGATGGGTCCTTTGGGATTAGGCTTAGATGAGGTCACGAGGATGGGGCCCCCATGATAGAACTATAAAAGAGAAAGAGACTAGAACTTTC
Organism: Macroglossus sobrinus; assembly: GCA_004027375.1. Classification (NCBI taxonomy): domain Eukaryota; kingdom Metazoa; phylum Chordata; class Mammalia; order Chiroptera; family Pteropodidae; genus Macroglossus; species Macroglossus sobrinus. The sequence goes on from PVKZ01001862.1 coordinate 75,080, forward strand.
TGTCATGTGAGGACACAGCAAGATGGCAGCTGTCTGCAAGCCAGGAAGAGTTCTCAGCAGAACCCAACCTTGCTGGCACCCTGGTCTCAGACTTCCAGGCTCCAAACTGTGATCATTTCTGTTGTTATGTCACCCAGTCTACAGTGTTTTGTTATGTCAGCTGAGGTGACTAATACTGTGGGGAATGGACATGGATACGCAGAACTTGGCTTCAAAAAACTCCTGGGTCTTGAGGGTTATAACCCGGCAGATCTGATGGCTCAATAAGTGTTAACTGTTATAACCGTGATAATGATTCTTCCATTAGCTTGTGTGTTCCCCTAGACCAGAGACTAGTCGTTGTTGTATCTCCAGAACAGGGTAGCCTCCCCATAAGTGTGGTGGGAAGGAAGGGAGGAAGGGAGGAAGGGAGGAAGGGAGGGATGGACCCCTGTGGTGGCCAGGTGGCGTTGCATATAGGTGAAGGGAAGGAAGCCATGGCTCAGGTGGTTTGAGCTGCTGCTGGGTGTTTGTCTGGGTCCCCTCTCCCCAGGGTTCCACGGGGAGCAGCCACAGGCAGAAAGCCCTACAGGCCGTCGCCCAGCTCTCCATGGGGGGCCAGGCCCCATCTCCGCTGGAGTCGGCTCCATGGCTGCCCCATCCTCTTGTAGACCAAGGCAGAGCCTTACACAGCTCTGGTCCCCCAGAACCCCGCTTCTGCTCTGATGTCACCGCCGAGGAAGACAAGCCTGTCTGTTGATCCACCCAAGAGGGCCGCTTCCTGTGTCTCCCTCCCCGCTCCGCCACCTCTTAAGAATTGTCCCACTCTCCCTCCCGCACCTGGACCTCCAGTGAGTCTCCACAGAACATGTCTGCCGCAGCAAGGTCTCCGAAGCCTGCAGAGAGGGGCTGCTGCAGAATGATGCCGGTTCCCTTTAAAAAAAAAAAATCACTAGGACCACCGCCCCCCCACCTGCCCCCGCGCCCCCCGCTTCTGAGCTAAGGGGGCTTAGCTGGACGGTGGCCCGCGAGGACGGGCCTCTCCATCAGGTCGACGGAGAGCCCAGCAGAGAGGGGGCGCCAGGGAGCCTGGGACATGTAAACCGAGCCCCTCTTGGCCTGTTTCTGGAATGTTCCCCTGCAGCTCCGGCCAGTGCCCGGAGCCCGCAGCCCCGTTGTGTGTTGTGTGTCGGAATCCAGGCTCCAGCCCTGAGGTCCACACTCGGGAGGGGACTTGCTCTTGCTGCTCCGGAGAGTCTTGAAGTCCCTGCAGTGAAACCGTTTCCGCTCCTTCCGCTGTGCCGCCCCCGTCTGAGGAGCCGCCTCACAGGGGACATTTGTGCTGCGTTGCTTGTTTCTTTGTCCTGCCCGCCCTCGGGGTGACCCTGCCACAGTCCTCTCTCTTGTTAGGCCTCTAATGAGGTCGCCGAAGACGTCTGTGTCAGGGCCACCTCGCTGGGCAGGAGAGTCGAGCTCTCAGTCGACTTCCCACTCGGGGGCGGTGGTGGGGGTCGCAGCAGGGGCCTCAGAACTGGTCCCTCTCGCCGGCGGGCCTTTGTCTGGGATAAGAATGAGAGACGCTCTGTCCGGGCCACGGAGGGTGGACCGTGGCAGGGCTTTCATAGGGGTGTCAGGTGCTTGTTGAAGAAGGGACCCCAAGGGAGTGTGGACGGACATCAGGGCTCAGTCTTGGGGTTCTTTCTGGCTCTGATGGGTCCTGCACCCAAGGATGGCTTAGTTAATCCTAGAATACCCCCTAGGGCGGGCCTGAGAGGGAGTTGGGGGGCAGAGGGGCCGGGCCAGCCTGACCAAGGCATTCTGAAGAGCCTGCTGTGTCCCCTGGGGTAGTGAGGAACCATCTCTAGAAAGGTTTGGTCACTTGGTTTAGAATTATTATTGAGCACTCGGAGTCCAGGCGCCTGAGGGCCAAGGCTGGAGCATCACAGAGTATGTGAGGAGCCTGCGTGTGTCCCCATGCCAACTCGTAGCTCAGCCACTCTGCACAGAGGACTTTTCCTTTGCCAGATTCATGGAGGATTTCAAATCTGAAAATTACAAAGGCTCGCGAAAATGGCCATTGTCTGATGTGTGTCTGTGCGTTTAGCGTTGACCCCGGGGAGGACGGGCATGTCACGGGCTCTGAGGCTGGGAGGACGAGGGGTGGTCCCAGGGTCACCGCCTGCAGGGCCAGCGTTTGGGGAATGTCCCATCAAAGGCCTGCTCTGCCATGCCTACCTTCCCGCCCACTTTGGCAGCAAGAATGAAGATGGGTCGCCATGGTCCAGAGGGAGGCTGTGTTGTGACAAACACCCAGGTGAGCAGGCGACAGGCAGGGGGCTGGGCCTCTGGGCAGGCCAGGCAGGTTGTAAGGGACACAGCTGCCGGGGGAGCCATAGGGGGCGGGGGCGACAATGAAGGGCCCACCCCAGCGCTGTGAGCGGGTACCCCTCGTTCTCCTCCTCGTCCCCGACTGCGACTGTCCGTCTGGGCCTCTCGCTCCCTCACATCACAGATGTCTGCTGAGGGCCAAGCCTGCCCTGCACCTTTCAGCAGAATGAAAGAGGAACTGCAATCAGAGGGAGCCAGGCACAGGAAAGGGCCTCTTGCTTTTCAAAGACTTTCGTTTGTGATGGGCTGCTTTTTTTTTTTTTTTTTTTTTTTTTTTTTTTTTTTTTTTTTTTTTTTTTTTTTTTTTTTTTTTTTTTTTTTTTTTTTTTTTTTGCTAGGTGATCTTATTTCAAAGCCCCTTTGAAAATTTTGTGGGTTTTGTAATGGATGAAAAGTTACTTGGAAATGGGACTAAGAAGTTTTCCGTTGAAAGTTGTTAGAGGAAAGTTGAAAGCTTTGAGTTGAAGCTTCTGCCAGATTTATCGTTCCTTTTGTCCAAAAGGCCCATACACGGGGAGGGGGTCTGGAGGAAGGGGCCGGGGCCCTGGACAGGGTACGGGAGAGCGCGCCGAGCAAAGAGCAGCCCCAGCCACGGTCGCTTTACATTTTGCAAGGGGGGCCATCTGTGCTGAACTGCCAGCAGCAATGTCTCTAAGGTACAGACTTTGATGTTAGGAAACGGGAAAGCAAATATACTTGCAGAATACTATAGGAAGCTGGGTCCTATCAAAGACAATGGCTACCGCACAGATGTTTCATTTCAGAAAAATAATATGAAAGAAGCTACGGCCCAAAAGGACCTGGGAGGGGGGCGAGGGGGGGGCCTGTCATAAGCCCTGGGGCACGTCCACGTGGCAGAACTGGCAGAGAAGCCAGTGAACCGCTCTGAGGAGAAACCGGGAAGAGGGAGGAAGCCAGGAAAAGCATTGTTACAGACACCGAAGGGAAGGGCGTTTCCAGAAGGTAAGGACCAGAGAGAGAGGATGGGGAAAAGCTCCTGGATCTGGCGTTGGGGGGAACTGTGCATTTAAAGGGGATGGTGTCCCTGAAGCGCAGGGTTGAGGAGAGTCAGAAAGCCAAGGCTGAAGGGTAACAGGAGCCGAATAGCAGGCGTCCTGAGCCCGCGGCGGGGAAGACCCCGAAGGAAGGAGAGTAGGCAGGTGGGTGTCGGGATGGCAGGCGAAGTGGTTCCAACAAGGGTTTTTTTCAGTCCCCAGGTTAGAAAACCAAGGGGACGGGGCTGATGGAAAGGGAGGAGGAGAGGGAGTAGAGCGCTGAGGAGAGAGGGGGCGGGAAGGGTGGACCCTGCAGTGTAGTGCCAGCTTTGGAGATGGCGGAGATGTCAGCCCCTCCTGCACTGGTCTGAGACTGAAGAACTGGTCGCACTGAAGAGGGCCAAGACCGCCCCGGCAGGGTTTGGGGGAACGTGTTGATGGCAGCCTGGGGTCCAGCAGGTCCGAGGAGTGGGGGAGAGCCTGGAAGCCTGATGTGTCTGGCTCCCTGGCCCCAGCCTGCCGTCAGAAGCAGAGCAAGAAGCCCAGGTGGGTGGGACCTTGCAGAAGGGGAAGCCAAAGCTAGTACTCCTTCGGCACCAGAAGCGGGACACCGAGTGTCACCCAGACAGGGCAGTGCAGACATGGCCTTGATGTGACTAAGCGTGTTCGTGGGGCCATCAACCACAATGGGAGCGGGCTGGAGCGAGGTGACTGGGACCATTCTGGCCCTCCCAGAGCACCTCTTGGGCAGAGTAGACCCAAGTTAGAGTCCCATTTCTGACATGTTCTAGTTGGTATTGTACTTCTCCGGCTCTATTACACTCATTCGTACAACGAAGGTGAGAACACAGAACGCCTCCTGGAAGGAAGTCATGTCATGCCTATGCCTGGCGTGTAGGGGGTACCCAATAAATGTGAGCCTTTATGGTGGTGGCAGGCCAGGCACCTGGGCTCCATTTCTGGTTGGGGCTCATTGGGTCCTCACAGTGATCTAGTGAGAGAGACAGCACAGGAAGTGGCTGGAGGTTTCAGCTTAAAGTGTTTGCAGGTGACCCTCAGGGCAGAACAGAAAGCCCGGGATCACAGGGCCAGATCAGAGAGTGATCACTGGCCTCTGTAGTTCCATCATCTCCTGCCCCAACACATGGCTGCCCTCACCACGCTGTCTGTCCCCTGGTGTCACTCCTTCCTTCCTGCGCTCCCCTACACCTCCCCCATCACAGCCTCTGCCCCCACCCAGGCTGCCCGCGGGAATACTTGCCCTCCAAAGACATCATCATATTCTGTGATATGATTGGAATCTGAATATATATTTAAAATGACAAGATTGAAATTAAAATTTAAATAAAGAATTACTTTTCTGTAAGTTTCTCCGAAAGCAGTAATTTAGCAGCAAATTGATAGAGAAAGGTAAGCACTGGTCCTTTAAACCATCATGCAGTTTCCGGCGTGCGAGCCAGAAGTGTCTCAATTTAACACATCATTGGTTAGTATTATTAGAAATTTCATCGGGCTCCAGAGCACATTATGGCGCTGCTCCAAAGGGGAGGCCGAGGGCGCCAGCCTGGGGCCCGGGGGCCGGAGAGGGCAGCCTTGTTAATGAGGGCAGGCGGGGGGCTCCGGAGAGCCTCCCCCAGCCCCAAGTGGGGATTTAACTGCGATTATTCTCTTGTTTGTAGTTCGGTAGCAATCATGAAATGAGAACTGAGAGACCCATAAATGTCATTTGCTCTTCCCGGAGGCCGCAGATTTATAGCTTTGGTGTCTGTCAGCATGTCCATCTGACCCCTTGAAACCTAGGCTGGGAACAAGAGTCCATTGAGGTGGCGTGGAGTCCGAAGAGCTGGCGCCTGTGAGCCCCATGAGCAAGACTCAAAAAGCTGTCCCAATCAGGACCTGCCTGGCAGCTTCAGCCCCAAGGTACCCACCTCCATGCCAGGCACGGGGGCCTGAGAGCTTGAATGTCAAAACCATCACTGCTCCCCAGAGTGAGGTCCGTGGACCACCTGCATCACATGGAAGGCTTGTTAAAGAGCCACATTTTGGGGTTCCCCACCACAGACCTACTGAATCAGAAGCTCTGGGCCGGGGGGGGTTCAGAAACATGCATTCTTGACAGCACCCCCAGATACTCATGTGCACTCATGGTGGAGAGTCCCTATAATAGAGCTGGTGGGTTCTCTCCCCGTGTGACCTTGGAAGCAGGGCTCTCGTTGATAACCTGCCAGTCTCAAGTGTATAAACCCATATGCTATGATCTAAAAAACCCAGACACCAAAATAGCTCTTCCCTAAGCCTGAATTTCTACCATTTGAATACCATTCCTTTAAGTTAAGAATTGCCTTCCTGGGGCTCCACCTTTGTAGTGCAAGAGTTCCTGGGGGGTTCCCACACGGGACCCCAATGCACCAGTCTGAGTAAGTTTACCAGAAACTGGCCTCTATCAGTCCACACAGGTGGATCAGACACTATGAAAACCCTAGTGCCTTACAGTGGCGGAGATGCTGAAAAGGAAGTGACATGTCCAGTCTGCAGGGAGTGGCCTGCCCAGCTGTGCTCAGTCCTGGAGCTGGCAGCCACTGTGACGTGATCCCCCAGGGCCTGGAGGTGCCTACGCATATCCACTTCTGCTAGGAACTGTGTGGGAACCCGCTCTTGCTTTCTCAGAGGAGGCCCGAGAACTCTCCAGAATAAGAAGGAACAGGAAATGATAGTATTCGCAAAGGGTGCTGAGCCCAGAGCCTCCACCACCTGCATGCTCCCGAATCCTTGTCCCTCTACCACCAGCCTCTGCAGAGAGAGCATGGACTCAGAGCTGTGCTGGCTTCTTCACATTGCCCAACTTTCATACCGAAATCTCACCAAGTGTATTTGAGCAGCTGGGAACGCGCCTGTGCTCTAGCTGCAAGGGAAGCAGGCAGAGCAAGTGTTCTGGCTTCTGCCTTAAGTCAAAAAAGATGCCAAAGGTTCACTACAGGGCTCAAGGCCACATCAGCAGTCCCTCATCAAAAGGGGTCCTCGGAATCAGAAGCTAGGGCACACGGGGGAGGGTTCTCACCAAAGCTTCTCTTCCACAAATTAGGTGGAAATTATAGGAATCGTGAGGAAAATAAACAAGCTGCAGATCAAGCTAAGAGTGCAGTCTGCCCCAGGTCACCCACTCCTGATGTCTTCTTCCCTGTGGCTTTTCAGTTTTCATCCAAGGCCACTTCCCACCCACCACCCAGCTGGAGCACACTTGGGGAGAAGCTGCATTAACTTTAGCTTTAGCGTTTATGTAATTACAGTCCTTGCTATAGTTACGCTGCCTCCCATCCTCTGTAGAACACAAAGGGATGCATATAAAACTGTTGTATTTATATGTCAAGAGCGGCACACAAATGATTTTTGATCTTTTGCTATTTCGCAGTATGCAGAGTAGATTGTGTCTTTTTTAGTGGCTTTGAACAACACTTTGTAATATTTCTCCAATCTGTGCGTAGACGCTGAGAGGGCTTGGCTGGACCATCTGAGCGCCATGGTGTTGCTCGGTGGTATTCATCTGATCGCCGGTCTGGTCTGGAGGGTCTGAGAGACCGAGGCAGAGGCTGCGAGTCCTCTTCAAAGCCTAGGCCTGGAGCTGGTGTAGTGCCACAGCATCGTGGTTCTGTTCCCTGTGGTGGCTCTCATCCCTCCATCTTTCAAACCCCCCCTGACCACCTGGATGCTGCTGTTCTATATGGCATTTTTGTTCCAAGTAGAAAAAGGTGTTCTTTCTGGGTGGACAAATTAGCAAAAAGCAGCCCCTGTGGGCTGTCGCAGCTTCACGGGTACGCAGCCTGGTGAGCAAATGGTGCTCCGTGGGAGGAAGAGGGCCTCGCCTCTCCAGCGAGGTCGGCCCCCCTCGCTCCCTCGGCCGGGCAACTTTGCACAGGGCATCACCTCCAGCACCACACAACTACCCCGACATGGAGCAGGCCCCCGGTGCAGCTCTGTGGGTGACATGTACCTGGTTCTCCCCAAGCTGGTAGAGCACAACCCCAGGACCCTGGGAGGCTTGTTGCAGGGTGGCGGTTCCCAGGCCCGCAACCAGCAGGCACCTCAGCCCATGCTGCCACCTCACAGAGAGTGTCATCCATTACGGATCAGGGTCTTTAGTGTTCTTCAGTCTCTGAAAGAAGCAGGATGCTGTCAGCCACCGTAAAAGTGTGACCTTTGAAAATTTACAAGAGCTCAGAGTTTAAAAGCTGCTGCGTTAATGATGCATCCCATTAGCATATCATTAAAGGGAAGCAGAAAGGAGTCTGCTCAGGCCGGATGATGGGCAGATAGGGCCACTTCTTGGTGCCAGGCAGGAGGAGGGCTCTCCTCATCTGCCTCTTTCTGCCAAGTGTCATCATGTCACGGGAGCAGAAGCATGGCCGGGAACGCTGGGGAAAGGCCAAATGTCTGGGTGGCTTCATTGATGTCCCAGACGGTGGCAGCGGTGGTGGGCGAGGGGCGGCTCCCCCAGCCCTGCCTTCCTCCTCCAGCTGGAGCTGTTCTGTTTCTGCAGCCTTCTCATGTGCAAGGCGGGAAACGGAACTCCGGGAGGCCCGGCGTTCAGGCTGGGGGTGGCCCAGAGGGCCTTGGAAGCGTCTAGAACCTCTGGGACTCTGAGCCACAGGGGGCAGGCTTAGCGGGAGCCACGTTCAGATCCAGAGCCGTGGACCCACACAGTGCCCCAGAAGCCCCCAGAACCCAGGGCTCTGTGTTTACCTTGGACCCAGAGCTTCTCTTTCCCTCCCTCCAGGCCGAGCTGACTCACATCGCCCAGTGTTCTTCTCCCACCTGGGCACCCAGGCGCCTGGGCAAAGGGCAACGCACAACCCACGTCCGTGTTTCTTCTGGAGGGAGTCGAGGATGGAATGTTCACGTCATTATTCTAATAAAATAAATAAAAATTCCTGAACTACGAGTTGCTCATAGCTTCAGCAGCTGCTAGTGCTGAGTAGAATACGAGCAGCCTTATTTATCTTTCCTAAGGAAAAAAAAAAAGACTTTTTTCTTCTCACAGCAGAACAAATTTTTTTGTGCATCAGAACTTGCTTGCAATATTCATGAAAGACGCAGCCAGGCAGCAGGCCTGTTGTAGCCACACCCAGCAGGGCTCCAGAGCCCCCTGGACCCCCAGTTAGACTGGAGTCTAACTCAGCCACAGTTTGCACAGGCATCTGAGAGCAGCTGCTTGAGGACAGACTTGGGCAGGGCCAGGCCCAGAGCAGGGGCCCCGTGTTTATTGACTGAACAAACCAGGTAACCAGCAGAGGCTCTAGTCACCGAGCTGGCAGTGCTGTTTTGGAACCAGGGGTCTGAACCCTCGGGAAAGTGTGCTGTTTTTCAAGTTCAGAAACTCCCCAGTGTAGAGTGAAAACTAGAACTCCTGAATCTGGTTACCCGCTCTTAAGGAGGAGACCCCGGCCGCCTCTGCTGGCAGCAGTGCCTGTTCTAGGGGCCAGGCCCAGGGCCTCTGAGTTCCCAGGGTCCTCCCCACCCCTCACCTGTCAAGGTTCCAGGCTGGGGCCTGGATGCTGATTCCACAGAGCAGAAGCGCTATGGGCAGGACCCTGAGAATCAAACCTGCTTCTGGCCTGGGAGGCCTCCAGGAACCGGGGACAGCAGAGAGGGGCTGCAGCACCCCCTACTGGTAGAAAGGGTTTCTTGCCAGGAAGTAGGGTGCTGGTGAGGAGGCTGGGGTCTCCACCTTCAAACTTCACCCCCAAACAGGGCCCTGAATGGGACAATGCACAGGATCCCCACCTCTACCCTAACGCCTCTGAGTATGAGGAAGCAACCTCTGTGCCTCAAAACCACCCGCCCCCAAGCACCCCAAGAATCTGGGAATACAGAGGGGCTGCAGACAGGACACGCTGGAAAGCTATGCATTTAGAGGACGCTGTAGAAGCCACATTATTGTTCTCTCAGTGAGTGTGGCTTAATCCCAAGCCCCCTTACTCACCCCAAGCCCCTATCCGTCCTACAGACGGAAATGGGGCAGAGGCTTCTCATAAGGAAGCTTGTCTGTCCAACTGTACTTTCATGGTGGGCGGCGGGATCTTTTCCTTTGTTTCCTGCTCTGTTCACAGACGCGAAGCGTGTGAAATGCAAGCCAGACATAAAGTGTAGCCTAATGCGATCAGCTCCGTGCAGCCCACAGTCCTGATGGGGTGCAGCTCCCGCCCCTCCCAGCAGGCCCCGCTGCAGGTTCTCGATGTCATCCGCCCCGCCCCCGTAGGAGACATCTGCCCGCCCCACTCCTACCCCCCCAAGTCAGCCCTGTGTGGGACCAGGAGAGTCTCACCGGTCAGACAGGCCCAGTAGGGGGCGCTGCCTCCCCCACCAGCCGGGTGACTGAGTCCGCTTCCACCAAAACCCACAAGGACCACGGCCCTCACCTCAGAGAGGCCTGCAGGTGCCCCCTGGGTGCTCCTTTGGACTTTGTGACTGTTCCCAGTGGGCTGCTGTCTCTGCCCCCCACCCCACTTCACCTTTTGCCCCAAAACCGGTTGGGCTCTGGCTGCATTGCTGGGAGCCACAGTCACTCCTCCAATAACATCCCTACTGAGACCAACACCTGCTTCTGCCCCAGCTCCCCAGTCCTGGGCCCCCCAACATGCTGTCTGGACCTGAGAAGGAGAAGTATGATAATTACAATTACAATAATGGTAATGGCCATACTAGAAAACTTGGCCAAGACAGAAAAGTGTCGACAAGAGAATAAAGGTTACCTCGGAATGACACCCCTGCTAATATTTTACTTTTTTTCCCTCTTGCGCATCTTGTTTTATACGGTGATGCTGTATTTGTGTCATTTTATGTCTTGCTTTTCTCGTTTAACATTATAGTGTAAGCATTTTGCCATCTCACTGAGAACTCTTAGCAAACACGATTTTTAATGACTGTATAATATTCCATGTGTAGCTCGGGGAGACCACTGCTGTCCTAATGCTTGTTTTCACCCTGAGGATCATTGTCCCATTCATCTAAATGTGAAAGTTGGAGAGTGAAATCCGGGAGCAGAGAGCCGGCCTCCTTCCAGGGCTGAGTTCCTGGGGAAGGTGTTCGTGCCTTCCGGCCCTGGTGGCAGGATTGGCGCTGTCCTGTCATCAGCCTCAGTCCCCACCCTCCCCATGCCTCTCCCATGGAGTGGGACTTCTGGGGCATCTGAGGCTGGTGTGAGGGCGGGCTGGGGCCTGACGGTGGAGTTCCGGAAGCCGTCCTCTCTCACGTGTCAAAGGGCCGGGCATACAGTGGCACCGAGCCTGGGCTGAGCACACAGTTGGTGCTCTGCACAGGCCCATGAATGTTACCACAGTTTATGAAGGACCCAGGGGCTGGGGAAACTTCACGTCTCACAGCACAGAACTTCCTTTCCTTTGCGATTGCTCAGGTGCCACTCAGCCACAGATGGTGGCCAAAGAGGCACTGGGCTGGGAGCTTCTGGGCATGGGAGCTTAGCAGAAGGCACAGCTGCTACTACTGTGCCCAGAGGCCCTGCGGTTTTTCCCGTGGGACTGGGGACAGGGCTGGGGCTGCGCCTCTGGCCCCACAGCTCAGGCGGCAGGACTGCTCAGGGACGAACTTTCCCAGGCTGTGCTCACTCTCCTGCTCTGCTTCTCCCCAGGCCCCCGGCATCTCCAAAGCGGACAGTCAGTCCCAGGGACTCACGACCAGCATCCGGTGGGGGCAGACGCCCATCAATCAGTCCACACCCTGGGACACTGATGAGCCGCCCTCCAAACAAATGAGGGAGAGTGACAATCCAGGTGTGTACTTCCTTCGTGGACAGAGACACCTATACCCAGGGCTGGGAGGGATGTTAGGGGCCTCCTGGGTGCCCCAGATCCTCAACAGGTCCTGACCCACCAGCCCACAGCAGCTGAGACCTCAGGCTGCATTGGGGTCAGGGCAGGGCTCACTGTGTTTAATTTCCTGGGCAGTATCTGTGTCTCTACCCCATTTCTCTGCTAATCAAGAAAGTATTGGGGGCTCAGGGCAAGGGAGTAAGAGTGACATGGTAGGAGTAACTTTGAATCTTCTTAGGGCTATTTTGAACAGTATTTTCCAAACTTCAGTACTCTGACTCATAACAAACTCCCCAGGCCACACCAGTGGGGTTGTGCCTTGCCAACAGCTACACAAGGATAGGACGCTCCACCTCCCTGGTACTGGGGATCCACCACTTCCTACAGCACCCAGGCCTTCTTCGGACAGCCGTGACCATAATGAAAGCCTTGCCCGTTTTCTCCCCTCAGTCCCAGACCTCCCCTTAGGATGCAAAGGACACGTCTGCTTGGCCCTCCACACCACAGCCCAGCAGACACCTGGGGATCCCACTCTTCCCCCTCCAAGTCTTCTGCATGATAAACACCCCAAGTCCATCGGCCACATCCCAGAGCCCATGCTTTCCAGTCCTTTCAATTTTGAAGGAGTTGCTCAGATCTCCACATTCCTCAAAGACCAGATCCCAGCACGAAGAGCCCACGTGTGGTCTGCCCGGCAACTCCTTCTTCCGGCCCCTCTGCTTTGATCCTTGCAGCCTTGTGTCACTTCAGCTCCACTGGTAACCACATCACACACTGTCTCAGCAGTAAGAACCCCGTCCTCTCTGACCCCTGTCCATCTCCTCACAATCTGGCTGAGGCAGCTGGGCAATGGGACCCAAGGCCAAGAGCAAGACCTTGTCACTATCTTTTTGAGTGACTTAGGATTTCTTAGATTCCTGCTATTATTGCTGACCTGTGCCTAACCCATCCCAATATTATGTCCCCTGCAGAATTAGTCATGATGTCTTCCATATCCTCCTCCAAATCACTAATAAAATGGTGAGCAAGGCCCGGCGCACGTCGCTGGATACAGCTCTCTACGTCTCCAGCACCCGCTGCGCCGTTCCATGGCTCATAAATCAATTGATTCCATGGCACAGCGTCTCTGTATCTTCATCACAAAGTTATCTGAGATCTCACCAGCTGTGCGCTGACGTTCTGATGCATTTTTCCAGGCTCCCGGGCTAATCCCAGAGAAAACTGAGCTTAGGAGAGCCTGCCTGGTCCTTAGGACAACAAGCTGGCTCACAGTGACACCGCCTCCTCTTCCTCAGGCTGGGGGCAGTCCCCGCCCCGCCGAGGAGCCCATTTGAGGATGGTGCTGGCACTGCGTCGTCAGCATTGCCAGCTTCTGATTTTCTCCATCCTCGCCCGTTTCCAACTCAGAACTATTCGTTGCACATCTTATGTGCCTTGTTTAATAGGTCAACTCGATGCTCACAGCAGCCCTGCCCTGAGAAGTTGGTGTTGTTATTGTCCTGTTGCAAATAATGACACTGACAACGGTCACCCTGCTAGTGCAGGGGAACCAGGACAAATGTGCTGTCTGTCAGGCCCCAAGCCTGGTTCTCCACCACCAGGCCCAGCACCTCCCCCTTAGAATCAGTCCTCAGGACAGCGCCCACTGGTGGTTTGATCGACACCCTGCCATCTTGGCTCCTCCTCACCCTGCAATCTTACTTCCCTTAGGGTGCTCCCAGCCTCACCCCTCTAGCCTCTGGGGCTGGTGGTCCTGAGTGGTCCTCTCACCCCTGCTCTCCTTCCTCAGCTTTCAGCCCTCAATCTACACTGCCACTCCACAGGCAGGCATCGTGAAAACCAAGGTGACAATTCAGGTGACAGAAGCCTAGATCCACACTCAGTCAGAGGCAACCCAGACTGGCCTTACCTATCGCTGTATCTTCCAGTCTCACTCACAGGCCTGCTGGGATCACCTCGGTCAGCTCAGCTCAGGGGGCCCTGGGCCTTTCTCTGCCCAACCTGGACACAGCTGGTCTGGCATCTTGTGTTGGGTCTCGGGAGGTGTGTCTGGTCTCCCTTGTTCAGCCACAATTTCTTTAAAGGACAAAATGGACTTCTCATGTTTCCCCCAGGACTAGCCACACAGAGCGTGCTTAGGACAAAGCCTATCCCTCCCCAGTTCTCAGTGGGGCCATGGAGAGCAGCCCCTACCAGCCTTTGCACACTGCCCACACCCTCTGTAATCCCTTTCTGCACCGCAGGGCCTTTGCACAGCTTCAGTCCTGGTGCTCTTGCCTTGCCCAGCAAAACCCAATCGTCACAATCCAGCTCTTACCCTGGCACCCTTTCTCAGACAGCGATTCTCCAGAAAGAAAGGGAAAACACTAGCATTTATGGAACATTTAACACATGCTAGACACTCTGCTAGTTGTTTGTTGTTGTTTTTTTTTTCCAAATACATCTTTCTCATTCAATTCTTCCCAGGAGACCTATGACATAGGTGTTGCTAGTTCAGTTTAACTTGCCCAGGGCTTTTAGCTAGTAAGTGGCAGAGCCGAGACTTGAACCCAGATCTCTTTGAAGGTCTTGACTTTTTTGTCTCTGCTTTGTTGCCTCTCGACCTCTCCCAGGCAGGTGTGCCTTCTCCTCCGAGCCCTCACAGCCATCTGCCCATATGTTCCTCAGGCACTTATCCTATGCTACAGTAATCACAGATTTCTATTCTGTGAGTTCCTGGGCACAGGTGTCTTGCCACCTCTGTGACCCCAGCACCCAGCTCAGGTCCTGGAGGAGTTGATATTTATTGAGTGAATATATAACCAGCAGATGACATTTCTTTCGTCTCCCTTGCAGGCACGGGGCCATGGGTGACCACGGTGGCCGCCGGGAGCCAGCCCGCCCTGATCGCACACTCTTATGGAGTGGCCCAGCCTCCCACCTTCAGCCCGGCGGTGAACGTCCAGGCCCCAGTCATTGGGGTGACCCCCTCACTGCCTCCGCACGTGGGACCCCAGCTCCCGCTGATGCCAGGCCACTACTCGCTCCCACAGCCTCCCTCCCAGCCACTGAGCAGCGTGGTGGTCAACATGCCTGCCCAAGCCCTGTATGCCAGCCCGCAGCCCCTGGCCGTGTCCACACTGCCAGGCGTAGGGCAGGTGGCCCGCCAGGGACCCGCCGCTGTGGGCAACGGCCACATGGCAGGGCCCCTGCTGCCTCCACCACCACCAGCCCAGCCGTCTGCCACTCTCCCCAGCGGTGCCCCTGCCACCAATGGGCCCCCCACGACTGACTCAGCCCACGGGCTGCAGATGCTACGGACCATTGGTGTGGGGAAGTATGAGTTCACCGACCCCGGGCACCCCAAAGGTAAGTCCTGCTGCCACATGCTCCCTGTGTGCCTACATCTGTGCCTCCCCACGTGGTCACTGTGACACAGCATGGACGGGAGTGTGGTTCCTGGTGGCCTGTGCTCTCCAGCAGCTCCCTCACTGGCCTCACCCAACCCAGAGGCTGCAGTAGGGCCTCCTGCTTTCCAATACAGCCTGGCCTCAGACAGAGGAGGCAGGGGAGAAGAAGGAGGAAGACAGGAAAAGGAAGACAGGGGCATATGCATAGGCAAGAAGAGGAGGTGAGAGTCTGCAAAGTCCAAGGTCTTTTTGTGTCCAGCCCAAGCCCTGGGCCATTCTCATCTCTGACCCTAAGGCCAGGCCAAGTGTAGAATGAGCAAGAATCATCTGCTCCTTCTTAGGGCTCCTCTCCATCTTCTGCGCACGAGGCCAGGAAGACTATGAATGTCTGTGTCCCTCCTCAGAAAAGGACCCTCCGCCATGCCATCAGATGAGAGCACCCCCTAGGGCATTAGCTGAGGCCCAGCAGACATGCCAAGACCATCCTGAGCCAGTTAACTTTTTTGTTTGTTTGTTTCGAGTACCCAAGGATAGTTCTGTGAGGCTCCAGAAAAGAGCACCTCCAAGCTCAGCCTTCAGTTAACCCCCTACCCCAGCCCCAGGGCAGTTTTCAAGGCAGACCCTGGAGAACAGAGACTGGAGGAGGGAGACTGGAGGGTGTGGTTCTGGACATGAGCCCCAGCCTGAGGCTTAGGGCAAAAGGCCTCAGAAAATAGGTCTCACTCTGCTGTCTGTCTGTCTGAAGGATCTGTCCAGCAGTATGCAGAAGGGAGCGGGAGGGCCAGGGGCCATGGCTGAGAGGCTGGTGGGGCTCATCTGCCCAAACATGCCTCTCCCTTTGAGTCAGGTCCTGCTCCCGAGTGCAGAGGGGAGGCAGCCATGCTTGGACACAGGTGCAGGCAAGAGGGATTACATGGCAGGCGGTCTGCCTGCTGGGGGATCCAGGTCTCGTTTGATAGGAGAGGGTATAGGAAGCATGGACTTCTGGGCTCAATTCACAGCCTCCCTACTTGCAACCCCTTGAGGTTGTATCTTTGGAAGGGCCTTGCCTCCTAGCAGAGCAAAGACTCCAGCTAGCCATTCTCTTTTCCCGCCTGCTCTCACGAATCTCTATCTTTATCCTTTCGGGTAATTTTCAGGCCTTGTCAAGCATCC
The DNA here is from genome assembly GCA_004027375.1 of Macroglossus sobrinus. Taxonomy (NCBI): domain Eukaryota; kingdom Metazoa; phylum Chordata; class Mammalia; order Chiroptera; family Pteropodidae; genus Macroglossus; species Macroglossus sobrinus. The sequence goes on from PVKZ01001862.1 coordinate 90,809, forward strand.
CAGCAACAAAGCTGTGCCTAGATCTTCATTGGGTTTAATTCCCAATCTGATTGCGCCCTGACCGCCTTTGTTTTAGAAATCAGCACTAGTCTTAAATGACAAAATTGTAGAAAATTGCATCTAAATTCTGGTAAACTCTTGCTTTGTTTAAGATCTTTTTAAAAAATTGACTAAATTGATTTTTTGTTTGTATTGTTTTGGTTCAGCTTTCTCTCTTAAAAAAAAAAAATGTTTACTATCAGTTTATATGTTGCCAGCTCTGACACACTGGGCACTGGGTGTTGCTCCAAGGCCTTGCCAAAGCTCAAGGCACTGGATGGGCTCCCTTCTTCCCACTGCAGGGGTCATAACCCCCCGTCTCGAGGTTGTCCTGGGGCTGATGAAAAGTCTTGCTGACTTGCATGTATCTAGGAAAAGGACTTCTGTGCAAAAAGATGACTGGCCCAGTTGGGACTGGTGTCCCTGCTTTGGGGCTTAGCAGGGAACTGGGATCTGCCTCCTGGAAGCTGCCAGGCACAGGCGCGTGTCACCATCGTCAGGCACCTGAACCCATAAGATCAGGAAGATACAGTGGCAGAGACAGGCACGTGCTGTCCCCTGTGGGCACTGGGACAGTGGGCCATCACAGAGCCATACCTGTAACAGCTCTGTGGGGCCAGAGGGTGTGAACCATCTTCTATGGTGGACCCAAGCCCATGGGCAGGAGGAGAGAAGAAAGAGAGACCTTGATGGGATCCCCTCTTCCAGCCCCTAAAAGGTAGATGGGTGCTAGGTAAGGGTCAGGTACGGGGTAAGGCTAGAAAGTGTCCACAACCCCATGTTCAATGACCCAGTGAGATCCCCCAGCTCCAACAGTGACAGCCGGTCACACTGACTTCCATAGTCTGCCAGCAAGCTGGCTTGTTTCTCCAGAAATTACATTTAACTCACGGCTCTATTTTTATGGCCCTTGTCAGCTTACATTCAGGGTGAAGAAAGACAATGAAACAGGCACATACAAATGCCTCTGAACTCAAACCTGGATGGGTTTGTTGTTTGTGTGTTTGTTTGTTTTTTAATAATTTCTCCTTTCATTTCTAATCTTAAAAGCCTTTATCGCTAAAGCTATAATTTGTCCGTCAGATCTAATGTCAAACAACTGCCTATTTTGAAAATGAGAAACCCGAATTTTGAAACCAAATCTTTAAAATTTGCCATGTGAGAATCACATTCCCGACAAGACTGTGTGAGTTTGGATTTGGGTCACTTTAATTTTGCCCCTCGGGATTCTACATCTCCGGAGCCCAATCAATTTCACGCTCCTGAATGACAGGCAGTTGGCTCCAAGTGGGAACCAGGAGGCCCTGCATGACGGCATCAACACGAGTCTGAACTCCACTTAAAGAAAAAAAAAAAAATTCCCCTTTCTCCTGTGCACTATTTGAAACCTTGCCCAGCGTTATAATAAGATCCACCCTAGAACGCCTTGAGATCTAGCTAATTAAAGTCCCGCGATGTTTGCTACTCTCGTTCGACGTGACAACCTGGCCTCTCGCGGGGTTGAGTAATTACGGAGCAATCCCATCCAGGAGGAGCGGGGGTCTTGCCAGCCAGAGGGGTGGGCCACTGGTATTTTTAGACTTCATTAGTGCTCTGATTTAAAATTTCACATTTTGTTTCTTGTAATTATCTTCCAATCGACTGAGCTGAAATTTCAGTTGGGGCTATTTATGTTAGTCTGCCTTCCCGAAACGAAAAAAGAAAAGAAAAGAAAAAGGGTGTTGGGACTTTAATTTAAAACTTAACCAATTGAAAAATAAAGGTGGTGTGGAAATGCTCTTTGATTTGCAGTAGGTCAAGCGACTGCCTCTCATCTGTGACTAGAGAAGCGGCTTGCATGCAGTTCACTTTAATGAGTGTTATTTAAATGCATTGAGCACATATAGATTTTCTTAAGAAACTTATGAGATAAACCTTTCTTTCTCTAAGAACCATTTGAGGGTGGGAACAATCTGTGGGAGTTCTTTCTTTCTTTTTTTTTTAAGATTATATAGCGAAACCTAATTAAAACAGATTTCACGTGTGCAAAGTGATAAGGGAGGAAAAAAGAATTAGTTCCATTTGAATCCTGTTATTAAATACCTGAGCCATTTGTCTTGTTGAATTGGCACCCCTGAGCTCATCCATGGGCAGAGGTTGCAGCCAACCTCGGGCCTTGAGACCGCCAAGTCTAATAATGTCACTGCACTGGGACCACATGAGCCCAGCTGAGTGTGTCACAGCAGAGGGACAAGCTATTGATGTCATTCTTTCTACCCCCTACCTTCTTCCACACAGGACTTTTGGTGGCCAAGGCCCAGGCTCAGGCTGAGGAGCCATGTGGATTCCCAGGGCTGGGGAACCACGTGGTGGGGTGTGTCTAGCCCAAATCTCCTTGCCTCCCATCCTGGCCCCTGGCCCTCCACCCCTGGAGTTCTGTCTGTCCTCACGCCCGCTTCTGCTCAGACAGCCACGCCCCATCTCCACAAGTGGCAAAGACAGAACCTACTAAAGATATTTTAAGGCATAGTCAACAGCTGTGTGACTGGGGCTAGTCTCCCAATGTCTCTGAACCACCTTTTCCTCATCTTTAAAATGCAGTGACAGTTCATCGAGCATAGAGGAGGATTTAATGAGGCCACAGACATGACACTGTGCCTGCTTAACAGCGAAAACAGTTGTTCCATCGGCCATGGGCCCAGGTCTGGAGAGATCATCAGAGAAAGAAGGGATGGAAAGCCAGGCCCCCTCTCCAGAGCAGAGGAGATGGAAGAAGCCCAAGTTCACTGGGCTGACAGCCTCTGATCAAGCCACTTGGTGGGGGCTGCATGTCCTGTCCCTAAAAGGGAATGAGAAGCATTAGCTTCCTGGCAGGGGAATTCGGGGCTGCTGTCCCCAGCCGCAGAGCCCAGCATAGATCTCATCTCTCCCTCCCTCACCCTCCGACATGCCAGGGCACACTGCTCCCTCTGCAAACTCAATAAATATTCTGGAAGAAGCTGGAATGCATGATAAAGCTGTTTGCCCACATGTAGTTAGCCCAGAGGCACAAAATGTCCAAACTGAAATCACCTGTTCTCCCTGTGTCTGTCTCAAAAATGACAGCATGATTCCACCCAGGAGTTCCAAGTCAAAACCTATAGCTGTCCTTGACCCGCCCTTGTCCCCCTTAGGCACTGAGTCTGAATACTCCTTGGATTCCGCCTTCTCTGGATCAACTCTCTCCTCTCTGTCCCCACCACCACTGGCCTGCACTGGTGACCTCCAGACCCACAGTGCATCCCTCCCAAGTCGAGTGTCTGGCATGCAGGCAGCCAGAGTAGTCTTTGCAAAATACATGTCTCATCCTGTCACTCCCAGTCAGATGTGCCCAGTGCCCCCTCTCCTCTCAGGACAGTGCCTAGCCCTTGACCTGGCGCTTCAGGGGCTGGCTCTTCCTGCCTCCCACTTCGTCTCTTGCCGTCCTGCTCACAGGCTGCCCTGTCGCCACTCCACACCCTGGGTTCCGTCCCATCCAGCAGTGCTCTGTGCCTTGGCAAAGCGCCTGCTCCTGAGTCATTCTCCCAACCAGACTTCGAGCCCTGAAAGTGGGGGCCGGCAAGGACCCAGCCCTATTCCCATGCCACCCCCAGCTGCCACACCAGTGCCTGGCACTGAGGGGTACTCAAGAAGCGTGAGGCGAGTGAAGGCACAAAGCGCTGGGCTGCTAGTGGCCCACTGAGCTTCTGTGACTTCTCTCCCTTGCAAGGTGAAAGCTTAGTCCTCGAGGGCCCCGAGCACACAGGAAAATGTCCGTGTGGGACTTCATTCTGCTGCCCATCACCCCCCCACACACACACACACACACGTGTCTCACTCTTCTGAGAATGGAAGTCTGTCTACTTTAAAGTTTCTCCTATACCCAAGCACCCCCAGCGAAACACTGACCCCAGAGCACGTACGACCTGAAACTCTGCCTCAGTTTCTTCATCTATAAAAGGGGAGTGGGGGCGTAATTAATAGAACCTGCTTTTTACAGTTGTGATAATTAAGCAAGTTATTTTACATAAAGCCCTTGGACTAGTGTCTAGCATGTAGTAATCACTATAAAATTGTCTTTTTACTACCGGTGTAAGGGCCATCTTTCAGTGTCCATGGCCTCTTAGAAGCCCAGGGTAATGTGACAAAGCCAAAGACCAGAGTCTTGGGAGACTGAATTAACATCATTAACGTCTTGATGTTCTAACATCTGGTTCCCAGGGGTCCACTCTGAACAGAAGACAGTTGTCTCTCTTCTCCTGGGGTGACACTTTACAATCCTTCACTGTCACCTTAACAGTAGGAAGGAACCAGGCTATTGCTGGGACCTTCCCCTTAATTCTAGGAGCTATTTGTCTTGAGACGGTTGGTTCTTCATAACTGCTCTCAGGGGATCTCAACATTTAGCTTTATCTCAGGGTGACAAGGACACTGCAGGGGCCACATCCATAGATGGGACAAATAGAATGACGTTGCCTCTGCTGATGAACCAACCAGGGAGGGCTGCAGGCAGAGGGAGTTGGTTAGGAGCCTGCGGCTGGCAGCCTGGAAGGTAGCCGGGGGCCCAGGTTCCGCCCCATGTTGCTTGGGTAGAATTTAAATTCCACTCCCCAGTGACCCAGTGAACTTGTGCTAGAAAGCGGATGTCTCTAAGCCTCAGTTTCCTTGTCTGTAACTGGAGACAATAACAGTGCCATCCTCACAGACATGCTTTCAGGATTTAATAATGTATGCAAAGTCTTAACATAGCACCTAGCGCATAGTCAGCCTACAGTAATGTTAGCTGTTGCTGTTACTGCTGCTATTATAAATTCTAAAGAATCCTGGAGAAGCAATATCGCCTGGAGCACCTCTGGCTCAGGACCTCTATTGTTTCAGAAGCAAGGTTGTCCATAATAATCTCCCAGATCTGATTGACATCACCCTCGACCCAGATCTGGAGCCGAGCCCACAGTCCCATCATTACGTTAACTTCCCCTACCCCCAACACGCTCCCTCAAGCACGGAATGAGCGTCCCAGAGCCTCTGGGATGTGAAACTCCAGCCACACCAGGAGTTCCCTACCCGCCTGGACCACACCGCCCCAGCCCTGGCTCAGAAAGCCTCCTCCCCTTCACAGAGCTCTGTCCTCTGGGGGTTTGTTAATCATTAATTGGAAGGTTGTCCGGGGCTTAACGGTTTTGTTAACAGATCATTTGATGATGAGTGAACCAGGCCAGCAGAGAGATTCAGCAAGCCAGCCAGAACACCCAGACATGGTGTCCTCCTCAGCACAGGAGGTGACCCCTGCACCCCAGCCTGGGTGCACCCCTCTCAGGGCCCCAGTGCTCAGCAGAACACAGGCAGAGCGGGGTGCCTGGGCCTCCTCCTCACTGAGCTGAGTCCAGAGAGCTGGGAGCAGCCTACGGGCTTCGAGCTCCAAACCTCTGCCGAGCATCTGCAAGGTTAGACACCCCGCTCCAGCCAGAGGGGTCGAGACACTGCAGGGAATGAGAGGGTGCTCCAGGTGGAAGCAAAGAGAGGGGCCGTTTGCTTCTCAGCGCTTTAGGAAATGGTGCTGACCATGGTGGGGAGCCGCCTGCCCTGGTCTCAAGCTCTGTCCTCTCTCAGGAACGGGCAAGGGTAACCTGCCCATTATCACCAGCAGGGGTAACCATGAGGTTTGAGATCACAGGCCCCCAGAAGCCACTGAGGAACTTCAGTAGGTCACCCCTTTCCCAGCTGCACCACCAAGTGTTTATTGAGCAACTAATATGTGTAGCATCAGGCGCCTACTGTGTACAGAGCCCATGCTTGGCTTCTCCCAGGCAAAAGCTAAAGGCAGTGTACCAACCAGCCGCACGTCCCATACAGGCCTCGGCTGCTGCTGGACGTGCAGCCCTGTGGTGATGCCCGCCGTGTGTCAGACACTGTGCCAGGCACCGGGAGGGACACTGGTCTTCCTGGAGGAGCCTGCACTGCACTTGGGCAGTCTAGGGGGTACCCACAGTAAGAGCTACAGGGGCTGGAAAAGAGAGGTCAGTGTGGACAGGGCCTTTCAGAGCAGTCAGGATGATGGAGGGGAGAGAAGCAGAAGGCAGGTACTCTACAAATGCCAAATCTAGAGAAGGCTTGGGATAAGTGCCGGGGACACAGAATGATGATTTCTCAATACATTCATCCATCATAGAGTCACACACATGCACGCACTCAGCTTCTACTCAAATGGCTCACGGGGCTTGTCCTGATTTGCGACAAGTACAGCTACTGATTTCCACTCAAGGGCCTAAGAATTCCATTTTCCAAATCTTTGGCACACAAAGTTCATTCCTGGACTTTCCTTGGGCTTCCTGCTGCCTTCTTTGCCTCCCCAGCCAGGGGATGGCCTGTAAGGATCTATGATCTTGTCCCCAAAGTCATTCCCTTGGTCTTCATGGGCTTTGATCTGGGTAGCAAACACATGGGGGGCCATTAACCCCTGGCTAGGAAATTGGTGCACACCCAGCATCCCGAAGTTCTTTGCAAACCTTTCTCTCCCCTATCGTGACAGAGGGTTAATGGCCTGGTCGCTGTTCGGACATCCAGCGTGTGCGGTCTTTGCCAGGAAAGGTTGATCCCAAGGGGTTTTCCACTTTTGAGTCTGGGAATGACTATTTGGGTTTTAAAATATTGTTTTATTAAGTATAGCTGGCGTGCAAGAGTCCATTAGTCTCAGGCGCACAACCTGAGCTCGTGCTTCAACACCAGCTGTGTCGGTGAGTGTAGCGATTCCACACGCACGTCCCATACAGTGTGATCATCGCCACTCACGTCTAGTAACCATCTGTCGCCGTGCACAGTTATTTCAATATTACCGCCTATATTCGCTACGCCACATCTCCGTGGCATATTTATTGTACAACTGGAAGTTTTGCCTTTTATCCCCCTTCGCCTTCTTCATCTCTGCACCCCCTCCCCTCTGTTTCGATGAGTCAATTTTTTTTTTTTTTGGTTCATTTGTTCGGTGGTTGTGTTATGTGTTTTTTAGATTCCACATATGAGTGAGATCAGACAGTGAGTTTCGACAGGAGGGGAGCTAGGCAGAAGTCTGGCATCCTAGCTGCCCATCCCCATGGGATGGGGGAGGTCGTGGTACCCCAGACCATGAAACAAAACGAGAGAGAAAACGTGGCACAGCCCTGGCTTAATGAGAAACAATTTGGTTGAAATGACATTCCATTCAGGAGCACAGCCACTATTCTCGAAATATAAAAGGTGAAAATAATACCAGCATAGTAGGTTAGGAACACAGAACATTGTATATAAATTGCCTGAGGGGAAAAAATGGCTAAAAGGTTGCTATCTATTGAAATAGTTGTCTTTCCTGTTTTCTTAGCGTCGTTCTCCTTTCCTTTAAAAAATATGTTTTAGAGGGAAGCCCAAGTGTTTTCAGTGCATCCCCAGGAATGTGCTCTTGTCACCTGACTCCCTTCTCCCCTGGCAGCCTCCTGGTGACCGAGTACCGCACTGCGAACTGTCTGGCTTTTGTCCACTGGCCTCTCCCTTCCTTTTCCGCCCCTCTTCCAAGCGACCCATCGATGTTGTCATTTCTCAGCATCTCAGAGCCAGGTCCACACACATCTCGGGGAAAGACATGTTAGGGTTTCCCCATCTTCTGTGGGGCCAACGTCATGGGCGCTGTATCGGTGTGCTAGCATTGCCGTAACAGAATACCACAGCCTGGGCGGTTTAAAGGACAGAAACGGATTTCCTCACAGTTCCAGATCAGGGTGCCAGCAGGGGTGGTTCTGGTGAGGCCTCTCTCCCTGGCTTGTAGATGGCTGTCTTCTTAGTGTGTCCGCAAGACCCCCTGGTATCTCTTCTTTTTTCCTATAAGGACACCGGTCCTATGGGATTAGAGTCCCACTCTTATGTCCTCATTTAACTTTAATAACCTCTTGAAAGACCCATCTCTAAATACACTAGGGGTTAGGGCTTCAACGTATGAATTTGAGGGGGCACAATTCGGTCCACACCTGGCTGCATGTGAGTCCAGTTGGCAAATGGAAAGGTAGCCCCTTACCACAGCACAGGCACTACATAGCCACAACCAATGTGTGACTCGACCGGATATGTTCAGTGGTTTATAGTTATCTGAACCTTTTTATAAATGCACTACTATCATTTTTACCACAGTTCACCTATAATATGCTCACTCGGCTCCCCGTTAACTGGTTATTTTCCGTTAATAGAATACTCAGTATTTGGAGTTAACTTTTTATTTCCATAGACACTTCATGCTGGGAGGGATCTCAGAAGCCATCTAGTGAAGCAGGAATCTGCCCTTGGCCAGGGACTGAGCAGAAGCCATTGATGCTAAATGGTTTATCCTGTTAAATGGTCAAGAGCTGTCTTCTTGCGACTTCCATGGTGTTGCCCTCGGGGGTCATGCAGAGCAAAGCTTGTCCCTGTTCTACATGACAGCCCTTCAGATGTGTGATGGTGGCAGGATTTTGTTTTCTACAGACTAAGTATCTCCTGCTCATTCTTTACCTTGCCGGGGTCCTCCCTGGTCATGCTCCAGCTTGTCAAAGTGTCTCTTAAAGGGACACCAGGTGGCAGGCTGGGTGGCCCAAGGGAGAAGAGACGGTCACCTACTTGGTCCTGAGCAATCTCACTGCAGATATTCTAAATCTTCTATAAAGATCGTGACTTGTTTGTATAAAGCACACACAAGCACACGCCTGCCCACTCCGACTTCCACATTCAGAGAAAAGCAGGGGAGAAAACCTCACAAAGCTCCTCCTGCCTACTACACTGGTTTCTGTGGGGTCTCCCTCCTCCTCTTTCAAGAATACCGATCACCCCTTTTTACAGAGCCCCCCCATACTTCTGCGCCTTTTTGCACTTCGGTCTTGGCCATCGCAGCCAGTCAAACTTTCCATTGCATTTTTTAAATTATGTCCTTTTGAGTCTTAGAGGTGGGTGTGTCTCAGCCCCACCCCACTGTCCTAAGCACTTCCTCACCTCCCTCTCCTCACTGAGAATTCACTCCCAAGCAACAACTGTCCCCCTCCCCCACCACTACAGTGAATGTCAGAGTCGGATATTACCTCACAGGTTATTCACAACTCCCCCACTCATTTTACAGGTAGGGAAACTGAGGTTCAGAGGTGTCACCAAGATATCACATTACTCCCAAGAAATTGTCTCTTTAAAATCCCCTGAGAAACCGGCCACACCCCCAGGTACCCTGTCTAATTACGTCATCTGCTGCTAGGAGCTCTTCATCCCTGAAGCCTCCTCTGTCCCCGCAGGCTGAAAGCCACATAGAGACAGGGCCAGCATCTTCGGGGCTGTACTGGTGGGTCTGGCCACCGAGCCTCTCCAGGCCCTGCCATGGGACACATACTGCCAGGCTGGTGTGATCGGAATGGCACACCCCACAGGAGCACTCCACGCCCGCCAGCCACTCCACAGAGAAAGACCAGGGACAAGACACACACTTAGAAAAGGGCCAAGTCATAAGTGAGACCACGTGGGCAAGATCGGGGATGGCCCTGGGGGTACGATCTGACCGGGAGGAGACACCTTCCAGAAAGGAGAAAGATGACAAGGGCAAACTCTAACTCAGGCTACGGGACCCTCACGGTCACTCTCCATGGCCGGGGGCTTCTGAAAGTGCCTGCTGAGCGTTCCCTCCTGAGCAGAGTCTCTGCCTGCCCTCCAAGTCTCTACACATACTGGGGGACTGTTTTTTTGTTGTTGTTGTTTGGGATTTTTAATTTGTGGCTTTTAGAAACTGCCCTTATATTTTGGTTGTTCCAGTGAGTTGTCCCTTTAAAGAGCCGGCTCCTTCCTGGGAACATGAATATCGTTAGCGGTCACCCATGCTTGTCCCTTAGAGTCCAGAGCACCTTCGAGAACCAACAGCGGCCTAGTCAGCGTGACGGAACGCCCCACTCTCCATCCAGACGGCAGGCAGAACCTGCTGCAGAGGCCCTCGGAGGCCCTTAAGTTAAGGAACCGTTTCAGAAATTCTCGTTGATCCAAAAACAATTCCTATGTATTTGGTCTTTCTTCTGCAGGAAGGCATTCCTCACCTTCTTGGGCTAAACAGCAGTTTTATGAGGCAGGGTTTCCATGGTGTAGGCAGTGACTCCAAACATGGTCCCTCCCTGGGTCTCTGCAGTAATCACACCAACCAGGACCATAGGGCTGTGTGATCTTGGGTCAGGGGCCACCATTCCATGGGAGCTGGTGGGCAGTGCCGGCAGATGCAGCCATGTCTTCTGGAAGGGCATGGAGTGGGTGTTTTATATGTTTGTTATATATTCACTTCGTACTTATGTAATGTTTGCAGCCACCCTGTGGGGCAGATTTGTAGATGGAAAACCAAGGTTCAGGTAAGATGCCTGCCCAGGTCCAGGTGGTAGAGCAGGAGTGACAGTCTGTCCCCCATGCCCACGCCCTTTTCCCCACACCGTCCCCTGCCGCTTCCTGGTTGCAACCTGTACCTCCACTAGGCTAAGTCTGGGCTAACGACAGGCAAGTCCCACGATGACTGTCTATGCCTCCTAGAGTCACGTGTCTGATATTTGTCAATATGAATTGGTGATTCTTGGGTTCTTTCCTGATCTTCACAAGGCTGTGTGATGATGGATGGGTGGGTGGGTGGACTTCAGAGTAAATCCACGAGGGACAGTGGGTCCTTTAGGGAAGCTGCAGACAGGGCACTGGACACCATGGAAGCTGCTGGAGCTCGGCAGTCAGGTGGCCCTGGGACTCCCTCCACGCTGCTATGTCTCCCACGCCTTGAGCAAAGTATTGCCGATGCAGTAAAGTTAATGGGGCCGGTCATCCTACGAAGGAACCAATTCCGTGCAAAGATGATACATCTTTGAAGTTAATGAGGTCTAGTAATTGAACTCACGCCCTTTTAAATGAATGAAATTCGTGAAAATCTACCAAACAGCAGCACATCCATATCTCTGTCGCCGATCGGGGCAGAGCTCTGGGAACTGGCTTCCTGCTAACATCTAACACAGCCTTCAGCTCTTCGGAAGCTCGGCAGATGTCACGTCTGGCCAGCCATTCTTATCCTCTGCAAAAGCCCCAGATCAGCCCAGTATAGCCATGGGGACTGGACCACCCCGTGAGAAACAGCTCAAGGGAGAAAGAGATAAAACTGAACCACGGATCTCTCAAAGGGTATCCACCCAGCCCACAGCCTTTAGACCCGGCCTCAGGATTGGTTGGGAGAGGTGTACAAGAGCACCGCTAGACTGCCAGTCCTACAAAAATGGCCCCTGCACAGGTGGACGTGGGGCTGGGTGGTCCCTGGGCCCAGGAAAGGTGAGCAAACAAGGGTCCCAGGAAGTGCACACCTGAAGCCTGCCAAGTGGAAACACAAGGTGTGGCTGCAGACAGAACAGGGACCATCACACCATGGCCCCCGGGCGCCCTGGGCGCTCACCAACACTCCGGCCCCCTTTCGGTCCCTTCCCCAGATTAACACTGCTCACAGTTGCTGAGGAGCACAAAGTGATACTTGTTGTGCCCACAGGACATCTGCTGAAGGCAAAACTTGTGTTTATAGCTCTTCACTTCAAAAGACTGGCCGTGTTATAAAAAGAAAGGGACCATCTGTCCCTCTTCTGGACCCCAGCGCCTCTTGGAGAAGATTTCTGTGCAAGGAAGCAGTGAGAAGTCAGCGCTGACTTCAGAGAACTATTTTGAGGCCGGAAGAGAATGGTGCCTCCCGTTGAAGGGAAGTCGAGGGGACAGATGAAAGCTGGCTTTGTGGAGCCATGATGCGATGGCAGATGCTGGCAGGGAGAGGATGGCTGTGGCCCGATGGCACTGCCCAGATGCTCCGGCTGTGCAGAGAACCAACCGGGAGGACTGAGGGATGCGAGGGCAGGCGGAGAGGAAAGGCCCGCGAGCATCGGGGTCCCCGGGAGCAGGCGTGGAAAATGTCAACGCCACATTGCACGTATCTGTTGCACATAAGTCAGAGGTCATCCGTTCGCATTGCTCCACCCTGCTTGTCCAGCCTTTCTTATCTGAAAAGCCCTTTAGGACAGTTGAGCATCCTGGGGACCGTCTCCGTTCTTCCCGAGTGCTCAGGAGACTGGTCTGCCTGTGCAGTCTGCTCAGGACTGGTCTGCCCCAAGCTCCTCAGGACCAAGACAGAAGGTCACTGAGAGGCTGGGAGAAGCTGGTGGGCGTGGAGATGGGGCTGGGGTGAGCTCAGAGGTGGGATGGGGGGGTGGAGACTTTCAGGGGAGGAATTTCCCGGCTTCCGGCCACATTGTCCCAGGCTGAGTACCTGACTGCAGCGCCTTGCTCCAGGCTCTTCCTTCCGGCCTTTAACCTGGCTGTTTCAGAGGACTGGTTCTGAACCAGTCCTCCACTTCCCATGCCCAGAAGAGGTGTTTGCTTTTTTTTTGTTGTTTTTTTTTTTTTACTAAGATAGCGTTGGTTAATAACATTGTATACATTTCAGGACATTGTATACATTTCAGGTGTACTCCGTTATAGTTCGATATTCCATTGTGCTCATCACCAAAAGTCATTTCCTTTTGAAAAAGAATCCTTGCAAATTCCTTGGTCTGTGAACCTCTAGGCTTGAGGCTTATTCTTGTTTCAGATCAAAACCTGCTTTTCTTCTTAGCTTCTGTCCTGGGGTGAAAAATGAGAGGAGGGGAACTGGAGGTCAGATGTGGGGGTCCCCTGAGGACACCCCTTGTTTCCTTTCCTGCTTATCCCTGACAAAGAGCCCCCCAAGGGCCCATCTTGGGAGAAATGAAGTGGGAGCTTTCCCTCCATCCTGGGGAGTGTTCGCAGATTCTCATCCACATTCTTAAAATGCGCTGAAAACTCCCCCCACTCGGGCGCCCGCATTTAGATTCTCAGGATGAAGGCAGTTCCTGGTGCAGCGTATTCAAGGCTCCCAGATCCTAAAAGGTCACAGTCCTTTTATTCTTGCTTCTTTTCACTTCTTCTCTGTTCTTATTGATTTCTTTGGGCACATAAGAAAACACAGTAGGTAAAGCCTGCTATCTCCACTGAAATAAAATGTTCTGCAGTCAAACCACACACCATAAAGAAATAATTGCAGTCTGTATATATTGCTAATGGACATCTCTCAGCAATCCCCTGTCTCATAAGCTTTAAACACAGACATTAGTATAAATATGCAGAAATCCCCATTCGGGCAAATTACTCTGCATTTCTGAACAGAAGGAAGATTAACCATGTGTTGATATCTTTGAAGGAGCTCAGCAGAGCAGGAGGAAATTCACTGGCCCTCTCTGGGACGGTCGCTGGGACTCCACGAGGCCTAAGAGACAGCTTGGAGGCCTGGCTAACGTCTTTTCCCTTGGGCCTGGGAATCCCCTGGAGCACGAGGGCTTGGCCTCAGGAGGAGGGCACTGGCCCCCACCCTGGCTGGATCAGCTTCACTCGAACTGCTTGGTCCCCTGGGCGTCCTGCTTCTGGAGCCTTCCAGGCTTCCCCAGGCTCTGGCAGGCTTCAAAGCCGAGGTGGGAGAGGCATCCTCTGGGCAGCCTGGCAGGAGCCCTGGGGGGTCCTCAGGCCTCCGAGGTGAAGGGCCCACGAGGAGCCCCCGGGAGGGGTGGAACCAGGGCCTACAGTCTCCTCCTCTCTGACCCTTCACCCTTGGCCCCGCCTCCCCTGCCCTGCTCACCCCCATCAAGGGTCCCACACTTCGCCACAAAGTCCAGCACAGGACTGAGGGGCTCTGTCTTCCGGGACAGCCTGTGCCAGCAGAGCCTGAGCCCAGCAGGAGATTCCGGGGTCTGGGAGCAAAGCCCCTCCCTCCCAGGAGGTCAGCAGGATGGGGAAGATGCCCCTGTCAGCACAGGTTGCTGAGTCTGGGGGTGACGGGGTCTGTCTGGCCTCTCTGATTGCTTTGGATGAGAGGCAGCAGAGCTGGGAAGGGCTCCCCACAAAGATCCCCTCCATGGGCTCAGCACAGGCCACTGTGTCCCCATTATAGACAAAGACTAAGGGCTTAGCTTTCCCTGGGCTGAGCAACCGTGGATAAGTAAGGGAGGTGGGCGGCCGGGCAGCTGCCCCAGGCACTGTGGGCCAGCCCTGCTGTGGACGTGGGAGGTGAATTATAAGCTAGTCGGGAATCACCACCCAGCCAAGCTGGGGCGCCTGGCTCCCAGAGGTCTTCTGGTTATTTTGTGTTCGCCTGCCTTGCCCACCGCAGAACTGAATGTGGAAGGAGAGGTGCTCAACATTTATATTCTGAGGCAGAGGGAAGGGTCTAGGGCCTCTCAGAGCTGGAGCCGCAGCCTCAGGCGCGGCCTTGCTTGTGGCAGTGAAGTCTGGACAGGACCGGCGGGGAACCTGGGAGCAAGGCTCTCCTCAGCCCGGACCACCCGTGCGGCCAGGGTTTCTCGAACACCCATGTTTTCACGCCAGAATTCTGAGGCACCAGCCTCAGCCAGAAACAGAAGAGAACAGAAAGATGGGATCCTCTCTTGAGCTCACCCCAACGTACGCCCAGACTCCACTCCCCTTTCTCCCCAGCCGGCATCTTGGTGGTCTGTTTCCATATCTCTCTACCCCACTCAATTGTAAATGACTTAAGAGCAATCTCCCTGACCTTGGCCAATTTGGCAACTTTATGTGAAATTTTAAAAGAGATATTTTCTCAACACCCTTGTCCGTCACCTACCAGAAAACTGTCACAGTCACTAAAGAAATCGATGATGACGGTGAGGTGAATGGCACCCCCTGGAGCTGTGCGACGGGCAACTTGAGTGGCCTGTAAGTAGCTCATCGAGGGCACTACCTTCCGGGCACGCCGCCACGCATGCTACACGCACCGACACATTCGATTCTCGCAGCAGCCCTTGGAGGTGGGGACTATTACAACCTCCTTTTTACAGATGAAGAAACCTGGGGTCAGACACATGAAGTCACTGTGCCAGGTCACCCACCCGGCCAGGGACAGAGTCAGGACTCCCAAGCCTTGCCCCCCGCGGTCTGGCCAGGAGGATGCCCAGCAAATGCGCGTTTGGTGTAATGACCCAGGAAGGGTCTGGCTTCAGGCGCAGTTCAGCCTTCTCTCCCCCTCTCCCCCGCACTGAATCTCTGCCTCCCCGTTTGCAAAGGTTCGGGGACACTGAGTTTCTACAGAGGCTGTTACAGGTTGCCATGCAGTCAGGCCAAGGAGGTGCCCAGATACAGGAGCCCCAAGCCCCCACAAGAACATGTCAGCTCCTCCTCGCCAGGGCCTTCCGGACTCAGCCCACCTGACCAGCCTCCAGGGCCCCCCGCCCCTCCCCCATCCAGGAGGAGAGGCCCTCCTTCCCACCTGGGCAGCCTCTGTGTGGTCTCAGTCCTGCTTCCCACCCTTTGCTCTGCTGCCCACCCCTTTGGGCTCCCTGGGTGTCCAGGCCGCCTCCTCGCCTCCAGGCCAGCCTCCCCACAGCCACTCTCCACTCCAAAGTGCCCATCTGACCACGCCCCGTCCTAGTCAACATGGTTCGTGGTCTTCATTTCTCACTAAGCCCGCTTATCTGTCCCTCACGTCACAGCGTGACTCTGGTCAACCCCACTGCTCTCCACACCCCATCTCTCTGATGCACGCAGATGCCCCCACCAGAGCCAATGCAATGAGTTCTTGGGAGAAAGGCAGGTGTGGCCTCCGCAGGGTTCCCCAGCACTGTGCCCAGACCCCCTGCAGCCGCCAAAGGGAAACCAGAGGGCCCTCCTGAGGAACTGTAGGAAACAGAGCATGTGTGTGCCTGTCAGAGGGTTCTGAGAAAGACAGAGAATTCCAGGAAAGTGGAACATTCCGTCCTTACAAGAGCTGGCTCTCACAGCCAAAAAGGGGAGAGGGACTCAGGTAACTGTTTTCCCATCCCCCAGCCCATGAGGCTCCAGGCCCCTGGGAATCCAGCTCTTCCCCCCGGGGCAGGTAGCATTGGGGCTGGAATGAAAGCTTGGGTTGATCAGAGGCATCCAGCCAGCCTCTGCCCTGGTCAGTCAGCAGGAAGGAGACAAGCCCAAGCTCTGACTGTTCCACACATCCCGGGGACGCACCTGGGGAGGCTCCAGCCGTATCCCAGCCCCCAGACAGATGCGCCTGCACACGTGTGCCTGGCCTCCCTCTGCAGGCAGCAGAGGGCCAGTTTTCCCCCTGCTGAGCTGGGAGGGGAGGACATGGCTGTACGACCTCCATCCGACACCAGGTCATTTATCCAGAAGGACTTGGTCTTACCAATCTGGGAGTAGAGATCCCCAGCCCCACTCCCCACGCCCCATGGACCCTTGTCCTGGGAAGAATGTCCAAAATCCATGAGCAACACCCCCTGCCAGCCAGGAAGAGGGGTAGAGAGAGGATGAGTCATGAGACCTGAGGCTCTAAAAAGTCACTCGCTGGGAGCTCTGGGTCCACCTGCAGCCCAGCACGTAAGCGAGGACCCCTCTCTGCATGACTGTGGTGCCCAGCCCTCGTGAGCCAGCCGAACTGCACCTGTCCTTGAAAAGGAGGGGACAGAGAGGTCACCAAACATCCTCTAGAATCTGGGCTTTCGATCTTTTTATTCATTAGAGCATCCCCAGTGCCGGGACTGTGGTAGGTGCTCAAAAAATACTTACTGAATGTATGAGCTAAAAGTGACCAAGTCTGCCCACGGTACTGAAGCGTAAACCTCACGGAGCTGTGGACAGAGAGGACGGGAATCCAGGGGGACAAAACAGTCTGAGCGAGGGCATAGAGGCGGCTCCAGAGTTAGGCCATCTCAAAGCAAAAGTCATTCCGAAGAAAGTTGTCTCCTTTCTATGATTTTGTATAACTTAATTCAAACATTCCGCCCTTTGTCACACTCTCTCTTGTCCAGATACTTTCTCAGGGTTTAACTTTATTATCTTATTATTGCCCACTGGTCACAGATAACTCATTTTTTGATGGCTCCTTGCCCTGTGCAGTGAGCAGAGTTCCTTTCTGCTGAGTGTGATCAATGCAAGGGCTTCGGCCATATAAGTCCTTGGCGATTTCTAGGGTGGCAGCTTTCTGGGGTGGTGCAGCTTCTGGTCTGTGGCCTTGAGTTCACCAGCCCCCACTGGGTTCTCAGCCAGGCCCAGGGGGCCCATCCTGCCTTTCCTCCTTCCTGAAGGCCTGAGGTCCCTTCACCACCTCAAGTCCTGAGCCAAGGCCCCCATCTGGGCTTTGCCTTGGCCCCTTCCGCCCGGCCTCAGGCTTCTCCAGGGAATCTCACCCAGCTGTCCCCACCAGGCAGTCCTCCAGCTGGCCTCCTGACCCGACGCCTGACAACCCTCTCCTTTGTCTACATCACCACCCGTTTGTGGTGCTCCTTGGACTCCAGGCCTCACCTTCCGAAGGGGCCCTTCAATCTTCTTAAGCCGCTGAGCCCTGCCCTGAGGAAAGCCGCCTGGGCAAGCAGGAAGCTGCGGACTGCAGCAGTCTCTCTCAAGCTGTAAACGCAGGGCTTTGATTTAAGCAGAGTTTGATTCCAATCTTGCTTCTGCCACTCTGTGGCCAGGGACAAGTCATTCTCTCAGCCTCATTGCCTGCACCTGTAAAATTGGTGACCGTCAGTCATAGAGTTAGTTGCCTTGAGGATTAGAGAAGATGATAATGTCATTCATGGATCTCAGAGGGTGGCAGGAAGCATGCACCCTGAGAGCTTTTCCAAGTGCCAGCGCTTCCTCCTTCCCCTCTCCTTCCCCTCTCCCATCCCCCCCAACCCCAAGCAAAGGGCGATGGGGGGAGCAGGGCCATTGGGTATATATGACTGGTATGTAGTCTAAAAGATGGCTGAGGGCGCAGGAGGCAAAGTGCCCCTTGGCCCAGCACTTGACACGTGGTAAGCAACTCGGAAAGTTGGCTTTGGTGCTTTTTCTGTCCCCGGCCTTAAAACCCAGCGGAAGACACAGACCTAGCGCTGTGTCTGTCGGAGGCGCCTACGCAGGGGTGGGCGCTCGGCCCCCATCCCCAGGGGAGGGGAGGAGATGGGGGAGGGGAGGGGAGGAAAGCAGGGAGGGGAAGAGAAGGGAGGGGAGGAGAAGGGAGGGGAGGAGAAGGGAGGGGAGGAGAAGGGAGGGGAGGCCCCGCCCACAATGACGTGGGACACGCCCCCAGCGCGCCGCCGCACGTGCTGCGGGAGGGAGAGGCTGCGGGAGGTTCCCGCGCCGCGGCGGGGGCGCGTCTGCCGACGCTTATTTGCATAAGCGCAGGCCGGTTATTTATAACTTCTCTTCAGCCAGTTCCAAGTTATTGATGTCTTAAAGTGACTTTAATCTGAGCCTTCTTTTCTTCAAATGGGCTTTTGATTTCCGGAGTGATATTATACATGGCTGTAAGCTATTGACTGAGCGATCGCCGTTGTGTTCTCAATGTGCTGATGCTGAAAATCTGCGATATAAATAAACTTCCTCTGGTAGAATCATTATAAAGCACAAGCAGCAGAAATTTATGGAAAGAACAGATTAAATGCTTAGACTTAAATTCTTCAGTGTGCTGCTTGCCTTAAACTGCTGTGTCTGGAGTTTGGGCTGCTGATTCAGGTGGAAAAAATCAAACGGACACATCGCTTGTCGGTGCATTTTTACTATGATCTATTGTGTTGCCAAAAGAGAAATCTCAAAAGCTGCCATTGATAATCCTGGTTAAAACTTGGAGCATAAATTATTAAGACGTGTAGTTTCTTTGCGGAGTGGTTGGGGACTGGGGCGTGTAGCACAGTAAAGAAATATAACATCAATATGTGCTTATGCATTGTAATGTTGGACATTTTTATGCCCACAATAAAGCATTCCGCCTACAACTGTGTTTATGAAAGCAACAGATAGGAAGATACATAATGCCACTTAATAGAATTAATCACCTCCCATCGGACCGGTTTAAAAGGCTTTTTATTGCATGTTGAAAAGCTCTGACCATAATTAATACCCTGCACACTGTCAGGTGCCAATCAAAGGGCTGGAGGCAGCAAAGGGAACTTTCTAGCACACTCAGGCAGAGAAGGTTCTCAGGATGCAGTCCAGTCGTCTGAGCTCCAAGTTTTTAAATCAGGAATCTAGCCTCGTGTCAAGCTCCGGCTGGGGCTTTAGGTTCTAAATTTTAAGTTCTGGGCTCTAGATATAAATTCTGAGTTTGTTCTGGTCTGTAGCTTTCAGGCTCTGGACTGATTCCAGGCTCTCGATTCTAGGCTCTGGGTGACCCACCCTGGGTCCCTGGGTCCTGAGTGAGATGGTCCTACCTCTATGTCCAGAGGCAGGGCATGGGTGTTTTCTGTCTCAGTTAAGTTTGCTGTCAGCCTGGTGGGTCCAGCTGGCCACAGAAATTTACCCTATGTGACCTCCCCTCACCTCTCACCATTTCTGCCGGTTTTCGACAAAGGGGAGAGAAACACTGGGAATGCTTATGGCTGGCCTGCCTCAGGATGAGCATATGGGCAAAAGGCTGGTCACTCAAGACTACAGCCTGCCAGGGAACAGACCCCAGACTCATTGGCCAGGCCCACAGCCAACCGGCCATGGAGGCTCCGGGGCTCGTCACTCCCGCTTCCTCTCCAAAGGAGATACCTTTATCTCTTTTGTCCCTTATCACACAGCCACTGAATGACTAGAGCCACAGAGAATCTCCCAAATAGGCCAGAAAAGCTGAGGAGGTGAAGGGTTTAGCCTGAAATAATTAAAGAGTAAAATTGCCCTTTAGAGTGTGATTCAAGACAGCAAGGGGGAAGCTTGCAGCAGGGAGATAGTGCTCTCAGGGGCCTGCGTCTCTCTTCATGGGCATGGGTGGCACTTCTGGGGAGGCTGCCAGTGGAACTGGAACTAGCTGCTACTCGGCAGAGAGTTTTCCGAGTGTGAAAGTCCTTTCTCCTCCCGGAAAGTTGAGCCAACAAGAACTGAGACTGACTTTTGAGGGCAGGAAGGCCGAGCTCCATCTCCCAACACAACATGGCGGACTTCTCTCCACTGGATTGGAACCCCAGGGCGTGTTACTGCATGGATGGACCGGTCGTCCCTGGGGGCTCAGATGTCTGTGCTTGATGGAGAGGTTGCTGTCTTAAGTCTTTGCTGAGACAGAATCAAATCCGAAGTGACTTCTAGCACCCAAGTAAAGCAGTAGTCACTGGGTTTCCATCGTGGCCTGATACCCCCTGCCACCTCCCCTCCACCATCAATACGCAAAGCGAGAGCTGTGCTCCAGTGAGTTGGCGTTTTCGATAAGGAGTCTTGCCCCGACATGGGCTGAGCACCAGGTCCGTGGGAGGGCACTCTGTCCACAGCTGCCCTCACAGAGGTGAGCATCCTCATGGGGACAGACCGTGCCTCGCCTGCCCCAAGGTGTGCATGGAGTCATGAGGACAGCTGGGGAAGACAATGAGCCATGGTTGCTGTGGAGGAAACAGCTCGTTCATTCGATCAGTCAACAAAAAGGCAGTGAGTGCCTACCATGCAGGACCTGGCCTCATGGAGCTCGCATCGACATCCCAAAGCCTTCCAGCTGGCGATGGCGTCCTCCTCCTGGAGGCAGCCACTAGAAAACAAGAACTGGAGTGTGACCTTTCCCCAGCTGTCCATGGCAGGCTGAGCAAGGATCCCGAAGTGCCAGGACCCGGTCTCAGGTGGATCGTCAGTGACATCCCAGCCCCGCTGGGGAACTCCCTCCACCCCAGGCCACTACAGGGCCAGCTCGGGAAAGACACCCTGGTGACCGCTAAGCCTGCAGGATGGAAACAGTGCGGTTTCGGTTCCTCGGTCCTTCTCAGGAAGCAGGACTAGGGGTCAGTGGGTTATAGAACCGGCTCACCCAAGAGACGACAAAGCAAGGGTGTCCTGAAGTTCCAGAAGCCACGACTTCAACAAGGCCCAGGAGAAGGGGTTGCAGATGAGTGCTGGAGCCACAATTCGCATCCCTTGAGGAAATGTGCATGGGGATAGGAATGCTGATCGCTCATCTTGATCGGGCAAGTTTGCTTCTCAAGTCCAGTGTCTCCCACTGTGTTTATATGAATGAGCTGTAGGGTCTGGTCAGGCAGACAGCACAGATGGAGCACCCTGCCTACCCAGACTGGCACAAAGTTAAAGGCAGCCTGGCCCCTGGCAATCAGACCTGTCTTCCAGCAGCTACCAGGCAGTTACCAGCACCCCGCCCCACCCCTCTGCCCACAGCCCTGTTGGCCTTGGAGTGCCCACCAGGCAGCTGCTCCTGATCCCTCCCTGGCCTGTGGCCCTGAGTGAGGAGGGGAGGGGGTTTGGGGGCACCAAGCAGGGGAGCAGGGCTCAGTGAGCAGCTCCCCAGGGAACTTCTGGGATGAGTTTGCTAATAGAGACGTCTGTTCTGAGAGGTCATGATACCACCTGTCATTAACCTGGGCACCCTGCCCAGGGTTTTCACCAAGAAATCATAGGCAGCTGCTTGCAGGCGGGTGAGTGATTTGCGAGGACCACAAGAATAATTTGCATAAACATATGTATGGAAGTATGTATTTATTTGCATTCATTTGCATAAATTGCTGGCACCTCGAGCTGTCCTTCCTCAATTCTTTTTTTTTTCAGTAAATTTTTTTTGAGCTCTGAGTGCAGATCTGGACACTTGGGTGCTAAAAACAAAAAGGCAAAAATAGCAACAGTACTGAGACCTGGGCATGAGACCTGGGCATGAGACCTGGGCATGAGACCAAAACTTTGGTGCACATTAAGATTTCCTGGGGCACTTTTTAGAAATCCTAGTGCCTAGATCACCCCCAATACCACTGAATCAGGGGGTGAGACCTGGACAGCAGTATTTTTGGAAGCTTCCAGGTGAGTCTGATGCACAGGCCAAGGATGAGAACTGATGCCTTAAACAGGGCAGGCCCATGTCAGATCAAACTAGCCTCGGCCTCCAGATGGAGACTGGGCACCTGACTTTGCCTCCCTCATATGTGTAAGGCACTCAGAGCTTAACTTCAGTGAGTGAGGTGAAGTGCCAAGGCCATACCACACACAGTGGGCTCTCAGTCAAAGGTCACCACGCTCTTCTCCATCATCACCATCATACACAGCGTCATCCCATGCAGAACTAGAGCCAGCTGGAGACCTGGCTGCTCATCTCGGCCCTGCCACCCAGGTCTCCCCGGGTTCCGCCTCGGCCTCCAACCAGCTCTTAGGAGTAGTGAGCGCTCCAGGGTGGGGCCCGAGGTCCATTCTGGATGAGATGCGGTCCTTTCTTCTTCCAGATGACTCCCAGGCTGATGTTTCCATCACTGGGAAGTATGCCCCTGTGACGAGAACACCACGTGTTGCAGAACGAGCCCTCCCAGCCCTGCCCGCCTCCCTCAGCGTCTCTCTGCAGCCCAGGGGAGAGCCAAGCCTGGGGTTTGCAGGCTTCTTCGCTGCCTGGTGGGTGCTGCCTAGGGGAAGAATTGTGCTGGAGATCCGGGAAGGCCTAACGTCCCCAGTGTGGTGGTTTCCCAGGGCTCTGCCCTCGGCAGCTTCCCACTCTGGCTGCTTGACGCTGTCACTGCACTTGTCCACCCACTCACTGCCCCAGCCTCGAGAGTCGCTGGTCCCTCTGTGCCCTCCTGCTCTGTGCCTCTGCTGGTGCCACGAACTCTGGGGGCGGCCCTTTGTCCATGTCTTTCTGCTCAAATCCTGTCCGTCAAGACCCAGCTCAGTGCCTCCTATTTCAAGAGGCCTTCTCCAATTTAGTAACTACTCATTCTTTCCCTCCATCACTCATTCAAACATTCCCTGAAACCTTTTCGAGGCCAGAAGCTGTGTCAGGCACTGGGGTACGGAGACCAGTCCGATCCCCGATCTGTTTTGAGAGCTTTTCTGAGCAGGGACCAGAGTTCACTATGTCCCCCCTCCCTAGCCCCTACCAGAGAAATGAAAATCTCCTGTCTCCTCCTGCTGTGTGGAATATCACATCGGGAGATGCTGCTCAGGGCAGACAATACAGGGCTTGCTAACAAGAGACAGTCACAGCTTTGCCTTGGCCCGAAGGGAATGAGAAAGCAAGGAAGTGTCGGTTTCAGAACCTTTAGGAGGCAAAGGGAAGCAGGTGAGAGCTGAGGGGGAAGCTTCTGGTGGCAGCCAGGTGGCCCAGCCCATTCCTTTCCTGAATGTTCCTTTGCTGTCACAGGTGTGGTCATTCCTGGGTCTTCTGGGAGGCCCATGGCTCAGTTTGCAGACCCTCCAAGCTCCAGACTAGCTGAACTGGGGAAAGACTTCTCCCCAGCCTGACCCAGGCCTGATTGCAGCTCTCTGGGGACCAGGCTATCACTGCCCACTCAGACACTCCTATTCCATTGAGACCCCCTTACCTCCACCCACCAGAAGCAACACGCACCCCAAGAGAGTCAGCCTGGGCCACCACCACAGACCTGCAGAAGCTTCAGGGAGCTTGGAGGCGGCTTCCGTTCCTAGAAGGAAATGTGGAATGGAATGGACACCATTATTCACCTGTGAAGCAGAGCTGGGCAGGAAAGCCCCAGCCCACAGTGGCAGGGACAGCGCCCCCCAGGGTCAGGCCTGGCATTGTCTTCCCTCTCCCTGGGGCCCGGGCTGCCGTCTGTGGCTGGAGCCAAGGACGACTGTCGGACTGTGGGTCAGAGTCTGTGTCGTCACAGGAGACTGCACACTGGCGAACACTCCAGAGCACCGAGGCTTAGGGGAATGCTTTGCTTTCTCGTGCCTCTTGGTCAAAGCTGTTCACTGAGTCAGCAGAGGCCCTCCTCGCCCCTCCCGCGGCTCAGCTGAGGGGCCCTGCCCCGAGCAACCCACAGTCCCAGGGCCTGACGGAGACAATCGCCTCGGCAGCGCGGTGAGCCCAGTGCAGAGCGTGGGACCAGAGCGCGGCGCTCGAACCTGGTCTCACCGGATGGGGAGACGTTTTCTGGACGTGGGGAAGGAGAATATTCCAGACAAAGGGAGCAGCCGAAGCAAAAAGCAGCCGGGCTGCTGCTGGCCCTTCCCATTCTCACCACACCTTTCACGTCCCCGCGCAGTCATCGGCCCCTGGCGAGTGTATAATTGCACGTCACCCGGAGAAAGCTCAAGAGGGAGGGCAGAGGGAGGGGCAGCCAGGCGACATCACCTCTTCCGCACGTGCACACAGAGGTGCTCCGTGGGTTTAGGGTGGCCGTGCTGCACCCAGCCTGGTGGGAGAGAGGGGGGTGAGGCTTGGCCTCTCGGCTTCTGTGTCCCTGCAGGTGGTGGAGCTGCCCCACGCGCCTGCCCCCAGGCAGCCTCTGCGCATGGCGGCAGTGCCCGCAGTGTCCGCACAGAACAGCCGGGCCCCACCGCCCCGGGGCTGCGGCCGAGACACAGGCCTGGTCCCGCCCCGCCCGTGCGGGACAGCTCCTGCTGGGTCATTACTGTCGATGAGGGTTTGTGAAAACAGTACTCCGGCTTTATTACAGAGTCTAATAGGTTCCCCTTCTCAAGAAAAATAGACTGTCAGGCTAAATACATGTGGGAAAGTGACCAGGCAGAGAGGGGTATCATTAAAGGCGGCAGCTCAGCGGAAATAATAGGAACAGTGTGAAAGGTCCCGGGCGGGGAAACCGATCCATAAGGGGAAGGAGCACGGGCCCGTGTGCCCAAACGCTCCTGTCCTTCCATGTCGTTGCTTGGAACCCAGCACCTGCGGGCCACCCCCCGACCCCACCTCTGGGTGCCCGAGACTGCACTGGGCCCTGGGAACATGGGGCGTGAAAGATGGCATCGCTAGCCTACCAGAGCCCATGGTCTGACCGGAGACAGAACGTGGCCGGCAAAGAGCCACACGGAGCACGGGGGCAAAGCCTGAGCTGGAAGGCAGGTGGTGGAACAGGAGGGGGACGGGGAGGCGGGGACGTCAAGGGGACCCGCCTGTTGACCTTGCCAGGGACCCTCTGGGACCAGCCTTGAGTGCCTCCTCTATAGGCTGGTGTGCACCAAGGACCACCCTGGCCAGTGTGACCAGCAGGGCCGATGCGGACACGATGGCTGGCGGATGAGGGCGTGGAGATAGTGGGCCTGGCTCCCCACCTGTGGCCCTCTAAGGCTTGTTAGGATGTTCTGATCTTCCTAAAATGACTGTGGCGACCACTTGCGTGATGGTTAGAGGCCATTGGCAATACGAAAATCTAAAATGATGCTTAGGGTTACTGCAATGACTGGAGGTGCTGCGTTGCCCCAGAGCGGACCCCGGCCAGGCCTGGCAGAGAGGGTGGGCACAGAGAGACATCCCCTCCTGGGAAACTGGAGAGGGCAGGAGTGAGACAAAGAGGGGTCCTTATTCCACCCCCAAACACACACGCACGCACGCACGCACGCATGCACACACACACGCACACACGCACGCACACACACGCACAGGCTCACAGGACTGCTCCTCCCTGCGCGTCCTCACCCCAAGTCCCCTGGACTGCCAGTTCTCCCCCGTGATGAGATTTGCAGTGCTCTGAGCTGCCATTAGCCCTGGCGTCTGGGGTTTCCGTTTCACTTCCCTCTTTACCTGGGTAACTGAACTGATTGTACTCCCAGCTCTGGTTCACTAATTCTTGCAAATCCTTTAAAACTATCGATTTATGTGCTGGGACTGTGGCTCTTGGAATTCTTCAGAAATACTGGCTTTTGCTAAAGCAGGTGGGGGAGGGCTGCGTTCCGCCATCGTGGTAGCTTCTGTCTGTTCCCCCTCTTCTCCTCCTCCTCCCCAGCACCTCCTCCCACCCTTCCTGGGGCAGGTGGCTGACAGTCCCAAAGCCCTAGCTGGATGGACCTTTGAGGGACGAAGTCTCCAGGAAGCTGACAGCAAAGCAAGGTTCTGCAGGACGTGCATGGGAGGGTTTAGGCGGTGGGGTCGTCTGTGGCTGTTGGGCGCTTCGCCCTGCTTCGGGATACCATTCCCTCTTCTGGGAGCTGTTGCTCTCTTATTTCCAGAGCAGGTCCTCCTCTGGGGTCTGCAGGGCTGGGTGCCGAAGCCAGCTCCTTCCCATCCCCAGACCGCTGTCTCACCCAGATCTCCCAGAACCCTGGGTGGAAGGCAGGTCAGCCAGGGCCTCTGGAGGGAGAATAAGGGTGGTCATGTCAGCCAGCTGGGGGTGAGGAGCTCAGCTCCTCTGGGAATCCAGGGCTGTGAAGGAAGAGCCCAGGGCTCCCTGTGGGCCACCCTGCCCCAGGCTGCCCGCTGACCAGGAATAGAGGGTAGGGAGCACCCTCCACTTTCCTTGCCAAATGAAGAACCCACGTGTGCGTAATGGTGCATTGTCAGGCTTGGCACCTGGAGCCCCATCTTCTCCACCTGGGGCTCAGCTGTACCTTCACTGAGCTCTGCCTCCCAGGAGATGTCTAGAGTTTATACCTGCTTAGGGCACGTGCGGTAGTGCTGAACTCAAGACACATCTTTATTCTCATTCTCTGCCAAGAGCTGGCTGGAGTCTCACATGTATTTGGAAATCTGACGTCACGATTCATAGTGAATGGTGAAATAGAAAACTGTAGAATGGACAGAGCCAAGGACAGAGTGCAGGCCAGTGGCCCGTCATCACAGAAGGGCCTCTACTGACAGCTGAGGACCCATCAGTGTGGGGGACACATGCAGTGATGATGAAGGGGTGACAGGTGGCAGCCAGCACCTGGCTTCCGAAGGCCATGCCCCAGGCTCAGCCCAGAGGTAGGCAGCACAGGGTGCGGAAGACAAGGACAGCACTCAGAAACTCCTCCCACTGGCCCCCAGCCCCACCTGGACTCTGGAAGCCCTGAGGTTCTGCTTCTCCATCAGAGCTCAGAGTCCCCTTCCTCCATCCTGCAGGCTCTGGGCTGGGCCTCATCCCCACTGCTCACCTGTCTTACCAGCAGCAGCCCCTCTGATCAGGGTCTTGCTGCCTCTGGACATTTGCCCTGCCTCCATCCCACCCCTCTGTGCCCCAGGCAACCTTTTCTAAATTTTTTTCCCAGGCCTACAATCTATAGATTCTTTAACATAGCTTATCGGCCCTGTCATCGGCCCTTGCCTGCACCCCAGCCTCATGCCTCTACCCTCTCACACACACTCCAGCCGACTGCCCCCGGAATGTGCTAGTGCACAGCTCCAGGCCTTTACACAGATCGGCCACTACCAAAAACGCCCTCCTGTCGGCCTTTAACAAGTCCCTCTCACCCCCCAAGACCAGGCCAAGCCCCCTGCTCCATGGGCCTTCTCTCCTCCATTCGCACTCTATGTTCCCCCAGCCTCCCTGAGTAAGCTCTACTTACTCAAGAATTATTTATCGCACCGTGTGTGACACCAAACTGACCTATGTCCACTGCAGCAGCTACCTCTCCCATCAGACTGCGAGCCCCTTGAGGGTTCCATCTCCACAGTCCAGGGCCTCGTGCCTAATGGGTCCTCAGTAAATGTGAGTTGGACTACGAGCAGGCAAATTAAGAGGAATACCCACCCTTACA
Source organism: Macroglossus sobrinus (assembly GCA_004027375.1). Classification (NCBI taxonomy): domain Eukaryota; kingdom Metazoa; phylum Chordata; class Mammalia; order Chiroptera; family Pteropodidae; genus Macroglossus; species Macroglossus sobrinus. Next base: position 118,238 of record PVKZ01001862.1, read on the forward strand.
TGCACCACCAGTGACATGGTGAGCCATCACTCAACACTCCTGGCACTTCCGGGTCATCAGACCCTGGCCCCGCCCTCCCTCCCCAGGCCACCTGTCTCTCCCTCCTAGGAAGGCCGTCAGCACCTCTGCTGGCTGTTTATGTAGCTCTTGTTCATATGTAGCTTCTCACTGTGGGCGCCTTGTGTCCTCACCGAGCTGCTCTCTCCCCTGGGATGGGGACTATCTTGCTCATGTCCCCTCTCCTCTGCATCTCCCTCCCCACCCCAGCTCTCCGCCCGGTGTCCTGACAGTCAAAGGAAGGGCATGGGAATGGGCTGGGATCGCAGAGGGCCGTCCATTAGAAAGGGAGAGCCAGAGGGTGTAAGGGCGGGGTAGCAGGGAGGGTGAGGTGGCCTCTTAGCAGACTTCTTGAGAGTAAGAGGCAAAGCTAACCCCCTCATGCTCTCGTAAAATCCACCAATGGCCCTCATTCTCCTGTGGGATGGAGACCATGGGTGGGTTTGTTTCTTTCATGATCTGATATGGGCCTGCCTTTCTCTGTGGCTTCTCTCCCTGTGGCTCACACACACACATCACCCATTCAAACACACATATGCTCGCACACACATGTACATCGTGTACGCTCATACATACACACATATCACATGCTCACACACATACCATACATTCATACCCACATACAGACACCACACACTCACATACACATACACATACACACCACACACTCACACACACACACATCCCTGTCATTCCCACCTCACCCCTTCAGCCCACCTGGTTCGCTCCTACTTATCTTTCGAGGGCTCCCTTAACCATGCCCCAGGGGAAATGTCCCTGCTCCCCACGAAGCAGAGCCAGCCACCCCTTCTCTGCATCTCCTCTGCCCAGTGCTTGCCCCAATAGAACTCTCCTTCTCACAGTCGCCATTAGTGTATCCCCCATTCAACTGTGACCTCCCCAGGTCTGCCAGTTTGTCCATTCATATGTGTCCCCAGTACCCCGCCCAGTGCCCACCCAGTACACGGGAGATAAATGACACCCATTTAATGGATAAGCAAATGGCCAAACAGACACAGGTGGCTGCGGTTCCCAGAACTCAGGGTCTCAAGGTTTTGCTCTGAGGGGGAATGTCCGCACCTCGGCCTCATTCGGCTGTGGACTCAGTAGCCTCTCCAGGGCACCCCTGGCCTCTCTAGAGCCCTCCCCGCTTTCTGCTTGCCCCTCGGCACCTAGAGCTCGCTAAGGTGCTGAACTTGGCTCTTGCACTTGCCACCAAATCTCTGTTCTGATTTCTTGACTCCAATCCCTCCAGTCAAGAACCACTCCCCACCTTCCAAGGGCCCACCCTCCAACGGAAAGAAGTAGCAAAGCCCTCTATGCTGTAGACAGAACACGGCTTCATGGAGGCACAAGGAATTGTGAGGAGCCAGAGGCAGAAGTGAGCCCCCCACACCCAACCCCAGACATCAGATTCAACTCTGTCCCGGGGACCAGACATAAGTCTCATTCATTCTCTCCTGGTCCCAAGGTTAAGTTCGAGCCCCCGGCGGGAGCACCTGAACCACAGAGGGGCTGCAGGACCACCTTCCCTCCAAAACCCCTCATGCCTGCTGCTCCCAGCCACTCTGCCTTGGCCTCCCATCTGGCCCCTCCAAAGCCCTCCTTCAGGCTTCTGCTCCCCACAGAGCCCTTCAGGCCCCGACGTCACGCACTTGGAGGTTGAATTCACTGAACGCCAGCCCTCCCCAGCTCCCTACAGAGCTCTCTGCCCACCGGTCTTGACCTCATTTCTCACCCGCCTCTCCCAAGCCTCGGCTGTCTCCCGAGATCTCTCAGCCCTGAGCCCACCTTGCCATTTGCATCTTCTCCTGCTCTGAGTATTTCTGTCACCCCATCAGCCTCCATCCTGTGAACAGGGGACAGAACCAGGTGGGAGCTTCTTTACCAGGGGCAGGTAGTACTAAGAGGAGCTAGTGTCACCCTCGCGAGGGCACTTCCCTCCCAACTGCAGCCTCAGCATTGCCCAGTGGCCTTGCTTGCACAGCCAAGGGTCTTCCCCCAGCTCTGCAGTGACCACCCTCTGGTCAGGCTCCTTGAGCTGGTGCTGGGGTCCTAACGCTCTGCCTCCTGCCCTCCCACGTCAAAGGCCATTCTTTTTGACCCCTACTCTGCCACCACGAGTAGCAAGAGCTGTCAATGAAGGTGGCTAGTGACTGGCTTGTGTCTGGGCAGCTGGGAACCTGGAGAGTTGAGAGGGCCACATATCTCTGGCCACTGCGCGCGAAGGTTCCTGTTCTGCAGAGTTGCCCCAAGGCCTCCCGGCTGCACCTGTGCTCAGCAGAACTATGGGGTCTGGTCACTCTTTCCCAGGAGGGACACTGAGGGCTTTCCAAAGCCTCTGGAGCTGAATGGAATAGATAAATCTCAGGGAGGACCTAGACAGTGAATTTAACAACGCCTCAGCCGCCAGCGGTGGCCGTACAAATTGTGAGGTCATCGCCGTTGTTATTGATGCTAGTGTCTCCTGAAGTTAGAGAGGGCTTGGTGTTTGCATTCTTTTCATCCAGTTCCACACAACTGTGACATTCCAAATGGTCCTTTTGATCATCTTTTGGGGAAGTTATTCTTACCACCAAGAACAGATCTGCATCTGACCTGGAACACACTCAGAATTCCAATCAGAAAGGAACTTTTTGTGGGAAACATGGTGCCAGGTGCTCAGGGGGCCAAAGAAACAAGGCTTACAGGAGATTACAGCCTACAAAGGAGACAGACAGACAGGCAGGCAGGCAGACAGACATTCCTCTGAAAATAGGCAGCCAGTGTTCTCTACTGCAATTAAGGTACCAACAAGTTCTCATGGGACCCAGGAGAGGTCTGTGAGCAGAAACTCACAGAGTTTCTCCTAGGATGGGATTTATGCCGAGGCTTAAAGGATGGATGGGCCCTGAGAAACGTGTAGGGGAAGGCATGGTCAGGAGGGCAGAGAAAGAAACTACCAAAGTGAAAGAACAGGGCATACGGGCCTGACCTTAGACGTGTGAGGGATGTGTGGACATGTGAAACAGAAGAGGAAGCTATGCACGAAGGTCAGAACAGGCCACAGAAGCCGCTGGGAGCCAGTGGTGCGGGGTTCAGGAGTGAGGGGTCAGGCGCTCTTCACGTAGCTGGGCCTCTAGATGAGGAAGGAGCCCATTCCCAAGGTTATAGTGGGGTCATGGTGATTCTGTGGCTTGGTCTGTCTGGGTTTCCGAGTCGTGCTGCCCTTAACGAGGCCAGGCTGGCAGCTGCCTCTGGTCTGTCCTTGGGCCTAAGAGACAAGGAGCACAGTCCCAGGGCAAGATAAGGGGAAGTTTCTGTTGGTTTTATGAGGGTTTCAAACATTTTTAAGAAAAAAAAAATTTACATGGCTTATATCGTCTTGGAGGGCATGAGAATGTTCCAACTGAGAGGTAATCTTTAGTCCCACTCAGCAAACACACATCATCAGGTACCCATCGGTGTGCAGCCCTGGTCAGGGGCTGTGGGGACAGAAAGGACCTTCGGTGCCAAATCTCACTCCTTAAGAGTAGGTTTTGTTACCCAGCCTTGGACAACTTGGAAGAGGCAGGTGGGTGAGAGCTGGTGACTGTTCTTAGGGGTTTCGTTCTCTTTCAGATAAATGGCAGGAATTTCCATTTGGACAATAGAGCAACCAGAGGTCTCCTCACTAAAACTCTTAAGTCAGACAAGAAATCTGAGTCTTTCACGCTTCCCTTCTCTGGAAGACTCTGTTTCCTAGGAGGGTTTGCCAATGGAGCTAGGACTGGAGTGACTTCCCAGTAGGGAACCCTCCCTCTGACTCAGGCTGGACGTGCACAGTCCACAGGTGCTTTGATTCCATCTCACCTGGAAGCCGGAGCTTTTCCGGCCTTCAAGGCTGATGCTGAGCCCAGTTCAGAAAAGGAGAGCGGGGAGATGTGTATAATCTGATCGGCTGATGGAGGAGAGCAGTGGGGGCAGCAGTCAGCTTAGGGGCCCACCGCCTCCTCTCAGAGTCCTGCCTGACCAGCTGTGGCCCCACCGAGCAGCAGCAGCAGCAGCGGCGGGGCCTGTTTGTGGTGAGCCACCCTTTGTCTCCACGGTGTTTGCACACGTCAAACCCCACTGCCTCTGGGTGAGTGATTTCCTCTGGGCCATGCACGCCCAGTCTTCGCTGGGCTTTCTCAGTATATTTCACAACTGCTCTGAGTTTATAATTTTTTCAGGTACTTTATCAAATATGTGTCATAAATACCAATGGAATCAGAAGCATTTATCATCTAGCTAGGTTCTTACTTGAGCTCTGAGAAAAAATTATTTGGCCGCACAACCTTTCTGGGGGCTCAGATTTAATGGACTTCTCTGCTGCGAAGCCACTGAAATTCGTTGCCTTTTAATATTTGACATCGCTTCCTCTTTATTACCACCTCAGACAGCCTTCCAGCCCAGCTGGAACGAGCCCATTAGTCTCTGACAAATAACTTGTGTCGTTTGGTGAAAAATATGTGGAAGTTTGGCTTCAATTTCATCTCTAGTCTTGGTGCTATTTGTGGCCTCACTCGCCTCTAGATAAAGCATCCAGCCCCAGGCCAGCTCTCTCGTGTCCCCTTTCCCTCCAATGCCACTTGGCACTGGGTCTACAGAGCCAGTTTACCCTAACAACGTATGATGGGGTGTGAGACCAGCATTTAGAGATGTCTGTAACTGGGTGTTAAGAATTAGCCTCGTAGCAGCACTATGCACAATAGCCAAAAGGGGGAAGTCACTCAAGTGTCTATGGATGGATGAATGGACAAGTAAAATGTGGCACATAAATACAACGGAATAATAGTCAGCCTTAAAAAGGAAGGAAATTCTTATATATGCTACAATATGGATGAGACTTGAAAACATTATGCTCAGTGAAATAAGCCAGTTACAAAAAGACAAATATTGTAGGATTCCACATACATGATGAGATGCCTAAAACAGCCAAATTCACAGGGACAGAAAGTAGAATGGCGGTTGCCAGGAGCAGCAGGGAGAGAGGAAGGAGAAGTTGCTGTTTAATGGGTAGAATTTCAGTTTTACAAGATGAAAATAGTTCTAGAAATTGATTCACACACTACTAAACTGTAACACTCCTGAAAATGGTTAAGATGATAAATTTTACCACAGTTAAAAATATCAGAGAGAGTTCTCTCAGCACTTGGGTCCATCATTTTTTCATGTCTTTTATATCAATTGGTTCTTGCTGTGTAACAAACAGGTCTAAGATTTTTGTGGCCTAAAACAACAACCTCTTATTTAAGTCATGGTTCTAGTTTACAGTTTGGATTGGGCTCAGCAACCTGGGTCAGGTTCGGCTATTACTGGCAGACACTGGCTGGTTAAATGGTTCATCTCTGCTCCACGAGGTCTCTCAGCCTCCAGCGGACTATCCTGGGTTTGTTCAGATGGTGGTGGTGGTGGTTCAGATTGAGGCCTTGGCTTACACTCACGCAGTATACTTTCGGCCACATTCTATGGTTCAAAGTAAAGCACAAGCCCAGTGAAGACTTAAAGAGTGGGGGGATGAACTCCATGGACCCTTTGTGAGAGGGGCCACAAAGAATATGTGCACTTCACCTCACCTCCTATATATATGTCAGGCCCTGTGCTAAGTGTTGAAGATAAAACTATAAATGAAACACAATTTTATTGTCCTGGAGGCAGACACATAAATAAATAATTACAACACGTAGTATGCTCTAAAGAGTTAAGCACAGGATGCTAGGGGAGCATGTGAGAGAAGGGCGGAGCACAAAGGAATGTGATCATACCTTAACCGGTGTTGAAGAATAAACCGTAATTAGCCAGAAGAGGAAAAGAGGCCGGAAGATCAGAGCAGAGGGGCAGGGAGATGAGAGAAGGCTTGGAAGGGGGACCTGCCTGGGTGATGCTTCAGTGGGGTGTGAAGGGCGGACCATGGAGTGGGGGAACCTGGAGAAGGGTGAGGGAGGCATCACAGAGGGCCTTGCTCCCCACTGCTCAGTCTGGAAGGGTTTATTTAAGCAGGGGCTGATAGCTCTGTTGCTGTGTGGAGGTGGCTTAGAGGAAGAAAGGCCAGAAATAGGGAGACATCCTTGGAGGCTGCTGCAGTAACTCTGGGTGAAATAAAATGGGGACTTAAATAGGACACTGGCATGAACAAGGCCAGAAGAGAACAAAGGTGGTCAAAAAGGTGGGATTTGACATAGGGAGGATTGGAGGAGGAGCCAGGGAAGCTGCCTAGTGAACAGGTGTGCCTGTGCTTTCTGCCAGGTGTGCAGCAAAGAGTAGTTCCTCACAGAGGGGCAAGGCCAAGGGCATAGGGCAGCCACTTGTGTGGGTGAGCAAGCACATGGGGTCCCAAAGGCACAGGAGGGACATCCTACCCAAAGTTGAAAAAATCTACTCAAAGACCAGAAAGCCAGCCAACAGAAAGGGATCCTGAGGTCAAAGCTTTGCTCGCGCTCGGTGGGATGGAGCCCAGCACCAGCTTCTGCAGGGTGCTGGCGTGCTGCTGGGGGCCACTCTGATGCCCCAAAGCCCAGCCTGGCTTCACCCCAAAGCCTGCAGACCACCCGACCTGGGAACAGGTGGCTGGCTAGAAGGATTCCCCAGGGGCCCACAGCCTTCCCAACCCCTCCAACATCCAGGGGTGGTCCTCTGCCAAGATGGCAGTGGGCAGGAGGGCAGGTCGTGACCAGAGCTGGTGCTGGCTTCTTCCTGTGGGTCCTGGTGCCAAAATGCCACCCATCCGGCCAGGCACTCAGCCGGCAGCAACAAGCACATTCAGACCGATCAATACTTCGAAAGCCCTTGGGGCCCTGCTGTGCAAAGGAACCCCTGGTGAGCCCTTCCATAAATTGAAAAATTCTTCTGAAACTGAAGAATCTTGCCCAAACTATGAAATCCGGATTTCCACAAAGCGGGCATAGAGAGCGCCTACAGGTACCGACCTGGATCTCCAAGCGCCTCCCGGGTCCACCCAGAACCCCCCGGGGAAGCAGGCCTTCTTGCTGGGGCCGCAGGTGCCGCCATTGCTGGGGCCTGGGTTTGAAGTGTGATGAGCATGCTTTGGGCCCAGAAGGAGTGGCGTTCTGGAGACCGCTGTGTTCTCCCAGCCCCCTGAGCATAGTTAGCTCCGCAGACGCGTGAGCTGCATCCGTCACTCGTGGCAGTGTGACGACCAGGGGGCAACAGAGCCGGTGTCCTTGGTGTTTGAGGGAATTGAGCCTCTGAAAGCTGGGGTAACTGCACCCAGGGTCACACAGCCTATTAGTGGCAAAGCCGGAATGAGAAGCAGCCTCCGGTCTTTGGTATTCCAGCCCAGAAGTCTTCCCCTGCAGCACTGCTTCACGCAAAGAGGTGACATCATCTGCCTGGTTCATGGCTGGGGAATGAATTCTGTTTGTGGCTGTTTTTGGAGATGAAGCAAGCATAGCGTTTCTGCTTCAACCCAGCTTGACCCCGCAGGCTTTCCCAGAGCTGACCCTCCATGCCCCGGCTATGGGCTCATGCCGCAGATGCCCACTGCCTCCCCTCCAGCCAAGGCCCCGGGCACCACCTTTTCTCCCTCAGTGTCCCACAGGCCTTAAACCCGACCCCAAAACCAAACTCAACATCCCTGCCCTTCCCAAGGTCCCTCCAGAAACCTGGAAGCGGTCCTCACACCTCCTCCCTCTGCACGCCCGCCAACACTGAGGGCCACAGCATCCACAGCCTGGATGCTCACTAGTCTTCCTGTGACTGTCATAGTTCAGGCCTTCGTCACTTCTCACTTGGATTATGGCGCTCTCACCACCAACAATAACCTGGAGCCTACCCCTCATTGTATGTGCCAGGCATGAGACTAACTGCTTTTAATTTTCAACAAAGAAGGAAACTGTGGCTTTGGGGACATAGATTAACTTTCCCAGGGTCGCACAGCTTGTGGGAGGCAGAGTTCAGGTTTTCCCGGGGCTGGTTCTTGGGTCCAGCTCTCCACCTGAGGCTTTTCTGTTTCCACCGGTCACTCCCAATCCTGCCTCAAAGCTGGCTGCCAGAGTGGTTCATCTGAAATCCAAGTCTTTGTCACTCCCCTGCAGAGTCCCTGGGGGTCCCCAGTGCCCACAGGGTCCCTGGTGCCCACAGAGTCCCTGGGGGGCCCCAGTGCCCCCTCCCAAGGCTCTTGCTATCTGACTCCACCTGCCCACCCTGTATCTGCCTGGCAGGCACCTCCGTGCCCTCCCCCTGGTGCTCTGTGCCCTGCTACTCACCTGAGCACCCTGTGAGCAGCCTTCCGGAGGCCCCAGCCGTGCTCACCCCACCACACCCCCCTGCATGCGCCTCACTGCAACTCCAGCTCAGCCCGATGTGGGGGTGGGGGGGTCAGCGCTTTGCACTGCCCACACATCCCAGTCCCCCCACGTGGCGTGTGCTCCAGGACCCCACCTCACTGTCTTCCTTGGTCATCAGCAGAGCCAGAGCCCAGTGTGTCCTCACAAACTGGGGCCTGCCTGACCTCAAAGTCCACAGGGCTTTGCCCATCCCGGAGCCTGAGCATCTAATCGTCACCAGGCTCGGGGAACAGAGCGGGGGCCTCTGTCCCCATTTCACAGATGCAGAAACGGAGGCTCTGGGAGTGCAGGGGCCTCTCCACAGACACGTAGGTGCCAGAGGCAGACCTGGGCTCAGCAGGGCGCCTTGGCAGGCAGCCGATGCTGGCCTGTGTGGACAGAAACGAGTGGTCAGGCTGGAGCAGGGCACACTGGAGGGTTCAGCACAGACCCGGAGGGCGGAGGTGGTGCAGGGGGCGGGGCTTAGCAGGCAGGGCTCAGTTCTGCAGACCGCCCTCTCCCATGATGTCCAGCCACCAGCAATGCTGAGGGCAGGCTTTGTTCGAGAGTCCAGGGGACAGGCAGACAAGGCAAAGGTTATAGGAGCATTGGTCATCTGAAGTCCCCAACTATTGCAAACGAGTTTCTATAAACTAAGCAGGGTAGCCTCCAGGCTCTCCTCCTTCCCCTTGCTGAGCCTTGAGGTGGGTCTGGGAGAAGTTTCTGACATCCTCAGGGTCGTGGGCCTGGGGCACTCTTTGTGCCAGCCCCAGGTAGCCAAGACACCAGGCAAAGGTAGGTATGCATGAGGGTGGGACGGCCCCACAGGCCACTGCCTGGGACCTGCTGGAGCTGTGAGCCAGGCTGTCCCACGCCGAAGCCCCAGGCAAGGGTGGGAGTCCCAAATACCCCAGGAAGGGGGAGAAGGTGCAGACACTCCTGCCCTGGCTCCCTTCCCCCCAGCAGTCCCCGAAGTGTGACAGGGAAGGAAGTACCCACAGGCCCCTCCTTTCAAGGGACCCCTCCCCAAGAAGCTCTCCTCAGCCGTGGCTGTGTCTAACATAAGGGACGCTGTTTTTGCAGGTTTTATGGTTTTTATTCCTTTGAACCACATCCAGCCCATCTTACATCACAATGCCATGCTTTACTTGGTATCAAACACATCGGCACCCATTGGCATCCGGAGAACTCGCTCCGTAGTGGTATAACGGTTCTTAGCTGTCTGTGATAACGTATTCTCTGTTTCCAATTGTCACTATGGGACTCTTCTCCCCGGGCCTTTCAATTTCTGGGTTTGATTTTTTTTTTTTATTGTATTTGTTTGTATTTTTTTTTCTTTTGCTTTTGAAAATTGTTATTCCTTTGGTTATGTAGTCCTTCCCAGTTGCTGCTTGTTTATGCATTATGTTTGTGACTTCTTTTGACTGTCAGTGTTAAGCCAGTCTTGCCAAGAAACAGTATCAAGTATTTTCCTATTTCTCTACTTCTTGAAAAAAAAAATTTTTTTTTTAATTAAAAAAAAAAAAAAAACTCTTAATGGGAACCTGGCCCTGTCTGTCTTCTCTGTTCTGCAGAAATGTTGAAGGAATTGAACCAGCAACGCAGAGCGAAAGCGTTTACAGACCTGAAAATTGTTGTTGAAGGCAGAGAGTTTGAAGTCCACCAAAATGTTCTAGCTTCCTGCAGCTTGTATTTCAAGGACCTGATTCAAAGGTTTGCCTTCCTTCCAGCTGTGGTCGGGTCTGTTCCTTTGTAGGACGCTTTTGTGTCGCTTTTCTCCTCCCCTCTCTTGCAGGTTCCTGACGCGTGACTCCCTGTCACAGAGCCAGTAGCCATCTCTCCTCCTCCTCCTCCTCCTCCTCCTCCTCCTCCTCCCCTGCCCCACAGAGCCCCCTCACACGCAGCCTCAGAGCAGCCACTGCCCTCAGCCCGCCCCACACAGCTTCGCTGGTCACCGGGAGCCTCTGCCAGCAGTAGCCGACACCCTGCCCCACCCCGAGGACCCTGCGTCCTCAGTGGCTCACTAGCCCTCCCTGAGATTAGGAGGCCTGTAGGCTCCACTTTAAGGGACCACTGCACACTGCCCCCCACTGGGCCAGCACGGGATCCCCGGCACCATCATCACTGCTGTCGATGGTGAATTTAATGCCAGGAAAGCACATCGATCACACCATTTCCTGCTGAGGAGCGTGAGGTGCCCCAGGGGCCACTTTTCCGCAACCCACGTCGGGGAGAAGAGACGTGTAGCCAAAGCCTCACTCATGCTGCATGTCTTGATACGTGTACACTGAGCCTAAACCGGCACTGTCTGAGCCCAGACCAGGTGTGTCCTAAACACGGTCTCTCTCAGCCTTTGCTCCCTCCCATCCGCCCTCTGCCCCGGCTATTTCTACCTGAATGAGTCTTAATGGTGCATGAGCATCTTTTTTTTTTTTTATTTTTCCATTATGTTGATTTTTTAATATGTCTGCTTCATACCCTTGCAAAGAAGTCAGGGGCCACCTTCTAGCTCCTTAGTGAGGGAGAGCAGCCGAGGGGGCCGGCCCAGGGTAACACTCCTGTTTCTCTCACCCATCAGCAGATTAATGCCGCTGCTCATTTTGCCTTGCAGCCTCTCCAGGGTGGACGCTGAGCCGGGACTGTGCTCAGAGTGGGAGGACAGGACCTCTGCTTGCTTCCCAATGCTGTGTTTGGACGTGCCAACTAATCCCAGAGTGACTGTGTTTTGTTTCAGGATGGCACACTGGCTGGCATCTCCTTTCCAATCCGTTGTGTCCTTTCACTTAGAGCTGAGCTGCCCGGCGTGCAAGCCCCGCCCAGCCGCGCTGGTCCCAGCCATGCAGCAAGGGGCAGGCTCTCTGTGACTTCCAGTCTCATGGACAGCTTGGGTCTCCCGCCCCTGCTGCTTGGGTTCTCTCTGTCCGAGCACAGCGGTCAGGGGCGTGCGCTCTGGGGTGAAGGGGCATGTCCAGTGGCTTCTTCGGGCCAAGGGAGGTCTTTGTGCTGCCACTCTTGGCAAATTCTAAAACCGGCAGTGACCAGCCCCTGGTTGCTGAGTTGTAGACGTGGCATCCTACGGCCTTGGTCCCTGCTCTAGACCAGCTGGAGAGCACAGAGTGGGCAGGATGCAGGGGCAGGTTGGTTCTGAGTGATGGCCCAGCCTTAGGCTAGAAAGATGTGGGCAAGAGGAGCACAGGAGCCCTTCGACCCTCTTCTGAGACATTCCATGTAAAGCCAAACTCACACACAACAGAAAAGAGGACACCACTAGGTGTGAACCCAAAGTAGTGAAGGCTTCTTGGACAGGCCAAAAAGAAGGAGGAGGAACATTCCAGGCAAGGATTGGGTTGCCTGGAATGTTCTAGACTTCAGAGAATGTTCTAGAATATTCTAGAATGTTCTAGGCAAGGGGTAGGTTGCCTGGAATAAAAAGTTGGGGACAGAGATAGTGATGAGCAGTGGGAAAGGAGAGATGACCTTTTCAGAGCTGGGTGTGAGCTGGTGTGGGATGGGCAGGCAGGCCCTGACTCTGGTGTAGGGCCCTAGGCTTAGTCTGGGGCTGTGGGGGCCATGAGGAGCAGTGAAGAGGGACACTCGTCCTAAGGAGAGAGAACTTGGGATGTGCCTTGGTGACCCTAACCAGATAGGGTGGGCAATGGGGAAAAGAGGCCGTCGCTGGAGGAGAGAGGGCACCCCCATGGGAGCTAGGAGACCTGGGTTCTACACCTGACTCTGCCACTTGTCCTGTGACCTCAGGCAAGTCACTTCCCCTCTCTCAGGCCTCAGGTTTTCTCATCTGTAACACAGGAGGTTGGTCGAAACGATGTCCGGGTTTCCTTCCAGCTCTGACATCCCAGGGACAGTAGGGGATGGGCAGGCCAGCCCTGCAGAGCCTTCCCACGCACGAGCACTAGGACATGAGAAGGGAGAGGTCGCAGGGAGCGAGGCAGGCCCACGGACCAATGTCAGGAGAGCAGGGGCAAGACGACGAGTTGAGCGTTTTGCATGTCACGCCTTAGCAGCCTGAAGGACGCCCACACAGAGGCACCTGCTAGGCGGCCAGACGGACGGGGCCCAGAGAGGCGTGAGGTCTGGGGAGATGGGGCTGGGTCTTCAGGTGCAGGGGGTGCCTCAGGGAGGAGCCCAGAGGCACTGCTGCGATTGAAGATCAAAACGTTAGCTCGTAGCTATTTAACATTTTTTTGTTTAGAAATTTTTTAAATTTTTAAAATTTTACTTCCATTGTCCTAACTGCGAGCACACGCCACCATGTCTGTCAATGGCTGCACACAAATGCTTTCTGAGGAAGGCAGGCTCTCTCCGGGAAGGTGACTTCCTTTCTGGCCTTGTAAAATCCTCGAGGATCTCACAATCTAAGAGGTCAGGGGGCAGCGGATGTTGTTGCTGTGTCATTTCAGCCACCTCGGGTCTGCGACCCTGGAGACGTGGTGTGCAGTGGTGGAATGGCCTAGTGCGGACACGTGGTTCTGCCCTGGGCCACGGCTCCCCTGGCAGGTGGTGGCACTAACGGCAAGCACAGGGAGTACAGACGATCTGTGGGGCACGGTGTCCTGGTCCTTACCTTTCTGAGGGCCTAGGTGAGCACTGTTAGGGGCACGTAACCCAACCTCTGCCGTCCCAGGACCCCTTCCCACCTCCAGCCTGGGGCAGGGGACATGTTCACCACTTTAGCCCCAGTGCGGACGCTCGCCAGGAGCCACGGGACACACATGGGGGTCCCACAGATACCCCTCCCATTCACGCCTCTGTGTTTAGCAAACAGGCAGGGGCCCCTCCTGGGTGCCCGGGTCTCACCTGAAGAAACCCTAGACAAGGTGGGCTCTGCCTTCATGGAGCCCATAGTCCACTGAGGGGGAGAGCAGGGCAGGGGGCACAGTGGGACGACGCAGAAAGAGAGGTTTAACACATCCAAGAATTATGTAGAAATGGGAGCCACAGCGAGAGCCACAACAGATCTTGACAGAAAGGATTGTGGGAAATCAAAGCTTAAAAAAAAAAAAAAAGAAAGAACATTTCGAGGCTCACATGAGGCCAAGTGCTAAGTCTATGTGGAGGAGGGGAGTTCAAGGACAGCCAGTGAAAGAGGTGGCATCTGGCAGGGGTTTTGAGTCACTTCCAAATACACTCCCCAAGTGCAGGTGAGGGAGGAAATGCACAGCCCGGAGGAGGGCTGTCCCCTCATCATACCAAATGGGACAGAGACCTGGCCTGCCACCTCCCAGCTAAAACCCTCACCTCACGAGGCCTGTTGGAGCCAACAAGAACTATAGCCTCTGTTCATACCGAATGAAAATGGATGATCAAATGATTTGTCCATGTTGATTTCACAAAACCCATGGACAGGCTCTGTGCTTCTCGTCCATCTCCCTCTCCAGGGGAAGCTGTGAGGACCAAGTGGCACAGATCCTGGATGTGGGGACACCTGCTAGACTTCAAAGCAATAGTCAAGCTGTGTGCCTCTCCCCCACGTCCTGGTGAAGTCGGGCATCTGTGGGTGGCAGTCTGCCCCTTTCTTGGTAGAATAGACAGGTGTGGCTGGAAGACCAGATAAAAGGAGAGATTAAAACATCTCAGATGCTGGCAGAAGGACGCCAGCAGACCTATCACCAAGTCACCATGGGTGGGCCAGGGCACACCGGAGCTGTGATGTCCTCAGGACACAGGGAGACTGGCACATGCCATGTTTGTGCCCTATGCCCAGGGTCCTACACGTGGGCCAGGCGAGGATCATACCAGAAGGGTGAAGCCATCCTCCTGAGCGGAACAGGGCCCCAGCCCCAGCCACATTCGTCACCTGCTCTGTGACCATCCTCCCCCACCACTGCCCCACCATTCCCTCCCCGGATTCCAGCTCCAGCTTGCAAAGTGACAGCCTCTGGTGACTGCGGTGTGTGCGGGGTAGATGAGGGATCTGCCCTGAGGTGTGGAGCGGGCAGTCCTTCTCCCGGGACAGGAAACTGCTGATGGGCGGGGTTCTCAACGTTTTAATATTGGCACATCCACAAACGCAGGCCTGCCAAGCAGAGGCTGTTGTCCCATACCCTGGGCTCTGTCCCGGCTACACCCTCTCTTGGGAGAAAGTGACCCCAGGAAGTTTAGTCTTCTGACAGAACCCACGGGCCCTGCGTGGGCTACACAGCACCCGCCTGCCGGTCACTCCCATCCCACGCCCAAGTGGCAGGTTCATCGTCCCAACCTGGCGAGGTTATTGCTGCCCTTTCCTGCCTCGCTCCACCTCCAAGGTCGTGCCGTGACCCCAACTGCCAGCCCCTCCTCAGATACTCCACTGGGCTGAGTGGAACAGGCTTCTGGGGCCCCGAGGCCCAGCTCCAAACAGGGAGGACATGGCCATCTGTGGAGGACATGGCTCTCCTTCAGTGACCAGAGCCACCCATCACGGGTGATGCCTCCCAGGGTCTCCCTCCTCAGAGGGAAGAGGCCTAAGGAGAACTGAGATTCAGCCCCGAGACTGTCTGATGGTCATGCAAGATGAGTGACCACCGGCCTCCCGCAGCCCCCACCACTGTTTGAGTCACCTCCAACACCTGTGTGGAAGACAAGCGTGCATGTGCGTGCAGGTGAGCTGCACAAGGCCTCACTGCCTGGGGCCTCCCCGCTCACAGATCTTGAACTCGGACACCTACCAGAGGCTCCATCCTGTTCCTCATTCCTCTGTGGCCAGGTGGGACGGCAGCTCAGTTCTCAGGCCTGGCGTCTGGCCCCGGGGGCCTCCAGCCACTCCCTGCAGATCCTTTGCCCAGCGGGCCCCTCCTGTCCATAGGTGACCCCTATGGGAATGTCTAAAGGAGCAGAGCCACAGCCATAGGTCACAGGGACAGGGGTCCTCTCTGACCCTGAGCAGCACCCGTGAAGGTCAGCATCCTGTATGCCACCACCACCCCCCCAGGCAATCCTTGTGCTCCTCAGTCTTGCTGGCATCACCTTGTCCCCAAAACCCTGTCCCGGCCCCAGCGTCTCCCGCCAAGTACAGCCACACTGGTGTCATCAGACCCGGGGCCGTGGGCTCCGCTGGCCTATCACCCAACACAGGGTTCACAGGGGGTTCCACAGTTCTCGGGATCACATGTCACAGGACGTCGAAGCGCGTGCACGCATGTGTATGCTCGTGTGCGGTGTGCATCCCGAAGTCCCCCCTGGGCTCTTCACTGGGCCCGGGCTCCTCTGCTGAGGAGGGCAATCCGCAGGTGGAGGCAGCAGGGGCGGAGAGCCTCGGGGGAAGGTGAACAGCCCAGCCCCACTTTGGCCCGTCAGCCCAGCCTTGGCTGTGGCCCAGCATGACCTCTGCAGAGCATGAAGGGCATGAAGACAGGCCAGACAGGGGCATGTGGGAACAAAGGCAGAGGCAGCGAAGATTCAGAGTAAGGGGTTGGTTGACCAGACGGCCCCAGAGGCCTGCAGTGTTCAGAATTCTACAATTTCAAGTGATTGCATAGCACACACTATTTTCATACTTAATGAAGTCACACAAGCACAGAGGTCCATCCCGACGGTGGAAGACGAGGTGTGTTAAGACCCTTTAAAAGTCACACACGCACTGTGTATGTCTATGGGTTTGAGAAGGGGCTCTGCGGAGACCCCCTGTTTTGCAGCAGCTTCCGCTTGCTGGGGCTGCCCAGGGCTGGGAGGCAGGAGGCCCCTTCAGGCGCCTGGTCGGACGAGCCGTTCTGTGGGGCGGGGAGCCCCGGCTTCCTGCTCAGGCAGCAGGACGGTAGCTGCACCTGTCCTCTGCCATGTCGTGTTTGTGTTTTACAGGCCTTGGGGGCCAGTGCCTCACCAGAGAGGATGCTGCTCTGATGGTGGCATTTCAGGTGCTGTCATGCAGAGCAGTCTCCCGCGGAGGGAGCTTTTCGACCTCTGTCACGTCAGTTCTCCACAGGACGTTAGACCCCGTCCAGTTCAGTCCTCTCGTTTTGCAGAAGAGGAGCCTGAGGGCCAGTGAGGTCAAGGCTGCCCGCCCATCGGTGGCAGAGCTGTGGTACCCAGGTCCCCTAGCTCCCTGCCCACGCAGGAGTCAGCCTCTCTCTGGGGCAAGCCTGCTCGGTTGCCGGACACCTCTGCACCCCACTGCCAGCCACAGGTGCACCCAAGGGACCAGGCAAGAGAATATTGGCCCCCGGCCTCCTCAGGAGTGGGGGGAATGCACAGGTCACTTCCAGCCACGTGGCTGAGCCCAGCCCTGGGCAGGACCAGGCTCGGTGAGAGAAGCAGGGCTGGTCAGAGCGGCCGAGACAGGGTGCCAAGCCGATCACCTCTGGGAAACCTGCCTTCTGATTCTTAATGCTCTGGGTGTTTTTCCTCCTGGTCACTTCTTTATGGGTGTGATTTTGCTTCATCTTATCTGTTTCCTTCCAGGTCCAGCTTTAGGGTGCGGCTGCCAGGCTTAGGAGCCTTTGCAATGGTTTTGTATTTCTGTAGACACCAGATATAAACATATTTATATATTTGTGTCCCTACCCTGCTCCCCCCAGTTCACAAGCCCGATGCACACTCTACACGCAGGCCACTCTGACCTCTGACCCCGTGTTCCATGTGGCAGGAGGGCCCCGCCCCGGGCCAGGTCCCAGGTCATGGCTGCTGGCTGTCTGTGGCGGAAGTCCTTGGTTGTTCCCCTTCCCCTCCTCCCAGCTCTAACCATTCTGTCCGTCTATCTCGTCTCGTCCTCAGTTTCAAAGCAATGTCATGAAGGGCTTCCTTTTCAGGCCTAAAAGGAAACAATATGTTTTTGGAAAGAGGTGGGGTTGGAGTCGGGGTTCCGGGACAGCTCGGGGCCCTCGGTCTCTGGGGCGACCGAGGGAGTCTCCGGATTGGCTGTGACCACAGCTGGTTGGGAGCCTCAGCCACGCTGGAGACGCCCCCATCGGAGGCAGACGGGCCCCGAGCCTGGGACCTGCTGGCCTTGTTTGGCGGGGACGCCGGGCCAGCAGCGGGGCCAAAGCGTATTGTTTCCCTTTGAGGCCAGTCCTGGTCCTCGTGCCCATCCACAGCTCATGCTTTTTGATTTGCATCTTTTTTTTGCATGGACATGCCGAGTAGTGATAAGCAGGGTTTTCTGTTCTTTTGGGTGTCTCTGGTCAGACTCTTCTCTTTCAGATCCCGTGTAAGGTTGTTAGGTTCAGGTGTGTCACTGCCGTGTCCCTTGAGTCCTAAAATGAAGGGCGTGACCAAGGCGTGCAGGGGGCTCTAGCCCTGTGAGGAGGCGGCACTGTGGCCGTGGGGTGGCAGGTAAGGACACCCTGGTCTCTGTGCCTAGGTCAGTGCAAGACGGCAGCCAGAGCGGCCGGGAGAAGCTGGAGCTCGTCCTGTCGAACCTGCAGGCGGATGTCCTCGAGCTGCTGCTGGAGTTCGTCTACACGGGCTCCCTGGTCATCGACTCGGCCAACGCCAAGACCCTGCTGGAGGCGGCCAGCAAGTTCCAGTTCCACACCTTCTGCAAGGTCTGCGTGTCCTTCCTGGGTGAGTCCAGGGAGCACGTCTGTCCCCTGGGGGGACAGGGCAGATTGAGGAAAATTCAGTGACAGCAAGGATTGAGCGGGGAGGGCTGTGCGTGCATGCCCACACCAGCGGAAGCTGGAGTTCACCCAGCATTTATTTTAAGATGACAATTCAGAAAACTGTGCAAAGACTCTTTTGCTCACTGGCGTGGACAGAGGGCTCCTGGGCATCGCTTCCCTGTGGGCGGGGGACGCCGCACTGTGACCTGGACCCGAGGACAAGTGGGGCCTCAGGAGTTGTGTGAATGACATCCAAACCTGCTGCCCCGCACGGGGACCCCGTGTCAGGTCCTTGTGACAGGCCCCCAGATGAGAGAACACAGTTCCTTTACCGTTCGGAGCTGCCCGCCTGGGTGGGAGTAAGGGGAGTGAGGGGTGCAGATGAGAGTCACAAGGGCCTGTGGCCTGGGCGTGGGGTGCAGAGAAAGAGAGAACTGGGGATGGGAGCAGGTCGGGCGGGGACGGGAGCAGTTCGGGCGGGGACGGCCAGGGGCCTGAGGTGCAACCCCAGGGGAACTGAGCGATCTAGAAGGATCATGAACCACAGTTTCAGAGTTAGGCTCACGAAAGTATGGGTGTCCTGGGACCCAAACACTTCTGGGCTAGAATAACCATCAGTGGGATCTCAGGAGAGCTGTCCAGCCTGACCCCAGGTCTCGAGATCAGTGGGGTGAAGCAGAGGCCCATGGGAGATGGTAGGCAGGCACATGTGGGGTGTCCCTGCGCCTCTGACTTTAACATCAGACTCAGTGCCCCCAGACATGCCTGTCACACTTACGGAAGGCACCATAAACCTCTACGGTGTGACCCCTCTCCCTACCCCGTGGCCCGCGGGCAGTGAGGAAACTCCGAGTCTGGCTCTGACTCGCCTCACCTCACAGTCTCCGTTTTTCCGAGGGGACCCGTAGGAGGAGAGGAAGGCCCTGGGACCCTCAGCATGAGACGGGGCAGAGGGAAAGCTGGGAACTGGGCACAAGAGCTGGGTTTCTGGAGACCAGATGCTGGAGGCAGGTCACAAAGGGCTTGGGCTCAGAAGGGACCCACAGCGACGGAGATGGGAATGGGTGCGAAGGCCACGCAAGGCCCTCCGGTCAGCGGCCCTGTGCTCTCGCCCGCAGAGAAGCAGCTGACGGCCAGCAACTGCCTGGGGGTGCTGGCCATGGCCGAGGCCATGCAGTGCGGGGAGCTCTACCACATGGCCAAGGCCTTCGCGCTGCAGATCTTCCCCGAGGTGGCGGCCCAGGAGGAGATCCTCAGCATCTCCAAGGACGACTTCATCGCCTACGTGTCCAACGACAGCCTCAACACCAAGGCGGAGGAGCTGGTGTACGAGACCGTCATCAAGTGGATCAAGAAGGACCCCACCTCCCGCGCACAGGTGAGGCACCCCGCTTCCGGCGCGCCCCTCCGCTGGTGTCTGCAGCCAGGATGAAGGAAGGGAGAGGAGGCCGGCCTGGGCCTGCCTGGTCTGGCCAGCAGAGGGGGCGCGTGGGAGCCAGTAGCCCCGGGCAGAGCGGGGCTGAACCTGCTCCCGTGGGCAGCAGAGAGGTGAAGGGAGGGACGAGAGGAGAGAAATCAGTCACCAGAGGATCGTCCAGGGCTGGCGCTCCACCTGCAGGACACCCAAGCCAACCAAGAGGCCGCTGAGCCTAGCAGACAGCGCCAGGGCTCTGCGGCCCCGGTGAGCTCAGGGGCCCCGCGCATGCTCCGTTTATGGAGCACCCGGACCAAACGGAAACCACTGCACGCATGACGGCAGGGAGGCACGCCCCTCGGAGGGGCCAGAAGGAGGGGTCAAGGTCCTCAAGAGGGGAACCTGAATCACAGGAAACCAAGCGCGCCCCAGGGGGCTCTCCGGGCCAGAAAACCCTGGCCGGAGGCCCCGCTCGGAAGGGAGCTGCCTTGGTTCCAACGCGTGAGGAGCCCCTGGGCGTGGGGGCAGCTGCACCCGGGCCACGTCCCCCTGGCCACACACCGCGTCACGTCCGCCTCCTCGCTCCCTGAAGTGGGTCGACTTCTCCTCCCCACTCAGGCCCCGTCCCCGCCGCCCCTCGCGTCCCACCGGGGTTCCTGCAGTCACCTCTGAGTGGCTTTCCCGCCTTCCGTCTTCCTCCCTCCAAATGCATTTCCACCCGCAGCTTCAACACAGAGCGATAGGGTCCCAGTGCCAGCCTGAGGCAATGGGGCGCCACCAAAGGGGTTTGCTGGTGTCGGGGAGGCACAGGCTCTGAGAGCTGTGACTTGCAAGCTTGCCGATCACCAACCACCTCCTTTCCAAAGCTGCGCTCCATCAGCTTCCCCGGGTGCCCCCACCCGTTCCTGAGTCTCTGCCCCACGCACACCTGGTCGAGCCAACCCCGGATCAGCGCCCTGCAGCCTGGTGGGACGCAGAGGCCCACGACCGGGGGCGGGGAGGTGGAACGAGGTGCTGAAGAGACAAATGGATGGTCTACCCCAAGCTCAGCCTCCGCAGGCCTCACCTCCCCCTTCCATCTCCCGCCCGCCTCTGGCTGCTGGGAACTGCCTTGACCTCCGTCGAGGCTGGGGTGGGCTGCGTGTCTGCACCCCCCAGCCACACGCAGACGGCGACGACCCGCGCCGGGCAGTCTCACGCTGCTCCTCTCTCTCTCTCCCGGACACGAGCCACAGGGCGGCCCGGTGCGGGTGGTCTGAGAGGCTGTGTGTGTCCTTGACCCCGCAGTACGCAGCGGAGCTCCTGGCGGTGGTGCGCCTGCCCTTCATCCACCCCAGCTACCTGCTCAACGTGGTGGACAACGAGGAGCTGATCAAGTCGTCGGAAGCCTGTCGGGACCTGGTCAACGAAGCCAAACGCTACCACATGCTGCCCCACGCCCGCCAGGAGATGCAGACGCCCCGGACGCGGCCCCGCCTCTCGGCAGGTACCGAGGGACAGGCCTTGAACCACCTCCACCCCCCAGATGCAGGGGCCGCGGGGGGTCAGCCTGACTCTGGATGGTCAGGGACGGATGCCGTGAGTGTCGGGAGGTGTCCCAAGGGTGCGCGTCTGTTTCCCCACAGGTGTGGCCGAGGTCATCGTTTTGGTTGGGGGCCGTCAGATGGTGGGGATGACCCAGCGCTCGCTGGTGGCTGTCACCTGCTGGAACCCACAGAACAACAAGTGGTACCCCTTGGCCTCACTGCCTTTCTACGACCGCGAGTTCTTCAGTGTAGTGAGTGCCGGGGACAACATCTACCTCTCAGGTGAGGCCCCTCGGGGGCTGGGGCGGGGGCTGGGCGCGGGCTTCCCGAGGCGGCCTTTCCTCAAACATCTGGGCCAAGGAAGGCCCAAGCCTGAGAGTGTCCACTCTGCCGATGAAGCCTCCTCCTGGCCGGGGGGCTGGGCTGGCCCAGCCTCTCCTCACTCCCTGCTTCCTGCACCTCTCCTGCTGCCTGCAGGTGGGATGGAATCCGGGGTGACGCTGGCCGACGTCTGGTGCTACATGTCCCTGCTCGATAACTGGAACCTCGTCTCCAGAATGACAGTCCCCCGCTGCCGGCACAACAGCCTTGTCTACGACGGGAAGATTTACACCCTCGGGGGGCTCGGCGTGTCGGGCAACGTGGACCACGTGGAGAGGTAACAGCCGCTACAGGGCATCCAACGCTGACTGGAAGCTAAAATCACACCCTCCCTCCTTCCCGACGCCCACCTGACAGAGACTCCCAGAGCCTGGACGTTTGTAAGGTGACAGTCCCAGGCTCTCCAAACACGGCAAAGCCAGAGGACTGGAGATGAGGCAATCTTGTTCCAACAGCCCGTTCGGGTGGGTGTCTGACGAGCCGGAGGCAGGAGACATGATGGTGGAAGGGCACAGGATGGGCTTGGCTGGCCTGACCTGGCAGGCAGGGAACACCCTGCGCCTGGACGAGCCAGCCGAGGGGCGTGCTGGGATTGAGGGCAAAGCTGGAACCAACGGCCCAAACGTGTCCTGTGCCACCGACGGTGCCTCCAAGTCCCCACCAAGTGGGAGGCTACATGCCAGGGGGCTCCCTTCCTCCCTCCACCCCACTCATCCCAGGAACTCTGTTCGTAACACAGGGAAGGATCTCTGCACACAGTTCTGGACAATCACCTAGAATTCTCCAGAAAAAGAAGAAAAAAAAAAACATAATCCAAAGGGTCCCCAGCACCATGTAAGCCTGCCCTCTGCTGGGAGTCCCAGGCTGGCTTCCTTGCTAAGGTCGTTAAAAATTTTAGGGCAGCACACACAGGGATCAGGTGTAGACGGGGATGGGGTGATGCGGGGCTTCCTGCCAGCCCTGTGCCCCAGAGAGTGACGAGTGAGGCTGAGCTGGCCCCACGTTCCAGCCCAGGAGGACACGGTGCAGACCACTGGCGCTCTTGCGCGTGTGCTCCCACACCCTGGCCCACTACCCCGGCCCCTGTCATCGGCTGCCACAGAAAGCATATCTTCTCATGTGACAGCTTTATACCTGTGGAGCCACACATACCCCTCAATTTGTATTTTTCCCTCAGTGGCTAATTGGACATTTGACAAATGTTACAGCGAAGACGGTTTCAGAATGAGACGGTCTCGGTATGTTCACGGCGGGCTTTTAACTCCCCCAAGTGGAGCCCAGAGATGGCTCAGTAACAACATTTAATTGTCATATTGATTTGGAGATAATGGGGACTCCCTGGGTGATTACGAGGATATTAATACTGCTGTTGAACCTGGGTCAGCCCTGATGCTGACAGCCTTCGGTGGGGCCCACTGCACGGCCACCACGCCCCGAGCCTGCCAGAAGCACCAGCTTCCAGTCGTTTGTCATCCAATAATAAACACATGAAAAAGGAGACATTTTCCATGTAGGAGTAAACTGAGCTGGATCTGTCATCCTGTCTTGCCTTTTGTCAGCTATTTTTAATCTCCTAAGACGTTGATTACTCATTTTGCAAACTTACGCTTGTTGATAAATACAATTTGTTCAAGGATCAAATACACCTGGGGGTGGGGACAGGCTCCACTCCCCTTGGGCCCGGAAACTGTCCTCCAAGGCCTGGGAGCAGCCTATATACCAGCTTTCCCTGGGAAGTCAGGCCTTCCTTCCGCTAGGAAACATCAGCTGGGCACAGAGTGAGCAAGACCACCCTGGGACTCAGTTAGATGGAGGAGCAGACCAGGACGACGGGGCGCCCTAACAGGCCCCGAGCCCTTCATCATCCCACTGGGGTCTGTCAGCTCTCCTGGTAGGGCTAGGACGCAGCCTGGAAGACCCCTGGGTGGTGTGCATGTAAGCAGAATGAGGGGACAGGCCTCCCAAGGAGCAAGCTGAGCCCCTTTGGGCAAGTCAAGTTTGATGCCACATGGTGGCAATGATGAGAATTCAGGGTGACAGAAAGGTCAGGGTAATGGGGACAGACACCAGGGAGCTTTGTTCCCCTGGAAGCACTAATGGTACAAATTGCTCTTATATCGATAATGAATGAGATATATGGTGCATTATAATTATATTACATTACTGTATTACAGGAATAGAGCAAGATTATATAATTATAGATTAAAACAACAGTGCAATAGACAAACCTGTATTATATCATTATTTAAATAACTGGGTCTAATATTTTATGGCAACATATCGCAGTAGCTGTGGTTTCTGGATAAATGATAGCAGAGTGCCTCCCTCCGCGGGGTCATTTGCATGTCATTAGCATATCCTTCTCAAGCAGGAAGCTGACAGATTGAGCTGACGAGGGCTTGTGGCTTGGCAATCAGCCACCTGGAATACCAAGCTCTCGGGATATTTTGTGTTTGGTGGAATGTGCCATTATACCGAAGCCCGAAGACTATCAGCCACATCATCTTCCAGTGTCCCCCAGCTCCTTCTGTAGGAGCTCTTGGGATCTCTGCCATATTAGCTTAAAAAACAGGTATCTGAACTTCTGACCCTTCCCAAAAAGACACTTACTCCATCACCTACTCATTTGTCTGGGTTTTAATCGAATCAGCCCCTGCTATCCCCTAAGGTACGTCAGCCTCTTTTCAGATCCCGAGCCTTCACAAGCTCAGAGCTACATGTCTCACAGTCGTCCCCTCAGTCCCCACCCTCCACCGCCCCCAGAGCCAGGAGCAGCAGCAAAGAGAGGCCACCTTCCTCAGTCACTGAGCTGTGACCGCATTATGGCTCAAGTGCCAAGGAGACTCATGGGAAAAAGTGTGCCCAGTGTGCTTCTCAGGAAAAGCATGCTGGGAAAAATTCCATGTGGTGGTGCAGCAAGTCCACAGTGGAGGGTGGTGATGGGCCAGCTATGGCAGGTCCAGAACCTGCAAGGAACGCTTGACACAGACACTGAGCACTGAGACCCACGCTGCCCAGCAAGAAAGACCTGGAAGATCCCAGTTCCTTGGCCAGTCTGCTCAGTCCCCAGTCGACCCTGTCAGCTGCGTGCTGTTCTCCCGTTTTTGCCCTGTCTGGTCTGGTACTCATGTTCCATCGCTCCAGGTTCAGGAAGAAGGCTGAGAGGGTTAGTGGGGGCGAGGTGCTAGGTGGCCCTGAGCGAGTCGTCCAAAGGCCCCCAGCTGTGTGATCTCGGGCTGTGCCAGCGGCCGCGGGGCAGGAAGCAGGTGGTGATGCTCCCAGTGTCTGCTGCCTCGTTCGTGGCCCCTGCCCCGAACCGAGCCCGCCTCGGACCCTGGGCTCTTTCTCTTCTCTCCCAACAGGTACGACACCATCACCAACCAGTGGGAGGCCGTGGCGCCTCTGCCCAAGGCCGTGCACTCCGCGGCAGCCACCGTGTGCGGCGGCAAGATCTACGTGTTTGGTGGCGTGAACGAGGCGGGCCGAGCTGCAGGCGTCCTCCAGTCTTACGTGCCACAGACCAACACGTGGAGCTTCATCGAGTCCCCGATGATAGGTGAGACCCTGCTGTCTCCTCAGCCCGGGGCCAGAGCAGCGTTCCTGACTTGTTTCCCTCAGTCTCAACAGCCCAAGCCCAGAGGGCTGGCCAAGCCCAACGGTTCTGCAGACCCGAGTCCAGGGGGCGGGAGGGGGAGGCAAACCCTCAGCCCAGCCGCACCTGTGGATCCCGCTACCTGGACAGAGGCCGAGCTGCTCCGTGTTCCAGATGCCTCCTGGCCCCAGGCCTCGTCCTGGGGCATGGAGGTCTTTCCAGCCGCCTGCCGCTGGAGGGCCCACCAGGAAGGAGAAGGGGAGGGAAGGCAAAGGAGCGGTGCCCTGACCTTCCTGCCTGCCTTGCTCTCCCCGCAGACAATAAGTACGCTCCTGCCGTCACCCTCAACGGCTTGGTTTTCATCCTCGGTGGCGCTTATGCCAGAGCCACTACCATCTACGACCCTGAAAAAGGGAACATCAAGGCGGGCCCCAACATGAATCACTCTCGCCAGTTCTGCAGGTGAGGCGGCTGCGGCAACTCAGCCCAGGCTAGGAGGAGGGGAGGGCGGAAAACAAGAGAGGTTTGTATACCATGAGACCACCGTTCGTTGACCAAAGCAATTCCAGGCCCAGAGCAGCGCCCACCCCACCACCAGCCACGGGTTCAGGTGTTAGTGCCAGAGCAGGGTGTGGAGCACCAGGGGCAGCCCCTGGCCCAGAAGCCCAGCCCTGCGGCTCCAGATGGCCCCATCTCGAAGCCAGAAACGAAGGGCTTCCCACGGGCCCCAGATCCGTTAAAGCCACATAACATGAGGCAAAGGGGATGCTATGAGGTTGGCTGTCTCCCGGGACTGCCTGCCTCATGACAGACGGGAGGCAGTGCCCGGCCAGAGCTGTGTGACACCCTACATGGGACAAGTGCTTTTCAGGGAATGCTCTGATGGCAAGTGTGATCCTGGTGGCCCTTTGGAGCTAGACCCAGCAAGAGACACAAGGCACAGCTGCCCTGCAGTCCTGAAGCTGACTGGGCAGAAACAAAGACCTGGCAAGAAGGGTAGAGGTCACAGTGGGACCCCCCAGGTCCCAGTGGGGCTTGGCCCTGCGGTCCAGAAAGATTGACTCCCCTGGGCAGTGAGACACAGACCCTACATTTCTACCCCACCTTTTCCTGGACTACGAGGAACAGGGAAAAGCCCATTTTCAGCATTTCCAGAGCAGATCCCTGCTGAAGACATGCCTGTGCAGAGGTAATCACCACATCCTCAGTGTGCGGATAACACGAAGCTCTTACTGAGTGCCCACGGTTTGTGTGGCATCGCTAGAAAAGGCATAACCTACTACTAACCTGTCATGTGACTGTGGGGACGTTTTATCTATGAAACAGGCAGTCGGCCGAGGCCATTACTAAGTGCCTGTCAGCACGAAGATCCTGCGATTCTCCAGCCTTACTCGCACGTCACAGACTCTAGCTGGTGGCAACATGCAGGGCGCTCTGACTGCACCAGCCACTGATACAGCCCGCTGGGCTTCGAGCACTGCTAGTGGGGCGGCGGGGGAGCGGGGGGTGGTATTCCCATGCCTCATCTGAGACTCAAAGTGAGTGCAAAAGGACTTAATGCCTGCGGGGAGATTTAAGCTGGTCTTGCAAGAGAAGCAGGTTAAAGATATGCCATCCAGGGGGGAATGTGAGGGGCCTGGACGGCATGGAGCGTCTGAGAGAAAGCTGGGATCTTCGGTGTGTGGTGAGAAGTCTGGACTGATGTGTTCGGTCCGAGGCTCAGAATTTCAGAAACGCGTGGACACTTTGAAAGGGTGTCCGTTCAGTTTCAGGGTACAGCCAAGAAGAAGTGGCCACTCGCTGACTTGGGGGAGGAATCAGGGCTACACGCGTGGATTGGTGTGACGGGGAGGCTGGAAGGCAGTAAGGGGAGTGGGAATGCAGACAGGAGCAGAATCCGGAGCTCCCAGGATGGAGGGCTGACGGAGACAGGACCAAGCCAGTGAATGTCGCCCAGGGCGGGCGTCCGGGGCCAGTGGTAACCCT
Organism: Macroglossus sobrinus; assembly: GCA_004027375.1. Lineage (NCBI taxonomy): Eukaryota > Metazoa > Chordata > Mammalia > Chiroptera > Pteropodidae > Macroglossus > Macroglossus sobrinus. The sequence goes on from PVKZ01001862.1 coordinate 145,012, forward strand.
GCAGAGGGCACACCGGGCCCTGGCGGCCATGGTGGGCAGCAGCACCCCACCACACCATGCAGGAACCATGGCAGGAAGCTCTGACTCTGAGCACCTCGGCAAGCGTAAAGATCACAGTCAAGTGGTCGATGCTCTGTTAGGACTTAGCTCCTTATTATCTATCCTATCTGCTGTCATTTCTGGTGAGTCGTGTTCTCAACTTGATGTGAGGGGTAGGAGGGCTCTGGATGGGACACATGAAATGATGCTCCATAGAGACTCAGTGAACTGAGCCAAGAGCCTGTGCCCAGAGGCTGTTCCTCTCCCAGCCATCTTCAGCCAGTCGGGCAGGGCCTGGGACACACATTAGAAGTAAGTGTCACCCATCGCTCGAAGGGTCGTACAGCCTGGCGTCCTGGTTGGCTCTGGAGGAAAGGTGTTTGTCTTACACCAGCTTGGGTCAGAGGGCGGAGAAGAGCAGCGAGATCCCATATGAATGAATGACTTTTTGCAAAAGGGGAGTGAGGCAGCCTGCAGCAAGGCTGGGTATGGAGACGCTCTCTCCACGTCCAGGGTCGGAGTGCAATGGCTAATGCTCTTCCCGCTTCCCCCTGGCAGCGCTGTGGTGCTCGACGGCAAGATTTACGCGACCGGAGGCGTCGTCAGCAGCGAGGGGCCTGCGCTGGGCAACATGGAAGCCTACGAGCCCGCCAGCAACGCGTGGACCCTGCTCCCCCACATGCCCTGCCCCGTGTTCAGACACGGCTGCGTCGTGATCAAGAAATACATCCAGAGCGGCTGATGCCCGCGCGACGCCCACCCGAGACTGTGGACGCGGCTGGTGCGCCAACGCTTCTCGCGGGGACCAGTCTTCAGCGACACCAGGAAGAGGCCGACGCACGCGACCAAGGGACTCACTGCGCCAAACGTTCCAATGTAGGAAATCATCCTCGCCTTTGGGGGAAGCGGAGGCTCGGCGCTTCAAGCAGCAGCGACCGTGACCGTGACCGCGACCGTGACCGTGACCGTGACCCTGGCCGCCGGGAGCGGGGCCTCGGGGCGCCTGCGGAAGGACTTGCTCTGACGGAGGCGCTGGCTCTGCCCGGTGCCATAGAGTTTCCCATATTTTTCAGCTGGGAGAGAGAAGCGTTTTTGCCTTCCTGCAGAGCAAGCTTGACTCCTGCACCACCATAGATCAGTGACCCTATGACAATATTAGGCGTCAGGCTCTCTTGGAATAAGATCAAAGTGTCCTTATCACTTTGATTCCTACTTTTGTTTTTAACCAGTCTACACTTGCAGTGGCCGAGAGGAAACAAGGGACAATGCTGTGTGGCGCGGAGCCTAGAAGGCTGCTGGGCCCCAACCGGGGGCGAAGAGAAGTCGGGTCCCCACCCCCGTGCGGAGGCTGGAGCAGCAGCGCAGGGGTCCCCCGTGGGGACGGCTGGGGAGAGCCGTCTGTCCTTCACAGATTTTTATACCACGTTTTTGCTGGAGAAGGACCAGATGATTGTGCTAGCTTTCTCTTATCCAATATGAATTATTTAGATTTCCAAGGCATTTTCTTGATACACAAAAAGCTATTTTTAAGTACTGAGAGGAGGAGGAGGAGGCCGCTCGAAGGAGAATGCGGGAATTCCCAAAGCTCTTTGCAGGTAGTGCCAGAGTGGGGCGTTTGCTCTAATTTTTCTATGTGCAGAATAGAAGCTCTCTCCTGGGGCAGGAGGGGTAAATGCCCCGTTTTATTTTTTAGAAAAAGTAACTCCCAGACAGCCCCCATTGACACTGTGCCTCACGCAGGCATTGTGGGGAAAAAAAAAAAAAAAAAACACAACAAAACAGAACAGAACAAAACAATTCTGGTCCAGAAGGAAACACCAGTCCAGCTCCCTCCATGAGGCAAAGCTGAGGCCCCAGGCCTGGTGGGAATGGAAGGAGGGAGGGAGAACCCATGTCTACAAAGCACAGGAGACTATTTTTGATATTTATAGCTATATATTAAGGCGCCTGCCACAAGAGCTCTCAGGATGTGGACAGCCTTCTTAGACGAGCCATGACAGCCAAGGCTGGAGGGGGCGCGAGCAGGATCCCTCTTCGTATATAGCCTATTCACCTGAGAAAGGGAAGCCAGGAGGGAGGTGACACCGTGGCTCGCACGAGAAAGGCCTTCCCGCTAGTCCTCAGACCCTCGCACCTCACGCGGTGACCGGTTTCCATTCCAGGGCAAGGAGGATGCCGCCAGCCCTGCGCTGTTCCGCTGAAGTTGGTACCAAATACACATTTACCGTTTTTATATCTGGGACGTCGACTTGCTGTCGTTTCACGATTTAAAAATAAATACATCAAAATAAAAACATCGCTAAGGGGAAAAGGACAGGACACGCTTTCCATCCTCCAGTGTCCGGTGACACAAAATGCCAGTCCTAACGTCGGGCATCAACTTCCAGCACGGCAAGTGTGGCTCCCACGTGGACGAGATAACCGAGCTTCGTTATGCAGTTTTTAATATTATTTATTCTTTTAAAAAAGTAATAAGCACAAAACTACATACGTTGTATGTCATTTAAAGTATTTATGTCAAACAGGGTGCAAGTGTGAACCCAAGGACTGGAGCACAAATTTCTAACTGCCCGGGGCAGGGCTGATGTCAGCGTTGGTGTGCGTCTGCCTCCAAAGGAGGCGTTAGCGGTCAGCGGGACTCGAGACAGATGACATTGAAATTCCGTTTCTCTCCTCATCTATCACACTGGAGCAAAACTGGCTATTTCTGTGAATGATATGAAACAGGGTTCTCTGTAACGGTATATTGTACATAGTATATGTTTATTGTTAAGTTCTTGTTATATTATAATAAATATATTTATAGATCTAGACTCGGAAGCCCATGTGATGTCTCTGTGTGCCACCTTCCTCGCCACGGTGACGAGGGACCCCAGCGGAGGCCTGTTCCTCCTCGTACACCGGCTGTCCGGGCTCTCCGACAGACTTCAGTGCAGATCTTGATGATGAGAGAGGAGAGGACTCTTTAGCTAGGGAACGTATGTATAGCGCTGAAGGAAGCCAAGAATTAAGGGCAATTAAAGGTCAAAGTTGATAGGGACCTGCACACACTCTGGAATTGACTCTGAGGATCTTCTTCCTTCAGTTGTAAATGTTCTTCTTATTACACTTGTGCAACTGAAAGCTGCAGCGTTAGCTTCCCAGTGGTCTAACTCTTGTGCCTGGGATCCTTTTGGGGGTTGGGGGGGGCACAATGCCAAAGCCACATGACAATTCCAACTCATCAGCCTGAGAAGAAACACAACACACCTCCTCCAGGAAGGACAACAAGGTGTGGTTTCCATCCTAAAATTCAGTCAAGGCGGCCGCCCCGCCTTCCTCAGTCATGCCGGAGGCTGTTCTCCCGCATGTCACACAGACAGACCTTGCTCTGGTACGGGTGCGAGGTTTGCCGGGGTGACCACCAGACAGGACCGCCCGCCCGACCGCCCGCCCGCCCTCTCATAGGGAAAGAAGTTTCACTTAGGAGGAGGAGGTAGATTTGCCAGCATTTCTTAATCCCCAAATCTCACCAAGACCGAGGTCTCCTTGCAAAAAAAACAATCTGAAGAATGGGGGCCAGGGTCGCGGGAGTGGGGATTCAGAGAACTCGGCGGAGGCTTTTTGATGCGTGAAATAAATACCTGCAGTGATATCTTCAGAAACGTCCGTCCCAGAGGAAAGGATGGAGAACGTTCGGAAGATTTCAATCATGAGGGGCTGAAATTATAACTTATTATACAAACCAAGCAATAGTTTTGTCAGCTCCTTCCTTGTCTACTCTGTTTCTTTGATCGAGGGAAATGTGTTCTCTGGGTCTGTGTACTTGAGACTTAACTCTGGGGTGGTAAAAAAAAAAAAAATTCTAGTGTACCATAAAAGATGTGTGTCCACTATATTAGGAGTTCATGTAATGAACCGTGGGAACTCTTTTTTGTTAGAGTCAAGATACTATCATCAGACCTGGCACGGATGGTGAGAAAGTTCATTATGTCAGCCACAAACAGGAGATGGATCACAGTGCATGTGTGTGTGTGTGTGTGTGTGTGATCTCTTAAAAACTCATAGCCAAAAGAAGAAGTCAGGAAAAATATTGGCAGTCCATGTGACACAGGATTAATATCTTCATTAGAGAGCCCAAGTAATTCAATAAGAAATATTAAGTGATCCCAGCTGTTAAGTAGGTCATAAGTGGACCCTACAAAGAGAAAACATTGCTAAAAAACACCTTCAACAAAAAGGTTCAGCACTGGTAGCTATTAAATACTGAAGCGTGAAGTAACGAGGTAGCATCTTTACCTACTAAATTAGCTTACCAGACCTAAAGGGTGGTAGGGACCTCAAGTACTAATAGTACTGGGGAAACTCTTGAGTAGTACCAAGGACTTTGTAAATTGAAATGACCCTTTTAGAAAGCAATGTGGCAGGTACCATGGATTAAGAACCTAAAGCATACCTGATCCAAGAAATCCACTTCAGGGCATCCATAAGGAAATAATACAAACCATGGGTGACTCATAGAAGAACAACTAGCTCCTACTGATTGGCACTCACTATATGTCAGACACTATGCTAAGTAAGCACTCAGAGCATGGAATCCTCCAAATTCCATGAGACAAGGACTAAAGACATGCAACAGTGCAAAAAACATTGCAAGACAACAAAAGCAAGATTCATATTTGTATATGATTGTGCTTATATAAGATATACAGATAAAGATATATAGAGACATGAAGTATGTATATAAAAATGACAGGTTCACAGTCATAAAACTACTATTAATGGTACTGATGGAACTGCATATGGATAATCTTTCTTCCCTCTTATCTAAAGTGTACATAAAATGATGACGTTACTTTTATAATAAAGATATATATATATACATATATATATATATATATATATATATGCATATATTAATGGAGAATGAGAGATAGAAAGTAATCTTTCCTCTATAGTCTGAGAAATTCTTGAAGGTCAATTTCCACTCTGAGCACCATAAGCAGTGGAGAAGTTAGAAAGGGTTCAGAATAAAGAAAAAATTACACATAAGAAAAGGACTGCAAGTAATAACCAAAAAAAAAATTTTTAACCTAAAGGGTAGGGGTGAATGGATTATATCTTTTAGTGCATGAAAATTTGCATGAAAAAGGATGAACATCAAAAATCTGCATTCTTGGAAGGTCAAGTGAGATGAAAAGAACAATAATAAAGGAGAAAAAAATTCTAGTTCAACATAAGGATACATGTGTTAGTGCTAAAACTCTGGAATGAATTACCAAGATCCTTGTGAAGGTCTTCTCTAATTAAACCTCAATAACACACTCATATAACATAATCGCACACATTATCTCATTTTATCCTCTCTATTGCCCTAAAAGGCGTAAGGCATCGTCTTCGCTCTTTAACAGGAAACAATCTCTGAAAAGTTAAGTCACTTGTGCCATAATAGCTATGCCATGCCCCAGTGTTTTCCATACGTTATCACATTTAATCCTTTTAACAATTCTGCAGAGAGTGGTTATCCCACTGCACAGGGGAGGCCACAGGTTAAGCAGAGACTTAGTCTGAAGCACGTCAGGATTCAGATCCAGCTCAGTGAGACTCTGGAAGGACTTTGCTATATCACATGGCCTCTCTGAGCCTGTCTGGACTGTATAGCTCTTATAACTCCAAGACTAAGGCTCCTTCCTTCTCCCCAACCTATCTCAGAAATCTGTAATAAAGAGAAATCTGCAAATCTGATAAACATTCAGCTCTGTGTTAGATGCAGTCCTCTGGGGAAGCCATTTTTTAAATGCCTGCTAAGAGTCTTAGCAACCCACTGGCTTCCTGCAGCTGAAGACGTGGCTTCACACAGGTAGCTTTGGGTCTGGGGGATGAGAGTCCACTAATGTCAGACCTTCCACCGCTGCCTCATCTGAAACGCCTCTCATGAGCCTTTGCCGTTCAATGAACTCTTAAGGAGTGTCTAAAATTCTTGCCGACCACAACCCCAGCCTGGGAGAGTAAAAAGGACAACAGCACTGACACTGGCTGCACCTTCCTCAGCCCCAAAGAGAATTTCGTGACCTTGGCCCCTCAGGAGGTAGAAGGTTAAAGTGTTTCCGCACCTGGGCCAAGTTGCTGACTCAAATGAGGACCCAGCTCTAAGAAGTCGGCCTTTTCCACATGATGGCAAGAATAAGATAACCCTAAAATCTGTGTTCTCTTTCCCAAATGTATATTCCATGTGGGCCACTGCCCTCTCTGTAACACTTGGCAGGCCACTTGGGTGCCTTTCCTCCTGAAAGGGGAAGACAGCCTCTGAGTGGATCATACTGGGCGAATAAGACTACATTCTCTGCAGGCAATGGCCATGTTTTCTTATCTTCTGCCCCAGAGCACCTCACCCTGTTAAGCAGCGACTTAGTCTAAGGCACATCAGTATTCAGCTTAGATTACTCAGGCTCTACTGGCAGCATGAAAAACGTTTCAGTTATGAAAATATAAAGGCGTGGCCACAACTTTGTGCCCTGCTTTAGCCATCCCTGTTGTCTAGAGATGACTAAAGAAGCAATCATTTTCGTTACGGGATTTTTATTTACTGTGCGTACAGAATTCCTTCATCCTCGGTGAAGCTCGGTGAAGCCTCTGCTCGAGTGCAAACTTGTGCATCAGGTGATGCATTAGAGCCCTGTCCCCTTCGGGTTTGGGCTCTGGTGACTTTGCATCCCTGTAAGGACACATCCATCCTTGAGGCTCTTCAGCTCACCCGCTGCATTCTCTAAGTACCTTGCTATCTCCACTGCCTATCTTAAGCCTTTACCACTTCTCACCTTAGTGGTTGCTATAGCCTCTATTTTATGGTTATTTTTTAAATAACAGCTTATTTGACATATAATTCACATATGATAAAATTCATCATTTTAAAGTATACAATTCAGCAGGTTTTAGTATATTCATAGAGCTGAGCAGCCATCACCACTATCGAACTGCAAAACATTTTCATCATCTCAAAAAGAAAGATGTATCTAAGTCTACGGCCATGCCAACCCTAAATGCAACCGATCTCATCTCCGAAGCTAAGCAGGGCTGGGCCTGGTTAGTACTTGGATGGGAGGCCACCTAGGAAGACCAGGTGCTGTAGGTGAAATAAATGAATGAATGGTTAAAAAAGAAAGACGTATCTATTAGCAGTCACTCTCCATTTCCCCTGCCCCCAGTACATGGGAAACATTAATCTACTTTCTGTCTTTACAGATTTGCCTATTATGGATGTGTTATATAAATGGAATCATACATTATGTGGTCTTTTCTCTGCTTTTGCTTAGTGTACTATTCTCAAGCTTCATACTGTAGCAGGTATCACTACTTCCTTCCTTTTAATAGCCCAATAATATTCCCTTGAACAGATACACTACATGGATATATATAAAAATAGATACATTTTGAATATCCATTCATCAATCGATGGGCATTGGGTTGCTTTCACATTTTAACTATTATGAATAATGCTGCTATAAATGTTTGTATACAAGGTCTTCAGATTGAATAAATTTGGGAAATACTGGATTTAACAAGATTAAACAGGTTTCTTTACTACAGGACTTGCTGCGTCAAAAACAGACCAGCATCTGTCCTAACTTTACTGAAGTGGATGTGCAAAGCAGCGTTTTTCCAGACTTACTTGGCAACAAATTGTGTCCCTTTTCCAACTCTGTCCAAATCTAGAAAACTCTTCTTCTCTTCAAAGTTATGATACAAGCTCAGTCACTGGGGTCCTAGGGTCAATACAATCTGCCTTCATCTTTGAAAGAGGCATAACATTAAAATAAAAGTAATATTGTGAAAGATTCAGAAAAAATTCTAATTTAGAATTCCCAAAATATTTCTTAAGAAAAACTGATACATTTTATACAGTAGAAGAAATAAATATTCTTTAAAGTCAACACATTTTTTTTCTAAACACAAAATATCCCACCACGATTTCCTAGAAAACTTTTAGCATCTCTAACTTATACTGTAATATAAAAAACTTGAGAAAAACCTGAAATAATCACACAATAACTGCTCCACACAATTAAAACATCCAACCCATATATCCAATGACAGTTGCAAAAGTGAGACCTGACATTTTTCTAGAAAGACTTAGGCATTTTGTACTTCATTAATTTGGAACAACATGACAATCTTCTCAATAAGTCAGTTGCAGCAGAGAACAGAAAAATCAATCACTGTCCCATCCATATTTAACACTCAAAAACTTTCACATTAATTCCAGGATTCTCATTAAAATGTCAAATAGCAAAATGTAAAATAGCAAAACATTAAAATGTTCTATTTAATATTTGTGTTAATAGTGAGACAATGTTTAAATTCCAGCTATAAAATTGTAACTATGTCGAGGGGTGGGTGGTAAGCTTTTTAATAATCTTTTGCTTTTTTGTTTTTGTAGTTCTGCATTTAAGTTCAAGCAATGTGGAAATTAGTGTAAAGAAACATTCCAAGGATGCAAAACTGATTTTTTTCAGTGCGACAGGCAATTACTCTATTCTTCGCTACAAACTTCATTTGGAGCCATCTTATTAAAGAAATTTCTTTATTAAACTATGGTAAACGACAGAGCTGACAGCTTACTGGTGTTTCCTTTAAATATGTGAAGTAATTTGCAACTTCCTACTACAAATAATCTTTATTTCAGGAAAATAGTAAGCATAATGTTACTTGTGGATTGTCACATTTCTTTTTTTAAAAAAAACACATTGTTTACAAAGTCTTGTTAAAATACTTTGCACTCATTAAAATGCCAAAATAGAAAATTTGTAATTAATTTCCAACACTTTCTCAAGAAACATTAAGCTATAAGGAAAGTAACTATACACAGTGTTTAGAAATAATGTGCTCACATCAAAATTAACTTTGCCTTGTTGCCACCACGAGGATGTCAGAAAAGCTCTGTGCTCTGTGTAGATAGCTGTAAACACATGCCTCAGGCTAGCGATGTGTGTTTTATGAATATTTGTTCCGAAGTTTCTTAAGTCTGTGGTTCTTACTTGTGGCCCCTAAGCTCCTATGACAATATATAGTTTTAGAGTAAAACTGCTTACTGACTTACCATTTGTTGAGAAACTAGAAATTCCAAAACATTTAATAACCTTCATAAGGATCAAATACATTAAACTGCAGCTGACATGAAAATTTTTTAGTTTTTAATCTGTATCTGTTGTACCTTAAAAAATCTTACCGCTATGCCCGGACAAGTCTCCAGCAGGCACATCCGCTCGCCACCCCCGACTGGATTTGCTCTTTACGTCCATCCGCCGGTCCCTAGGTCCTTCCTACCGCCTCCCACTTAGCTGCCCATCCCTGCTTCACTTCCATTCACACCCGGAAATGGAATTCCTCCCAAAAGCTATCTCAACCACCTGTGACAACAGGGTCCTCCAATGAGACCAACGAGGCACACCTACAATCCCAACTATAATCCTAAACCAACTATCAGCCTCCCCTGAGGCTTCACTGGCGGTGATACCTGCAAGGGTCACACGTTCACAAAGGTTGGCAGCCCTACTATACATGGTCCCCACCCTCGCCTGTGCCCGCACCTCCCCCTCATGTGCTCCTGACAGAAAGCTCCCTTTCTGCTTCCATCACTGAATATTCTAAACCTTCTCTTTTCCCCCTTAAATTTCCCATCTTTTCATCAAAGTAACTGAGGATAGTGATAGTGGCAGTACAGTTTCTTTAATCTCCCTGATTAAAGAAATTTAATCTCCCACTAGATGGTCTGCGGCCATGCACCCCTGAACGTGCCCGATCTCGTCTGATCTCGGAAGCTAAGCAGGGTTGAGTCTGGTTCGTACTTGGAAGGGAGACCACCTAGGAAGACCAGGTGCTGTAGGCTGTGGTGACAGAAAGAAATCTAACTACGGGAGGTGAACACACAATGTAAATATGTACATGCCTTGCTGGGAAAATGTACAGCTGAAACTTAATAGACTTTGTTAGCCAATGTCACCATAAAAAAAATAAAGAAAAATAAATTAAAAAAATAACAAGGAGACTCCAGAACTCCAAATCTCAAGTGGGCAGGCACAAACCAGGTACACCTGTGAGGCTGTGTGGCCCACGTGTGAGGAAGAGAGTAGAGGAGTCACGGGTTCAGGGGTGGGAGCTCAGGTGAGACGAGCACCTGACTCCGAGAGGAGTCTCGCACACCAGTTCTCAGGTGAGTGCAAGAGTCTGTGGTAAGTATGAGCCTTGTGAATCCCCAAAACCAATCAGGCAGCCCCGCCCCCTTCCCCCGACACGCCCCCCCACCCCCACCCCACCCCCGCCTTTCAGGACTAAGCCCCATACGAAGACAAAACTACTAGGGACAGAATTTAAAGCGAACCACGCAGGGACAGAAGAGAAAGCCAGAAAAAAGTCGGGGAGGGCAGCAAAGTCAGGAGATTTCGGAAAGCAATCGGTCGTACATTGAAACACTTCACAAAAATAACAGAAGAGAGAGCTCTAGAGCCATGAAATTCAGGCTTCCTTCTAAAAGCAAGAAAAGTCATTTCATATAAAAATGAGCAGGAGAAGGATTGAGGGAAAATCCCACAGAAATATATTACACCAAAAAAAATTAAAAAGAAGGCTACCCCTATAGGCAATAATAGCTCTCCAGAAGACATGCCCACAAAATATATGAAAATCATAACCTACCATTTCAAAACAAGCAAAAGGACACAAAACAATAATAGGAGGATGAAAGAACAATATAAATCAAAATTCAGAAAACTCACAAAGGATGTGAAATAACTCAGGAAAGAAATAGAAAGAAATTATTTTAGAAATGTACACTAAACGAGAAAGAACAGAAAAGTTAATTTAAAACAGATAATGCCTTAAGATAAATAGAAGGGGGAAAAAGAAGGACATTTTTTTAAAGTAAAAAAAAATAAAGGAAGTTCTGGTTCTGGTTAAGATTAAGTATACTCTATCCTCTCTCTCCCACTGATTACAACTAAAAGTCCTAGACAAAAGACATAAAGCAAATTAGCTAAGAGCTCGAAAAATAAATAAAGCAGGTAAGCCAGGCAGGAAACTCAAAACTCAAAGAATGATTCATGTAGTAAGTTCCCTGGTTTGCCTTTTATCTCCTATATCATGCAGCTTACACCCCAAGGCAGCTAGAATCCTAGAAGAAAAACTCTACACTCTCTAGACCCAAACCAAGGTGGGCCCTGGGGATGAGTACACCTCCTCGTGGCAGCAGTGACCGTGATAACTGGTATATCCCTAAAGATTCTTTTCTCTCTTTTGAGCCAGGACACCAGGACTGGGGGCTCTTGGGAGCTTCAGTGTTTATAAAAAGACCAGAAAGAGCAGGGAGTCGGAGGAAAAGGTCCTTTAAATTATGGTTGGAAATCCTGAGCCGCACAGCTGTGGAAATGACCGGAATCAACAGAGCAAAGGCGTTGAGATCCAAACTATGATGCCGACCACGCTCACGCCTGCCAGACTGGCTCCCGGATGGTGCTCATTGGGGCTGAATTAGTTTCCTACTGCTGCTGTAAACAATTACTGCAAACTTAGTGGCTTAGGGCAACACGAATGTCTTATTCTTATAGATCTGGAGGTCCAAAGTCTGAAATGGGTCTTACGAGCTATAATCAAGGTGTCAACAGGCCTGTGTTCCTTCTGGGGTTTAGGGAAGAATCCGTTTGTTTGCCTTTTCCAGCTTCCAGAGGCTGCCTGCATCCTTGGCTCACGGCCCCCTTCTCCATTCAAAGCAAATCACTCCAACCTCTGCTTTCGTCACATCTCCTTGTCCTGACTTGGATCACCCCGCCTCCCTCTTATAAGCATCCTTGTCATTACACTGGGCCCACTAAGGCAATCCAGGATTATCTCTCCATCTAATAGTCTTTAATTATACCTGCAAGCCCCCTTTACCAACAGATACATTAAAATGGAATACTAAAACATATTTAAATAATCCAAGACTCCAGGAAATGGAAAATAGAATAACAAAAAAAAAAAAAAAAAAGAGAGATGAACAGGAACTATATAATAAGATGGTAGCGTTAAATTCAAACACATCAACAATTCAGTAAATGTAAACTACTTCACACCTATTAGGGTAACTGTTATCAAAAAAAAAAAAAAAGAGAGAGAGAATCTTAAAAACAGCAAGAGAAAGGCAGCTAGTTACTTACAAGGGTACTCCTATAAGAATGTCTGCTGATTTTTCAACAGAAACTTTGCAGGCCGGAAGGGACTGGCAAGAATTATTCAAAGTTATGAAAAACAAGAATCTACAACCACAAAGACTCTACCCAGCAAGGCTTTTGATTTGAATGAATGAATTTTCTAAAACACCATATCTACTTACAATAGAATAGTATTCAACCTCAAAAAGGGAGGAAATTCTGACATATGCTACAACCAGGATGAACCTTGAGGACATCATGCTAAGTGAAATAAGCCAATTGTAAAAAGGACAAATGTCATATGATTGTACTTCTGTGAGCTACCTAGAGTAGTCAAACTCATAGAGCCAGAAGACAGAATGGTGGTTGCCAAGGGCTGGTGAAAGGAGGGAACAGGTGGTTGTAAGCACAGAGTTTCTGTTTTGTATGATAAAGCATTCTGGAGATGGATGGTGGTGATGGTTGCACCACAGTATGAATGTACATAATGCCACTGAAGTGTATGCTTAAAAATGGCTAAGATGGTAAATGTTATCTTTTACCATAATTTTTAAAAATTACATTAAATATAAAGAATCTAAATATTCCAATTAAAAAACAGAAATTGATAATTAGATTTTTTAAATAAAAAGATCTACATTTCTTTCTAAAATCTCACTTAAAATATAATACAAAAAATTAGAAGATAGAGACACTGTTAAGAGAATAAAGACAAGCTATCCATTGAGAGAAAATATTTACAAAACATGTATCTGAGAAAAGATAGATATCTAAAGTATACAAAGAATTCTTGAAACGCAATAAGAAAACAAACAATTCAATTAAAAAAGACAAAAGACTTAAACATCTCATCAGATATAGATGGAAAATAAGCATATAAAAAGATGCTCAACATCATATTTCATGAGGAAATTACAAATTAAAATGACAATAAAATACCACTACACACCTATTAGAAAGGCCAAAATCCAAAACACCGACATCAAATTCTGGTTAGAATGTGGAATAATAGGAATAATGTGGAATAATACCCTTACTTGTTGCTGGTATAAATGCAAAATGGTAAAACCATTTTGTAAGACAGTTTGGCAGTTTCTTACAGAACAAAACATAATCTTTCCATATAATCCAGTAATCTGATACTTGATATATTTACCCAATGAGCCACATATTTATATATTCTCACAAAAATCCTGCACACGAAGATTTATAGCTGCTTTATTCATAATTGCCCAAACCTGGAAACAACAAAGATGTCTTTCAATATATGAATGGATAACAGACCCTGGCATATCCATACAATGTAATTGTAAGAGTGTTTAAAAAAAAATGAGCTGTAAAGCCACAAAAAGACAGAAAGGAACTTTATTAGGGGAACCTGGGGTGGGGGGACACAGTAGAAGGACGTAAGGGGTAGAATGAATCTCTGTATACCCTCAATTTGTCTGAAAACTTACAAAAACCTGCAAATAAAGGTCTATTTTTTTTTAATGTGCAAAGGAGTATCCAGAATAATTCCCTGTAAGAAAAAGGGTGGAAAATAAGAAAATAGACATGTAACTGTTTTTGTTTTAGCAAAAGAAACACCAAAGAGACACCAGAGAGACTGGTTACCCCCCATGGTGGAAGGGATGGATGGGGACCATGACACATTCCCAGGTCTCACTACTTTGCATAATTAAGACTTTTGTAAATGTGTTAATGTTTTACATACTAAAACAAACAAACAAACAACAAGGATGGGAAGGATCTTAAAACTGAACACAAAGAAACAAAAGAAGTTAACTATAGTTTACTTCAAAAAATAACATAACCAGAATAAATGGTGTAGAGAAGATTATCCCAAGTAAATTTTGAACACGGTATTTATACGCTATGCCATCAGATTAAAAAGAAAAAGCACTATAAATAAAATTTGAACTCTATTTAGTAAGTTCATTTTTTTTGGAGGTATGGGTTAACTGTTGTGTAACTATTTTTTATGTAATTACAGATTTAGAAAATAAATAAATATATTCAGCCATAAACTTCCTTGTTTGAAAGGAAGTTACATACTGTATATGGAAAGATGAAAGGCTAGGGAAAAAGAAAGTGAATGATAAGGAAAGTCAGGCCAGGCAAATACTAATAAAAAAAAAAAATACTGAAGTAGCTATAATAAGAACAGAAAAACTAGACTCTGAACAAGGACAACTACCAGGGATAAAGAAGACTATTACATAATGATAAAAGGTTTTATTCATCAAGAAGACATAATCCTAAAAGTGTATGCAACTAACAATAGAGCTTCAAGATACGGGAAGCAAAAACTGTCAGCACTAAATGGAAAAAAGAGATAAATCCAGTTATGCTTGGGGAATTCAACCCTCCTCTCTTAGTAAGTGACAAAAAGTACAAATAGAAGATCTGAACGACATTATAGAACCCTCCGCAGAATACACTTTCTTTTTCCAGGTTGACATAAAACATTAACTAGGATAGATCTTACGCTAGGTAACACAACAAACCAGAATAAAATTAAAAGCATTAAACCATAACACAGTATGTTCACTGGCCACAACAGAATTAAATCAGAAATCGGCAATAAAATCTGGGAAATTCTAAATATTTGAAAATTAAACAATACATATATAAATAATCCTGGGGTCAAAGAGGACATTTCAAGGTAAAGTAGAAAATATTTTGAAATAAAAAGGAAAATGTCAAAATGTGTAGGACACAGTGAGCTAAAGCAGTACTTACAAATTTTCAACATTAAATGTTTATAAGAGTCTCAAGTAAATCACCTTCTGTTTAAGAAACTAAGCATAAAAAGGAATGAAATAAATTTAAAAGAAAAATCATAAAAACTGAAACAACAGGAAAAAAATCCATGAAACCAAAAACTTAGGTGTTTTAAAAAAGATAAATAAAAACTGACAAGACCAAGGGGAAAAAAAAGATACAAATTGCCCATATCAGTAGTAAAAGAAGGAATACCACTACAGACACAACAGAGATTAAAGGCTAAGGAAGACTAGTTACGGTTGTGTCAAAAGGGCTCACGCACCAATGTGAAAGGTTTCCCACAGGCCGAAGATGAGACCGTTTCGGCAGCAATGAGCACAAGAATGGCAGTACATTGAAATATATCAAAGATGTTTAAATCTGTGAATTCATCATACCAAGAAAATGGATTCATCACTTTTGGATAGGGAGAGCATTCATTTTTTAAAATTGGTTAATAAAGGTAAAGAATCGAGCATTAATAACCACCATTCTTACATGACTTTCACTACTGAATAACCAGATAAAAGACAAGGCATAATAAATGAGCAGGAGTGATTTCATTAGAACCCACCATGTTGCAAACTCTAACGAGTATATGACGTCTAGGCACTGAGTAGCAATCACTGCTGACATCCCAAGGATACCCAGGCGCTATGTGCCTCCTCACGGAGAACACATTCTCACTCATGTAGTCTTCCCAAAATAAAAACCAGAATCTGATTAAGCCTCTAGCTCAGTGAGGTCCAGAAGAAACGAGACACATATGTATTTAAGCTTTCTAGTGACCACATTATAAAGTCTAAAAAGAGCCAGATGGAAATTATTTTTTAAATAGATTTAATTTAATCCAACATATCGAAGATATTATCACAATCCATATAAAAATTATTGAGATAGTTCTCTTTTTTTTTTGTAATAAGTCTTTAAAATAAGTGGGCATTTTACACTCATAGCAAATCTCAATTTGGATGAGGCACATTTCAAGTGCTCAACAGCCACATGTAGGTAGTGGCTACCATACTGGACAGCTCAGTTCTAGAGCCAAGTACCAATTTATGAGAAATATTACAGAGGACAAATAATAAACACGTTAACCGCCTCATGGGGATTCAATCAGCCAAACCCAGACTTGGAAATTTAAAAGATCAAAACCTGGTTTCTTCAACAAATTAATGGCAAGAGAGATTGAGGAGGAATCTATAGATTAAGAGATTGAAAAGACAAAGAAGAAAAATGGCAGAAAAAATTGAAAGTAGTGTTTAGAATTGAACACGGGTGATAAAACTGTAAAAAAAGCAAAAAAAAATACCCCATTTTTATAAATGTTAGGATAGTAGTTACATTTGAGGAGAAAAAGAGGGTTTAAACTGGAAGGAAGCACGTGGAGAGTTTCTGGATTGGCTGGCATAAGTGTTCGTTTCTTTGGATGGCAGTTACATCTTATAATCATTCATGAGACAAGTGCTTTAAGCAGTTTTACAAGAAAGAGGTATAAATTCAGTAAGCAAATATTGAATGGAAAATGTTTGACATAATCATGTATTTTCTTAAACTTTACAATACCCCATCTCACCCTTCCAAGCTTTGGATATATTTATCTAAAAGTCTGCCAGATCTGGATGTCAAATATACTGCATTTACTCCAGATTTGCTACTCTCCTATTCCTTCTCAGTGAATGGCACCCACCTACCTGATTACCCAGGCAGAAACCTAAGAGCAATTCCAGGCTTCTTTATTCTCACCCCCAAAATCCAATCATTCAGTCGTAATGATTTTACCTCTGCAGTTTTTAGAAACTGTCCCTTTCTCTCCATCCCTACCACAGCTTCCCTAGTTCAGGCTATAGCCTCTCTCACCCGGAATACAAAGAAGGCGTATAAAGTCCTTGTTAACTTCTAACACTACTTTTTTCTCTACTTTGCTTTAGAATAAAGCAAACTAGAAATAATTTGCCTCTATTTCTATGCCTTTGTTATACTGTTCCTGCCTGGAGTGTTCTTCCCTAGTTTTTTTTACTACATGCCTTCATTTTTTGAGATGCAGTTAAGATATCATATCCACTAGAAACATCTTCCAGGAATTCCTAGGTGAGTTAAGTTCCCTCCATCTATGCTTCTACAGCTCCTCAGCTAAATCATTACCATTGACTTACCTAATTAAAAAAAGTTTTTTTTTTCTTTTCATATGTCATCTCCTGAATAGTTATTTCTAAGGACAGGGACTGTTTTCTTCAGCTTTGTAACTCCGGTGCCTAACACATACTTGGCATGTGACAGTCAACGTATCTTGTTGAAAAAAGGAATTATTTTTCCTTTTGTATATTCCTGTCAAATTAATATTTCTGAAATTCCATTCTCATCATGTCATGGTGTTGTTCAAAAATATTCAAGGATTGTCGCATAATAAAATAAAAATATCTTTAGCCTGGTCCTCCATAACAAGCCCTGAAACTACTGTATGTATAGCTTTATCTGCCGCCAGATATGATATATATATATATATATATATATATATATATATATATATATATATATATATATAATTGAATCTAAACTACTCACAGTCTTCCAAAGCATTACAACCCATAAAAATGATGGTCTTTTAAATGCAATACTTACATAGCAACTCACTAGCAATTTATCCATAATGCTGTAATATTTTTTAAAACACCAAATAAACATTTTTGTAATGGGATACCTGAATGGGATGGCCATACTCCTATCTTCTGTATCTCCAGCAGATAAACTGTAGGGGAATGGCCAATATAACCTTTTGTTTAACTTATAAAAGACATCCTATATGTAAGAAAAACACTATTTTGTTTTACTCACCTTTATTCTCCAGTCCAGCCTTCCTTCATCTTTCCTGGCTCACCAGGAAAAAATTAGCTAGGATAGGACTTCCTTCCCCAAAGCTATGTTTCTTCCATTAATCAAAACACTAACCGGAAGAAGTTCCAGCCAAGCAGAGTTCCAGAAAGATAAAGACATTCCAGTAAGAAAACCAGGGAGTCTTATGACTTCGGTGTGCGGCCTTTTGGACCTGCCATGTTAGCCATCAGTGGTAACACTATGAACCCAAATGGTGCTACACCGACCCGTCATTTCTGTTTCTGGAGCAAGAGGTGCTGACAGGAAAAGTTGGCATCAATAGAAGTCAAAGGAAAGAGGAAGCCTGGCTCCATCGCCTCCAAGCACTCTGAAAATGACTGCTGCTCCTACAAGGGGGAACAGCCATCAGTGCAAAACCATCCAGAATTCCCTTGGAGTTCTTCTATCTAACATACTGGCCTAATGAAAGGAAAATGATGTCAGAAGGGCAAAGGCAGGAGCAAGCAGTAGGAATACATGTGAGTATTCGAAACTCTCGAAATCGTTTGTAAAAATAATCAAAAAACCAAGTCATTCCCACTAAGAGATTTTTCTTGGGATCACCAACCAAACCTCAAAGTTTCAGGACAGTTCTTAAAAGAAGAGAGAATGAACATTCAATTTTGTATTTATTATTTTTAATCTATACAACTCTGTCCAGCGATCTGGCTGGATGGTCTCATAAGAGAATACCCTATGTTATTCTCTTTAGCCTTTTTCCCATTGGACTGATGGTTATTTCCAAGAAAAGGCTCTGCTATTCTCCTATTAAAGAGATTCTTGCTCTATGTTCTTAAAAGCAGCCTTTTAGTCCCCCACTCTTAAACATGAGCAGATAGCAAAGAATTACCAAACATTTTTTGGGAGAAAAAGCTATAATACTACAAGGGGCTATAACAAATAGGAAAAGAAACTTGAAGGTCAGATTCTATGCAGGGAGAAAAAAACTAATAAAGAAAAAATAGTTATCAATATCCTCAGAAAGATGAGCTGAAAAAAGAACAAAATAATACTTTAAACATCAAGAGAACAAAAATAGCTCTTAAAATGATAAAAGAATAAAAATTGAGAAGGAAATAAAATGTAGAGATGTAGAGAACAGTCTAGGAGGGCCAATATCTGAAATTAATAGTGGTTTGAGAAATAGAGAATGAAGAAAACAAAGGTGGGCAAATCTCTGAGAAGTAACTCAGGAAAAATTTCTTAGAACTGAAGGCACGAGCTTGAGTGAAGAGGCTCAGAGCCTAGCACAGAGACTCCCCCCAAGTCCCTCCGGCCATGTCTGTGAAATTTCCATCGGCGGAGAAAGTGAAGGTTCTAAAACTTTAGGAAAGAAAAAAAATCAGAAAAATGGGTCAGGAATCAGAACAGTGTTGGACTTCTCGACAGCAACACGGGATGTAAAGGACAATAAGAAGAGCAAGACGAAGGATGCTAGTGAAGGGAGGTCCCAAGAAAACAGCTAAGCAAGACCTTTGTACACGCCGATGCAGAACTGGAATAGAATGCTCCAGGAGGAATTTCCTCAAGAAGAAATGCTAGAATACCTTATATGTTTGAAGAAACTACAGAGAGTTGGACTGCTAGGAATGAATTTAAAGACAAACTAACAGCTCATACATAGAAAATTAGGCAAATGAAAACAAAGATTCTTAATTGAAAAATAAGTGTACAGAAAAGGAGAACTAAACGTCATAGACTAAATGCCTCAGCTGTCAATAGTTTTTAGTTACAATAATGTAAATACTGAATACATTTTCTAATGAAAATTATAACCAACTGGGAAATAATAAGAACCATAGGTGTGTTGGGGACAGTTGTGACTCTCTCTTCCATGGCAGGAACTCAAAAGATAATGGTTAAACTGGAAAAACAAAGCAGCAGCCATGTGACATTGTTTAGAGATACACAGACATACTGAAATCATCAGTTACAGGCGTAGAAAACAGCCGGACCTGGTCCAGCTTCAGCATCCACACTATCATCTTCTCAAATAATAGACGAAAAACACAGACAGGAAAGACGATCATCGCAGCGGTCAGAGTGGGTGCCCCTGGGGAAGGAAAGGACTCTGCGACTGGGGAGGAGCAGAATGGGAACTTCAGCCTTATCTAGAACGTTTTCCTTCTAAAAGAGCTGAAATATGAAAAACTTCTGGATGGAGGGAACATGCACATTGTATTATTCTCTGTAGTTTTCTATAGTTTTAAAACATGTTCATAGGGAAGAAGCACCTGAATAAGGACAAATGAATTCATTATTAACCTGATAGACTGGTCAAGAATCCAAGCTTTGAAGCCCCACAAGACAGAATCCCAGCTCACACACGTCAGCTGTGTACCTAGGGCAAGTTGCTTCATCAGCTCCGTTCAGTGGGACTAACAGCGGCACTTATAGAGATGCTGTGATAAATGATTGTGCAGCACCTGGGAGCACCTAGCAATCAGATGTTTGCTGCTGCTGTTACTACTGTACTCATTGTCATCCAAGCATCGGTCACTATTAGATAACATCTTTATTCTTTGCCCGCTAAATTGTAACCTCAGAGAAAACTGAGACCTTGCCGTTGTGTCCTCAGCTATAACTCTGATGCCAAGAACGGTGCTTAGCAAGTGGCAGTTGCTCAGATATATTCGTGAATCGTTGACCTGTGATGATACAGAACTGCTTGTTGTTTTCTCAGGGGCTTCCATGCTACTTCACCTCCTGGTTTGTGCTTCTGCTGTTCCTTCGGCCTGGATGGCCTTTCCCATCTTGATGCTCCACCTCAGGGATCAGGTTTCCCAGGAAGGCTTCCTGGCGGGTGAGCTACATACCTGTCCTCTGCACACCTGTAGTGCCTTATGTGTAACTCAGCTGTAGCACCTGCCATTTTATATTGAAATGATGTGTGTCTGTCTACCCCACACGAAGCAGGCAGCACAGTGATTAGTAGTATCATCTCTGGAGTCAGCCAGCCTGCATTTGAATCCTAGCTGTGTGTGACCTTGGGCAAATTATGTTATGAATGCTTCTTAGCCTCTAAAATGGGGAGAATAACAACCACCACTATCTCTTAAGGTTCTCACAGGATAAAAAGACTTTGTAAAGCTCTCAGAACAGTCCCTAGCACCTAGCAAATGTGATAGTTAAATTATATTACAAAAAATCTCAAGACAGACACAATGTCTTGCCTATGCTTACATTCCCTCAAATTGATGACTCCCTAGTCCAAACAAAAGGATTTGTGCCCAAACTAAGCTACAACAAAGATTGAGAAGGGGTGATCGACATGAAATGTGTTTAGAGGGGGAAAAAAATCATCAGAACATGCTACATGATTAGAATAAAATGTATCATAAAGAAGATAAAATTTAGGGTAACATCTAAGTTTCAGGATTTGGATACTTGATATGGTTCTAATCACTGAAAAGGGAAATATAAGAAGAGTACAGAAGAAAGAGAATAACATTTTAATAAGATAATTTGGACCCTAATCAACTATGACAATAATCTAGGCACATCACATCTAAAAGAATTCAAGCTCTTGACAGGGACTTTTTGTTTGGTTTGGTTCTTTATTTCCAGCACCTGCAACAGTGCTTGGCACATAGTAAGTACTCACTCTATGTTTGTCGAATCAGTGAAAGGATGATTTAGGTGAATTTCAGGTAAATTAAACCGAAAGGAATTAACTAAGCATCTATAATGTGTCCAACATTATTTTAAATTCTTACAAGGAATACAAAATATACTTCCTTTGTATCCACTTTCCACATGAATAAATTACTAAGTTTTGCAGAACATTAGTAATGTACTATGTTAGGCAGTACAAAATACAGCTAAGTTCTGAGGAGAAAGGACCAGCACAAAAACTATTAACAGTAAGATTTATTGGTGTTGAATCTTAGCCCAGCCATAAAATGAGTAAGATCTGAACAAGACAAGATAAAGATGTTCCAGAGGGCCTGGTATGAATAAGGAATAGGATGTAATATAAAAGGTCACAAGGAACCAAGAAAAAGTTCTGGTGAAGTGGGGACAGACTCCAGAAAAGCCAAATAGAGGCAAAGGGTGAATAAAACAGCAACTCTCTCTGAAATCTTATCTCATTTTCCCCATTCCTAAAAAGAATTGGTTCCCTTCTTAGAACTCTGAGCAACGCTGTGTTCCCTCTGTTACAGTCCTCATCCTACTGAATTATCACTACTGGTATACACACCAACCTCTCCTAGCCGACTATAATCTACTTAAGGACAGAGAATATGTCATCTGTGTATCCCATTTGCCTAGCACAGGATCTAGGACATAAAAGGCGTGACTGTGAGGGTAACAGAGGAGATGTATATACTTTTGAAAAGCCAAAAGGTAACATTGCAGGTGTTCGGCATGAGGGTAACATGATGTAGATACGTAAAGATTAGCCTCTCACTTTACTGTAATTTTGAGTCAGATGGAAACTAAAACTGAATAAACTCAACTTCGTCTCCAAAGCCCTAAAAACTTGAATGAGATTCAAATGCAATCATAAACCCCTTATCTAAATATTCAGATAAAAATTCTGTAAAATGTTCTCCAGGGTTATGATTACCAGTCTTGTTACATAGGCATACCTCACTTTACTGTGCTTTGCTTCACTGTGCTTCACAGATATTGTATCTTCTATAAATTGAAGCTAAGTCCTTCTACCAGCAAAGATAACAACTCGCTGAAGGCTCCAATGATGGCTAGCAATTTTTATCAATAAAGCATTTTTCAATGAGGGTATGCATACTGTTTACACATAACGCTATTGCACACATAACAAACTACAGTATATATAAACATAACTTTTATATGCACTGGAAAACCAAAAAATTCACGTGACTCGCTTTATTGTTTTATTGGCTTTATTGCAATGATCTGGAACGGAACCACAGTATCTCCGTGGTCTGCCTGCACACACTGTCAAAAAAAAAAAAACAATTATATAATCTGGAAAAGAAATTTAAAAAAACAAAGTCTTACTCAAATTCAACCAGTTCCTTTTTACTGTGATTAAAAAAAAAAAATTTTACATGGAGGAAGATTAGTACACTAATCTTGGAACGTGAAAAGGTATTTTATAGTAAGTATACTAATCTTGGACCGTGAAAAGGTATTTTATAGTAGACAGCAGAAATCTGAGCAATCTAAAGCCAGGAACACTCTATTCACTTGAAGCAACAAGCCCTTGAAAATTCTGGTATGAAGTCGTCTCCATTTAAATTCTACATACTGCTCAGAGTATGCTGAGAACTATGTGGAGATCAAAGGGAAGCACTGTAAAATAAGTAAACCTTACTACCTAATCACCTATTATAGCAGTCTTCCGACTAGAAAAACAAATTTCAGTCATCTGTTTGCTTCTGTACAAAATATTTTAGACAATCCTCAACTGAAATTAAAACCACACTTTCCCAACACAAAATATTTTAGCTAAAAAATACTGAGGGCTACTGAAATATGAAAGAAACAAAACAAGATCTTTGGGATGCTTAGTAAACATCGATGTGCCCTAGCTGCAAAATATATGAATTCAGCTAGAAAAGCAGCAATGCCTTTGCAGCCAACAATAATCATAATTAAGCTAAAGACAGGTTTTCTTGTCATCTTTATTCAAGTATTTCACAGCAGTTATATTACAAATTACAGTAAATGTTCAAAATTCCAGAATTCGAAAATTAAATAATTTACTTCAAACTAATGTAAAATGAAGTCAAATGCGAAACATCAATTGAACACAATTCTAAATTAAACTACGAACCCAAAACAGACCATAGTTGATGAAGTCTACTTAAATCTACTAAGTAGACATACATGGCTGAAACCAAAGAGGACTCCCGAAGTCTAAATAACCAAATGTACAAAATACAAAGGATGCAGGTACAAGCCCAAATTCAAGCTTACAATGTGATTACAAATCATAATTATAATGACAATGGCATTCAGCTACGGGACCTGACACTGACGATTCCTACTTGAATAGCACCATAGCTGAACCAACTTAATCAAAAAGTGGGGAGATATAACCACCCCACTCCCTAAAAATAAAATCCAGTAAACCTACAAATACATTGGCATATAAGAAAAATCAAGTCATGAAAGGACATAAAACAAAACACAAAACACAAAAAAATTAATCACAGGTGAGATTCAAGCTCAAAAACACAATTAACTCCACAGCCATCAGTTTCGACCCTAGTGCGGTTCCATCATCTTCACAAAGCTCCCATGGTCCCCACAGCTGAGCGTTAACTACTGTTGGGCTGTGTGCTTCGATATGTATTTTACTGATCTGAGAGCAGGGTTTTACACGGGAGCTCATCACTTATAACGCTCACAATAGGAAATAAGAACAGAGGTCAATTTGTACATATTTTTGCCAATGCTATACAGCAAGAATTAAGAACTTACAGAAAGGTAAACAAAATTGAGTCCACTTGGATAATTTCACAAGCTGCTTTAAACTACGGAACAACCAGTTATCTGTAACATAAGCAAAACTGGTATAGTGTGTTTCTTTTGGGGGGAAAAGGAAGCTGGAGGAGTTGGTACAATTTCAGCTCATTTTTCTCCCCTTGGCATTAGATTGGCTTTCTCTTTCAGACCTAAGCTGTTCAAAGTGGCAGTTCCTATCATACTGAGGTTGCCTCCTATTTCTCCATCTACATCAATATTAAAATTAAAAACTTGATCTTTTGGAAGCATTTTAATGCTAAACATAAATAAATTTCCCTTGTCAAACTCACTGATGGCTAAAACCTTAATTAACTTGTACAAATTTAGTAACCTACATGTGCGTTTTTATTTTTCTTTCACAAGTGCTGCTGTTACTTGAACAGAATGCTTCTGAATTAGAGTAACTGGAATAAATATTTAAAAAAAAATAGTGCAGCAAGAACCTGAGACTTGCAAAAAACCCTTTTACCAGAAACTTGCTACAAAAAATCTGCTACATCTTATTTCTTCATCAAATCTTTAAATTCTGTAACAATTTCCATCAAAATACAAAATGCTAATGTATTAGACAGTAAAATAGTCTGAACTGGTATGGTGGTAATAAATACTAAAGAAAGCATGAAAATCCTCCCAATAATCAAATTAGAGGTTTCAAATAACCTCCCCTTTAAAATGGTTCATCGTTAATCGCACTTGCCCACTTAAAAATACAGTGTGTCTACACGGGTAGCATCTTGAATTACGTGGCTAACTGAATATCATGAAAATTTTAGACTGGGTATAAAGAAAACAAGTGGCATTTTTCAAAAATCAAGCTAGAATTAGAAGGCGTAAAATGTTAAGGTAAATGCAAAGAAGCACTTAGGATTACTGCAGTAGCCTGTGGCCAGAGAGCGCTTTCTGCGCGGGCATCCAGCACGCTCCCAACAGCCAGAGACAGGAGACAAGTACCTTAGCTTCAGCATGTAAACGATGGCAAAGTGATTACAGGGCCCTGTAAACACTGTTGGTAACTAAAATACAAAAAGCTGAGGTAGCTCGGTATCTCTGCAGTAGTCCTAGACCATTTGCTCTAATTAAAACCCAAAGTACATGTGTTGCATATATTGGAAAGACACACCTGCAGCTAACAGCTATAATGAACGAAGATATCAAGCCAACTTGTCAAAAATTTCTACTTTTTTGTTTAAAAATCTTCTGATAAAAAAATGTCACTGCACTCCCTTTGCCTCTTCGCAACTGCCTAGACTGTGTCTCCAAATCTGTAGAAAGTTTTTGTAAAGTTAGTAACCCATAATTAATTTTAGGTAAGTACAACTCACAGAAATCACTCAACAAGATTCAAAATGGGTTCTAATCAAAATGAATAGTTGTGAAGGTTAAGCATATGGTAAGAGAGTTAAACATTAATACTGTTATTCAAGTACCATACCAGAGCTCACTTGCAACTATGCATATAGAAAATGAACTTTATAGAGCTTCTGACAAATTCCTCTCTTTTCTGTCCATTTGGCAAGTCCTGGCTTTAAAACAAAATAGTAACCATTTACGATATATGAAAATCATTCTTCTCTGGGAACTCAAACATAAATTAAATTGCCACTGACAGAAGAAAGAATGGGCACTATCTATTTTCTGGTGATCACTGTCAGCACTACCAAAAAGCGTGGGTTTTTTTTTGGTGGACTGTGGATTATTTTCTGTTGTCACTTTACGTGTTTCTTAAACAGAAACAGACCATACAGGAAAACTTACCATTTTAGTGTATTATGTGGCTTAATGAGTGTCTTGATTGAGTTTTGAAAATAAGACGGGCATTTCATGCCAAACACGGGTTGCCTCTTAATGACAGAGCATCAAAGCTTATTTTCAAGGTTGTGACCAAAGAAAACATTCTAATTCATTTGCTAGAAACAAGCCCACCCTTTTGTTTAGCCTTATCTTTCTCAAATGAATAAAAAGGCACATTAAAGGCAGTTCTAAAGAGCCTAATCTGATTTCATCCAGTTTCTTCAGTTTCCCACCAGAATATACCATAGCCAACTCTTAAACAGGTTTCAGTCCTTTACCCAGAGGAAAAAATAAACAAATATGATAAAAGCGGTAGAAAGGAGTGGGGGGAAAATAGGTTGCCCATTGTTTAAACGATTCAACACAGTTAGAACTGCCCATCCAGTTTCTCGAGTTTGCTGGTCTGCTCCCTAAGACAGACGTCTCCGAGAGAGAGTGCACGAAAGAGGAGCAGAAGTGAGAGCAGTTTCTGTAGCACCAAAATCTCCAATCTGGGGGTTGTATTTTTTATTTGTGGAAAATACAACATGTTTCTGAAGTTCTGTTTGGTTCTTTTGTAGGCTGGTTGGTTTCAGGTACCTGAGACAATAGCACCAAATTCAACAGAGAGAAGGGATGAGTGAGAGAGCACTTTACACCAAGGCTCTGCCCGTAATTGGTGCAATTTGAAATTGAATGGCTCAGAAGACTGCTCAGTCAGGAGCAGAGTCGAGAGGGTAAACCACTCATCTTGAAAAGTTCATAGGAATGTCTCAAACATATGAACTGTTCTTTCCATCTCCTATAAGGGGGGGGAAAAAAAGTACATGTTGTCTATTAAAGAAAAGACAAGAGGATTATGGGGAAATTCACTCTATATTAACTTTTTGGAGGATTCTGGATACACAATAGCTTTAAATATTTTCCTGATTACAATACCATAGCTACTCTGTAAGACAATCTGCCCTAAACCCTTCCAAATGTCTCCTATTTTATATTTAGGCTTATGAGGATGATGCTAGTAACACTCAATGAGTTTTTATTATGCCAGATAATTGTACTATATTCCTAGTATATATATAACTTGCCAGCTAATAAACAGCAGAGTCAGGATTTGAATGCAGGCAGCTTCACTCCAGAGCCTAAGCTCTTCCTTAACTCATTACATTCCAGGAACGTCCAAAGCAAAAGGAATGCATTTGGTACAGTGAAACTTGTACCAGAAGTGGAATACACCCCGATTCCACTGCTAGTCACTCCAACCAGAGCTGGAAACAAAAAGCCAGAAGGCAGAAGGAGTCACTTCCGCCACCTCCCGAGAATGCTGCTGACTGGTGATTCTGCTGTAGGTCCCCTCCCTCTCTAAGCAAGGCCCCTAGAAAAGCAGGCTTCCAAGTCCCATACTGAAAGATGTTTTCACTGCTGAAGAGTGTTCAATCCATTTACACTAATTAAATGTCAACAATGTCGACCAAGTTCTAGAATAAGAAAACAAAAAGGACAGCACTCTCTCCACACATCGCATTTGGATGGGCAAATATCAAATATAAATGAGACATTCGGTTTTCCTTTCTCCCTTTAAACATCTCCAAAGAAATTATAAACTATATCTCTGTAGAACCAATAGGCTATACTAACCCATTATCTGATGAAAAAGTTCTTCTATAAGATCAGTCAAAATCACCCAGCTAAATGTTTCATCCTACATTGCTGTGTAGGCAAAAAGCCAGGTTATGTGTGAAACAATATATACTATCATCTCTTTTTTAATATATGGTCACGTACTTATTATGCACATGTTATGTACATCTAAGCATGTTTAAAGGACGGAAATTATTCCAAAAGATTAACACTGACTAGTTTCCTCTAGATGAGGGGATATGGATGATAATGTTATTTTGTTATTTGTGCTTTCCTGTTATTTCCCTATATTGTATAATAATAACTCAGACTCATAAAGTATGACTCATAAAAATGTGATAACTTTTAAATGCTCTCTTGCTTTAATTCAAGTCTAATATTACTTATTGCACATAAGAACTAAACACATCCCTACATATAACTCTTTAATATGATGGAAATGCTCCCTGAGAGCAAGGGCTTTGTCTTATTCATTTTGTGCATCCCAAACACCTAGCACAGTATCTGGAACTGCAGATACCCAATAAATAAATAACCAGACCATCAAATACACAAACTAGCAGGCAAATGAACAAAGTCTAATTAAGTCACTTAGCCAAGTTAGTGGGTATGGAGATTACATTTGCTCAGATGACCTCAGAATGCAGAAGTCTGGCTTAATGACATAAATTATCTGAACAGAGATTAAACTCCTATTTATAAGGAAGAACTTTCTTATGGCCCAAAGTTGTCTAGAAAGGGAATAGTTTACCTCCGAGGTGTCTAAGCAAAAGGGCAACCACTCCTTCACGTGGCTATTTTATAGGACTAGATCTGATTAAATGAGACAACTTTTCAGTTTTCTTCTGACCACTAATGGTGTGGCCCACAGGTGTCACTGCCCACGGCAACTCCTTTGAACAGGGCTAAGTGGTACACTTAGTGATAAATAAGGGAGAGGAGAAATGCTATTCTGTGTATTTGCCAACCCAAAATCATGAATTTCTGTGTTTTGATAAACAAAGAATCCAGAATTACTTCTGCCCTGAAGTTTCGGAAAGGCTTTATTCTTCAAACTATAGCTCTTAATGATTCTTTTCATCTTAAATCTTTAAAACATTCTTCAGTTGCTTGGTAAAGGATATAGACTAAACTTTCTTTCCTCTTTTCTTTGGAATAAAAGCATATATTTGTTTATTCTACAGATGAACTAAGCACTTACCTCTATAAGTTGTGATTTGTCATAATCTTTACGATGACGATAGATGCACTGACTAAGAAGAGAATATAATCTCTCAAGTTGATCAACTGCCAGATTGTTGCTTTTATCTACCAACAAATCAAGCAATTTCTAAGAAAAAAGGTAGAAGAGAATAAAGTTTGATTTCACTGTTCGAACTGAAACAGTTATATTCAAATGAGTAGGCACAGGCTATAGTGCAACAGTGCCATGTGAGCTTAGAAGATTCTAGGGCTTAGTTTATTGCCAAGACTATTCTCGTACTGCTAAACCCTTCAAACACACATAACTCTTTTTTGCTAAAAGCTCTGAAGCATATATATTTCTAGTTGAAGCAAAAGATAGTCAAAACTAGTTTTATTCAATTGCCTATGAAATATATTCAAATCTCTTTCCATTCATTCAAAACTGACTGGGAACAGCTAAGCTTACCTTCAGTCTCTCATGATCAACTATAAGAGGCGGCACAGGCTCAGCTGGCTCTTCCGGAACCAGTTCCAGGCTTGTTGTTTTTGCCTGCTCTAAAATTAACTTACGATATTTCTTTACTTTAGAGGCACCTACAATTGAGAAAAAAAAAATGCACTGCAGCAAGCAAAAGTTAAGAAAAATAAGGCTTGAACAACTATTAAGTTCTTTTACCCACTATAAATCCTTTTTGGAATAAAGTGTATTCTTTAAATGATGAATGATTTTTTTTTTGGTAAGAATAAGTAACCCAAATTAAAGAGAACTAAACTACAAGTATACAAGCCAAGTCATACTAGAATAACAGCTAATAAATAGATCCACTAAAAGGAAGGAAGGAAGATCTTTACCCCTAAGTCTAACTTAGTTTTCGCTCTCTTATGAGAGCCATCTTACAATTCGGAGCTTTTGGAACTGGCAGAAGGGACACGACCAGAAAAGCAGACACCAACACAGAGCGAGGCCAACCTGTCTACACATCCGCCTCCCAAGGTAAAACGTCTTCCTCCACGCTACCTTAAGTTTCTGATTTTTCTCTGTTACACTGTCTACAATTATATTATAAATTGATCTGGGTTATAACATTTTTTCTTAAAAATGGAACAGGGCTAGTGATCCTTCCTATCGTGGTGTAAATCAGTATCATCTAATTACTTTCCTCCCAACACCTTGCTGAGACTAGACATACTGGGGGTGGTGGGGAGGGCAGAAAATTAGAGATGGCTGAGCATAATCTGACAGCACCAGGCACTTCCAGGGGCGGAGAAGGTAGGCAGACCGTCTCGTCCCTGCTCCCCTACTAAGCATGAGCACTCTACGAGCAGACCAAGAGGGAAGGAACGCAAAGTTAAACAGACTACTTCAGCACGTTACACAGGACCTGGCCCATGTCTGGGACACTAAAGAGAACCTTCCTCCCCTGCCTTCCTACGTTAGTCCTCTGATTCCCAAATCTGTAACCAATTCCTTCTCATCGATGCCCACTATATAGATAAAAACAGTCAAAGAACCAAAATGCTGCCTTCAAAAACATATACCACGATACATCAGAGAAATTTTGTATTTCAGACAGCCTTTAGAGTGAAAACCTTGATTTACAGTTCAAGCAGCACACGCTAGAGTCCTGTTAAGACCATACTGATCCTCATTACTATATCCATGGACTTCCAGAAGCCTGGGAACTTCAGTTAGGAACCAATGCACTAGGTCACACTGCCCCACCAGTTAAAAATGAGAATCAGGAAAAGCTTTAACACAGCAAATATCTTTAACACTTTTAGATCACCAAATGAACATAATTTAAACCTTTTCTGCAAGCTAACTCATCTCTCATAGTGAAGTAGCATTAAAAATGATTCCTCCCACATATTCATTCTGCCTAACACCTTTTTCCCACTGTCCCATTCACTGCTTACCCCGAACTTAACACATCATCCAAGTGCTATCTATGTGACAGCCCAAAATAAATACTGCTCTTAAGACTATTTTCTGTTATTAAATATTAAAGAAAAAGAAAACTTCTCAACAGGTAGTATTTAAGAACATCTCTCTTTACTCATTACTTAAAGAAATTAAGTATTTGACTAATACCTTCCTACTTCCTAATTCTGCTCGAGAGCTCAAAAACTGGCAGCAAAAACTTTTCCCACCTAACCCAAATCCCAGGCTAATGCTGTATATTCCACACAATTCAAGAGAGCACAATTTGTAGATGTAGCTTCAAGAGAGCCTCGTATAAGAAGCGTCCTGTCCAGGAAGAGAATGTATACTGAACAGCGCAGATCTCTACCTCCGCCCAGGCCACCACGGGCTCAAGCAAGGATAACAAAGCAGGGCTAAAATCCTCAACTCCCCCTTTTCTGCTTCTTCTGAAAAGAATCACATAACCACAGAGAGTTGGGAGCGAGCAGAGTGCTGAGACTGTCGGACAAGGTGGTCTGATGTTGAGAGTTCTGCTGCTTTGCTCTACCACTGACTTTACAAAGCAATGGAGCCTCTGAGCCTAGACGTCTCTCAGGCCAACTAATAGTGACTGCCTGGAGTGAATACACCTCAGTATGTGCCAGGTGCCAGGGGAGGTGATTAACATTCAGGACTTATTTAATCCCCGCAGTAACACTATTCTCAAGTTTAAAAGATGAAAAACAGGACTGGAAAGTATAAGTAACTAGCTCAAAGTCAAATGATTAGAATAAACAGGAGTGGTCATTTAATGTGGGTCTATGTGACTCAAAATACCACGCTATAGAATCCAAGTCTTCTCAGATTACCCTCACCCCACCCACCCCAATAGTTCTTCTGTTAGAATTTCATCTTCTTAACATTTGTGGATGTACTCAGTTTTTAGTCATAAATCCTCTAGGATAGGGGTGATAATCAGATGGGAGCCAGAAATGTAAGTGTCCAGGAAAGCAATGCAGTATGGGCCATAAATCCTCTGATACGTTCACTAAAATTTAGATTGTGTAAACTTTTCTAGGGAAAGGGGATAAAAACTTTAAAATAGATTCTCAAAGGGATATAATTATTTATCAACTGTCACTACTAGGAACCAGATAAAATATGCAATTAGTTAACTCTGGAGTTGAAAACTTTGGATGATTTATTAAAGTGTTAGCTCTACCTTCTTTATCCAGTTCTGTGTCTTTTGCCTCCACATCGGGGCCGGGTTCTAACTTCTCATTATTGCTACATTCCAGTGCCTCTAGTTTCTCAGGATCATCTCTGTGGTTTTCACTTGAAGTTTCCGGTTTTCCTTTTGACTGGTCCTCCAGAAGAATCTTCTGTTCAGAACTACATTTATCTCCACTACTACAGAAAGAAACTACTTCAGCTTTGCCATTGTGACACTCCAGAACTGGTATTCCTTCAAAACTGTCCGTGGAGGCCTCACCATTTAGACAGCTTCCTTTCAGGAAAGGCTCTTTCCCACATGTCTGTTCGGGATTTAGAGAACTACTGCTGTTGACGAGCAGAGACTCATTGGAACTCTCCTCTTCAGTGGATGCAAAGTTCTCTTTTGTGCCCGCTCCACTGTTAAGCCTCTGCCCCTGGTCCATGTCCATGATGTCACACGACGACTCATCATTGGTCATAGACAAATCTCCAGTCTCCTCTCCATTTTCTTCATGGCAGTCAGTGCTTACCTCAAACTCTCCATTCTCTAGCAATTTCCTGCCCTCCGTATGATTCTCATAGTCTGCAAATTTGGTATCCTCTTCATCTTTTTTTAAATTATTGACTTTCCTTTTCTTAATAATTCCTTTACCCCACTGTGAGCGCCGCCTTGATTTTCGCCGAACTCGAACTATTTTACAAGGAAGGAAAAAAGATATGTAGAACTTGGAGTGCAATACTTGTTTTACAGATGTATATTAAATCGGACCCCAAAGAAAGTAAACCCACACTGGTGTAACACACCGGCAAAAAACTACTTAGCTCTTGACAGCCATGCTGACTAATCCTCACAACTACAGGTAAAATGGATATAAAGTCAGGGTTGAACGCTGAGGAATAAAAAAATTTTAAGCTTATTTTTAAAATGAGTTTACCCAGCATTAATTGTTTCTATTACTTTATATTCTACTTTATAGTTGTTCCCAATTGCTAACAAGCAGGGACCAAGCATATAATATATACATGTAGGGAATGACCACATTACCAGGCTGCTTGGAAGGTTTGGGGGGATTTCCCCAGGAAGGTGTGTGCTTTGCCACCAAGATTACCCAAAAGCACCTAAACCATGACAAGAAATAAAGGCATGATCCATTATATCAAGACAGAATAATTACAGGTATCCCAACAAAGAAATGTCCACTATCACTACTTCCACTCGCAGTTAATATGGTCATTGAGAGAAGTCCTATGAAGGTTACATGGACAATGCCGTTAGCCAGCTGTTAGCCTCCTCTACCAAACGGTTCACCCAGCAGCATCAATATCTTACAAAGTCGTTATTTGAAATTATGTTGAAAAATGAAGCCCACTGCTATCAAGTTGGCAACAACATTAACAAAACACTAAAAATAAATATTGGTCAGTTATGTGAAAAGGGAGACCTACAAAAGTTATAAGGACTATACTATTAGATGCTAGAAACTATCATGAGCTTTACTAGTAGACAGGTGGTACTTCCAGGTAATGATGGAGCCACGTATGTATTAAAGATAGCTGGTTATACAAGTCTACCCCACTGTCCCTTAAATAAGCAAAAAGTTAACTCATTTTTGCAATATGGGACAGATGCATAAAGAAATTTAATTACAAAAGTGTTAAAGTGAACTAGTTAAACTAGACACCTATCCCTTCTGATGTCTAACACCAATTAGAAATATTAATTTGTTCAAAGTCATCAGGGTAAAAAGGCTTTCATTTTTTTCCCCAAGGCTTTAAAAGTAATGTCGAGTCTGGTTTAATATTTTTAAAGACAATATATATTTGTTATATGCAAAAGTTGAAAAGATTACTTGACAAAGACATTTTCAAAAGGAAATGCAAATATGAGATCACTAAGTGTAGACTGTTTAATCCACAGTTTAAAAACTGCTTTTGAAAGACAAATAAAAGGAAATACGGTCTTATTACAATCCTTGTCTCTTATACTCCATCATTAAACATAACTTGTGATCTGTCAACAGAGTATAGTGTGCTTACATACTTTTTTCATCCTTTCATCTTTAATCTGTACTGAGTCTCGGTAAAGGCACCAACGTAGTGACAAGAAATGGACAAATTTTGTTTTTTATGTATGTATATATTACTCTCCTTTCTTATCTAAGAATAAATCTACTAAAAGTTTCTAAAATCATTTCCAAAATTCAAGTTAGTCACTTGGCTCAAAATATATTGTGTCTTCAAAACTGTAATATCATTAAAACCATCTCTCTACTTTTCCCCACATTAACTTCTTTTTACAATTTACAGTTACAGGGTAATTGGAGAAAAAAATGCTGCATTAGTCTACTGTTAAAAGCTGTACAGAGGCTTAAGTGATGAACATTCATAAACATTCATTAACTATATGAAACACTAACCCAGTCCGCATTAAAAGAAAAATTTCCAGCTTGCTCTCTCTCTAAAAGAGGAACTGCTAGGTTTTTACTGCCTGACAAGTCACTCCTGACATTGCAGCCTCCCTCATTCTCCAACCACGTAACCACAAAGACAGGTGGTTCCCTTTGTCCTTCCTCATTAAGCCACGGAACTCATGAGCAAAAGGCTGAATTCAGCCCAATCAAGAGCCAGCCCAGCAACTCGGTGTGCAGTGCACTGAGCAAAGGCCTGGAGCCCTACTGACGCAAGCTGACTTTTCTAACGCTTTCATCCGGGCTAAGAACAGACAAAATTTTCTCATTTGGGGTGAGGACAAACTAGAAATATTTCCCCCTCCTTACATAACTATTTCTAATGGTTAGTATGCTTTTGGTAAAATAAGAGAAATTGATCATACAAGCTCCACAAGAATAGGGATTTTTGTTTTAGTAATTTTTGTATCCACAGCACCTGGCACGTGGTAGGAGTATATATTTATGGAACTAATCTTTAATATACCACTTCTTTTTTCAGGAGTGCTTTGTGTGAAAAATGCATTTAGAGGCACAATCTTTATAGTCAATTTTTATAGCATCTCTGAGCTTTCCAAAACTAAGACCTCAGGAAAGCAACTCTGCCT
This sequence comes from Macroglossus sobrinus, assembly GCA_004027375.1. Taxonomy (NCBI): domain Eukaryota; kingdom Metazoa; phylum Chordata; class Mammalia; order Chiroptera; family Pteropodidae; genus Macroglossus; species Macroglossus sobrinus. Next base: position 180,080 of record PVKZ01001862.1, read on the forward strand.
TAGGGACATTTGGGTTTATGATTTAAGTAAATTAATGTAAAACAGACACATGATGAGTCACCTATGCCATCTACTGGTTAGAGAAAATAAAACTCACACTTGTAGATTAACATTTTAATATTTAAAGTAAAGGAACTTAAACTGCTTAAAGCTAATATTCAATGTGTTCTAATAAATATTTGGTTCAGATGCAGAAAATGTAAAGGATTTTAAGGTTCCAATTAGAATGCTGTGTTCCATCAGCCAGGCCATGTTCCGTGGTATGACTAGGCCAAATAACTTTAATTGGTTTCATAGAACTAAATGCATCATTAAGTTCTTCAAATTTTCTCACATATGAATGCCACTTCAAATTTTCTTCAAATTTTCTCACATTGAATGTCACTTTTCTCACAAAGAGAAGCTTAAAAAAATAGGCATGGTTCATTCATTCAAGGTGAAGGACACTGATGAAAGGACATAGATGGCTGGCTTTACTGACAGCTGGAGCAGCAACACCACCTTTACACCGGAAGAACAGCGTACACCTTCCAAGGACGGCCATCTTCAGAGAAACTAAGTGCTACATTAGAAAGAGGCTACGTGTATTAACACTTGTCTTTTGGATATTTTATAGATCACCGTGAATGAGGAAAAACTGAGAAAACCTAAATGGTCATCCTTCTCTAAATATGCCTCACTTAAACAAAGCTAGATAAAGACGACTACAAATTTTTCAAACTGAGCATCAAATATTCTCTCAGAAAAATCAATTTCCTACTGTCCAATCAGCCACTCTCTTAGGTCAGAGTTCCATTTTCTTCCATGAAGAGGACATCGTGCATTGCATCCAGCAAAGGGTTGGAGGAGGAGACGGGGTGGGTAAAAAGTCTACGGGCTCCACATTTCTATCCGAAAACCAAAGTTTAAAATGAAAAATATTCTAATCTAGTTCAATTACAACAGCAAGTGCTGAATGGGGATGGCAAAGAGCAAAGAAGGTTAAAGAAACATATTTCTGATTCAGCACCTTACCCCACAAGCTCTTCGCCTCTGAAGAGAGAGACTGAAAGAACTATGGGAAAACAGCAGTGCTTTGGTTCGTGAACCCAACTCCTGAGGAATCTGTACAAGTCTCAGCTGTTTCCACTACTAGATAACACGCTCTCACATACTCACACGCACACTTGCTTGCGGCGCTGTGCCAGACATCCACTGGATTTCTCTGTTTGTGCCGAAACGCCTCTTCAACTCTAGTTTCTGTCTTCCGAGCTCCAGTACCATGAGGATTTATTTGTTCTGCTGTTACCGATAAGCCTGCAAACAGAAGATAAGCAATACCTATTTAAATATTCCCAGCTACATAAACCAACAAGATTTAAAAAAAGAAGTCTGAAATATAGAACTGAGTTTTAAAGTCATTAATTATACTTGGACAGTTTCGAATTTGGATGAAAACAGCACCTTTTGTTTTAAGATAGGAAAGAAACAGGTTATAAAATCACAAAAATAAAATAAGCTGGCAGGCCATGCTTATACATAATCCCCAAAGGGGGCCTATGTTTACTCATTTTAATTTGCGAAGGGACATATTTCACATTTTTAGGATTGTGGGACAATAAGATTATATATCATCTGAAAGTTATGATTTCTGCCATCATTGAGTGTGTTTATTGGGCCAGTAAACCCACTGACACCAACAGTTTCCACCTGATACAAGCTGCCTGTCACATCACACTGCAGTGAGTTTGGGTTTCCTGCACCTATGCTCACAGCAGTAACCACTCCATTCTCAGTTTCCTTCACTAGATTTTTCTTCTATGTGATTCTTAAATGTTGATTTTCCCAGGGTTGTCTCTGGAATCCCTTTTCTTCTCACTCTAACTTACACCTTCCACCACAAAGTATCACTCATGCCTTCAGCTTCCACTATCATTATATAATAAATCCCAAATCTACATCTTTTGCCCAAAACATCTCTTGAGCTTCTGATCCATATAACCAACTGCCTATTTGATGTCTCCAACTAGATATCCTAAAGATAGGTCAAATTAAAGAGAACTGGTTTACCCTTCCCCACCAAAAAACTGTTTGTCCTTATTTATTCCCTACTGGTGGTATTAGCATCAACTAAGTCATTAAACCAGTAACACATCAGCCAGTTGTGGTTCTTCTTCCTTCACGACGCCCTCCAGCCTCCAGCCACAGCTCTAACACTAGTCCTGTCTTCATCCCCATTTCACTGATTAGACTCTGGACCATTCCAACAGACTTTCCCCCAATGGCTTTAACGTATAATTTATATAACTCAACAGTCACCCATGTTAAGCATACAATTAAATGATTTTTAGTAAATTTACAGAGCTGTGCGATCACCACTCAATTCTAGGTAACTATCCCAGGTGACCACTAATCCACTTTTGATCTCTATAGACCTGCCTTTTGTGAGCATTTCATATAAACTGAATTGTACAACATGTGGCCTTTTGTCACTGGATTCCTTCCTTCAGAAACATGATGCTTCTGAAGTTCGTCTACAATCTGCCACACAGCAGCACCTTGCTCCTTTGTACAGCTGAGCAGTAGCCCCTTACATGACATACCGTTTTGCATACCTCTTTCACCAGCTGACAGACATTTGGGCTGTTTCCAGTTTTCAGTTGTTGTGAATAATGCTGCGATGAACATTCGTGTGTGTGTCTATATATGGGCACATGTTTTCATATCTCTTGAGTAGATTCTCAGGAGTAGAATCACTGGGTCATATGGTAAATGTCATGTTTAACTTTTCAGAACTGCCAAACTGTTTTCTAAACTGGCTCTAACAGTTTTTTAACTGGTCTCTCTCTACCTTCCACACTGAGACCTTGCTATTTTCTGCTGCAAAGCAATTTACCAATTCATTCCACTGCTTGAAATATGTCAATGACTCCTACTGACTATGGCAACGGTTCTCAAACTTTAGTGTATATAAAAACCTCTTGAATAGTTTGTTTAAGTGCAGATTCCTTGGCCTTACTACTCTCAGAGAATCTAATTCACCAGGTCTAAGCTGATGTCGGTAACAAGCACACCATTTTGAAAAACACCAGCCTACAGAATAAAGTCCAAGCTCCTTCACATGTCACTGAGTCATTCAAGTATTTATAGAAAACCTGCTGTATATTTCAACACAGTTCTAGGGACTGCAGGAGAGCTATGAATGAGACATCCACAGCACTAAACAAGGGAGAGACAACAAAATGCCCAGTGCTACCATAACCAGGGGCTAATTAAGTGGCCAGGGAAGACCTTCCTGAGGAAGCAGAAGAAAAGCTTCTTCATAATGTCAGTGTCCTGGCCTCCTGAGCCCTATTTCTCACCATTCTATACACTTTTAACAAAACCAGTCTGCAGCTCCTATACATATACCAAAGTATTTCGCATCTCTGTGCCTTGTCCATGCTGTGGTTTGCTGTGTTTACAAATACCTCCTCCTCTGTCGCCGCCACCCTTCCTCTCCGCCACTGGAGACAACACTCCTACATTCGTTCCCCAAACCTGACCAAAAAGCCGGGCTCCCTGGCGGGTCTCGCCTCTGTACTACGAACACACTTCGCCCAGCACCATAGCACACCGCACTTGATGTGTTTTGCAATCCGCTCCCTCCTACTAAAGTGTGAGGACCTCAAGGTCAGGATGTTTTTAGTACATGAACAAACCACACTTGCTAATTCTGTACTTATATTAACAAAATAGCTCCAATAGTGGTTTAAAAAAACAAACACACACAGTATTCTTAAAACTTTTAAAGTACCAGTGCTGCGTGTAAATGCATGAAAAATAAACCCTCGTCAGATATGAAAGCCTATCTAAATGCTTTAAGAACAGAAATCAATAATTAACAAAGACATACTCCTGAAAAAGAATTTTCACTAAGAAGCATTTTATTTCTGCAATTTGCATTGTCTCATTAAAACTTTCACAGGAAATAGTTTTCAAATATCTTTGAGAATTTACATGACATATATTAGTATCAGAAATTAAGCAAAGGCTGTGCCTCAAAATACATTATTTTCATAATACCACAAGCAACCTTAAAGAAACACCATTTAATGGCATTCGATGACTCTTGCTCTTCAGTAGCAAGTTCATTTCTATAACTTACCTCTTTTTATTCTTGCCTCCTTAATTTCTTCACAAAGTTTATTAAATTCTGGATCCAATTCGGCTGCAATAATGGCATGTGCAGTGTCCTTCAGGGTACAAGCCCTGTGCCTAATTATTTTATCTGTTAAAAAAGTTGGTATACATTTATTATACATACAAATGAAATATCAATAAAGGGCATCTTAAAAAGAGAAGTAAAAGAATACAAACATTTAAATAAAACTATAAAAAGCATTTCTAGGTGAGAGGTTTGTTTAAATGATGAGTAAGAAAAAGCTACTCAAGTTGATAATTCTCTGAAAACAGTACTTTTAGAACCTCAAAACTGTCTATTTAACAAATCATTACCTCAAAGATATAAGGTTTTATTTTATATTTTTGAAAACAAAAACATATGGTTTTCAATTAAATAAATGTAATAAGATTTAGAGGATATTTGCCATATGCCCGAGTTGCCATAGATGGATTCTGAGAATTCAGGAAATCTTACATAATTTTTTTCATAAGTGAAAACTGGTCAAAACTGTGCTTAAGAATATAACATATCCTAAGTAAGGGTGACTTTTAAAAACCGGGACAGAAACAGACAAATATAGCAAGACACTCTAAGCTAAAGAATATAAGACAGTATATAAATTGTAGGTATATCCAGGAGAGAAGTACATACTCCCCTCTAGGTAAACTATACTTAAAATTGGCACTAAAAGAAAAGTCTGTGTTAGACTAATCCAGGAGTCTTCAACCATGAACAATACAATATAAATAGTACCCCCTAGACCTACGTAACTCCAATATTAAAAGTCAAGTAAATATATCAAAGTCCTTTACTTTGGAACAGTATAAAGAACTAGAAGCCAACATTTGCCTTTTCATCTCTAGTAAAGGCAAAATGTATAACGACATTTTATTTACAACTTTTCTTATTAGGAAATCATAATAGGTCATTAAGGAAATCTTACAAAAACAAACATGCAGTACTCAAAAGGCAACCACTGGTATATTTCCTTTCAATACATTTTCTCTAAATGTTTATTTAAAAAAATATTGATTATCAACTGTACCAGGAAGAGCCAGGTGATGGCTACACAGTGGTGAACAAAACAGACATGTCTTGACATTTTCAAGGCCATTTTGGACTAGTGTGGGAAGGAGGTATTAACCAAATAATCTCTTATACACACGTAAAACACCTCTCCCACCGCCCCCCAAAAACCCCAGAAGAACAGCTATGATGAAAACCTACAGGGTATTGGTATAGGTGCCAATTTAGATTGGGCAAGTCAGGAAAGGCCTCTCTGAAACAGGCATTTAAGCTGAGACTTGAAGTATATACACTGGAGTAGCCACTGAAAGGGTAGAGAAAAACCAGTGCAGGTTCAGAAAACACCATGTAAGAAAGTTCTGGAGTGAAAAGATCTTAGAGATCGTGAGAAAATGAAAGGCAGCCTGTACGTTTACCACACAATAAGCAAGAGGCAAACAGGAATCCAACGGTATTTAAAAGCTTTTAGATTTTATCCTAAGAATAATGAAAAGTCACTGAAAATATCTGAGCAGGGAAGTAACATGACTTAAATGAACATCTTCCAAAGATCTCCAAGTTTAATTATGCCTTTTTCTATTTCTCCTTGCAGTTCTATCCTATCAGTTTTTGCTTCATGACTCTGAAGCTCTGTTATCAGAGGCATAAATGTTTAGAACTATAGTTTTATCTACTTAATGATTATGAAATAACCTTCTTTATCCCAGGTAATATTCTTTGGCCTGAAATCTACTTCAATATTTACATAACCATTCCAGCTTTCCTTTGCTGGTATTTTTCATACTTTGCTTTTACTCTATTTGTAGCTTTAAAGTGGGTTAAAGCTTTAAAAGGAGACTCATTAGCGCAGCAGGTAGTCCGTCAGTCTCATGAAGCGGGTTTCTCATAAGGAGTGTATGGTTAGGTCTTGCTTTTTTTAATCCAATCTGATAAAAATCTGCCTTTATTTGGGATATTTAGGCCAGAGGTCAAGTTTTTCTGTACAGGTCCAGAGAGTAAATATCTTAAGGTCTCTGGCAAAAACTCAAAGCTACCCTGGCAGCCACACACAATACAGACATGTGTTTGGCTGTGTTCCTATTTAAAAAACAAAACAAAACAAAATTTCATTTACAAAACCAGGCAGCCAGTTTGCTGATCCCAGGTTTACTTTTAATGTGATTTATGTGATTATCAATATGGCTGCTATTTATTTTCTACTTGTCCCACATGCTTTGTTCCCTTTTTATTCCGTTTCTCACTTCTTTTAGATTGTGTATTTTTTTAACTATTCCATTTTATCTCCTTGTTGGTTTACCAGCTCTAATGGCTGCACTATCGCTAGCCCTGTGTGAGCTTCAAAAAATAGTCCTCCTTCTCTGTCCTCGGGCAGTTTCCTCACATGCACACACTGATCAGCGTTCCTCGGGAGGGCAAGGAGGGTCTCCCGCAGATCTCGGGAGCCCTCTCTCCACGCAGCCTTCTTCTTTCCCATACTCTGCCTTGAGAACCTACTCACTCTGCCTCTCATGTTCCCAGCCCCCTCTCTTTAACTAAGGGAGACTTCCAGGCTCTGCCCGCATTAACCCTTCCTGTGCCACAGCCTGGAAACTCTGCAGGCAGCTACAGTGCTCAGCATCTCAGTTTCTCATCTTTGGGGAATTATTTTCCTTTGTTTTCTGACATCCAATGTCTTCAAAATTGTTTTTTCATATACTTTATTCAGGTTTTTCCTTTTCATTGTTTCAGTTAGCAGAATAAATTCAGTCCCTTTCACTTCATCTTAGCCAAAATCAGAAGTCCCCCAATATCTCTTAAATATTTTTTGAAAACTATAGTGGCTATGTAACAATCCAGAGTAGGATGTACCTTAATTTTCAGAGTTACTGTTTGCTCAACTGTTGAAAGTTTTGAGTTGCTTTAAATTTAAGCTACCATAAACAAAAAACTACAATGGATATTCTTAGAAGCAGCCATATTTTCAAGCTGATAATACAGTGTTTGTAGCCAATGTGATATTACAACTACCACTGGCTTTCTACCTGAATTTGAAAAAAGCTAAAAAAGAGGGAAGATTAAATATAAAACCATGTATCTGGCACATTATCACTTTAAAACAACTCGATGATCTTCACTTTTTTGGCTTTTCTAAAAACATGCCTCCCAGCCATATCTCATCCCAATAAAGGGGGAAAAAAGAATTGGTGGGTGGGGTAGATGGGGTGGATGGGGTGGATGGGAGGGAGGGAAGACTGAATAGACAAAAAAAAAAAAAAAAAGAATTCCATAAAAACTTCCCACTGGTCTGCAGGACAAGAAATTTATTCTAAAGAGCATCAATAATTGATAAGGGAACAACGCTTTTTCATGTGCCTATCATTATAATCCTTTTTAATTTAGAACAGTCTAAGTTTATACACAGCATAAAGTCATATTAAGAGATGTCTGTGCTTGGATTTTCATCTTTTTTGAGGGGTAGGGAAGTCATCTTGGATCCTTACAAGCATGTGATGAATGTGGAAAAGTACATGTGCGTAAATTTTAAATGTGGTTGTTCAGAGACTCTCATGGACACCAGACTTAAAATCTCTGCTTTAAAATTATGCATGAATAAAAGCTACATATTTGTCAATTCTTTTATTCTGTCTCACAATATAATATCTTAAGATTCTCCAAATCCATAATATTTGAAAGTAACATAAGCACAACAAAAAAACCATAGACATTGGCTCTGAAGCTCAGACAGATCTTGATTCACTTAGTTATATAACATTTGTGGATTTATACACAAATTACATAACCTCTCTGAGCTCCAATCTCCTTAAAACACTACCACCTACATATGCCTTCAGTAAAAACTAATGGCTACCAGGAAAAATTGATGAATATCTATGAAATACTGATAAATATCTATAAAATTAAGTCACTACTTTTATGAAAGTAACAACTCTTTCAATATGTCAATGTTTCTCTTATATTTGGGTAAACAGAAGTACATTAGACGATTTTTTCAATAAAATTATTATAAAAGATTAATGATATTTTAAGAAAAACTAATTTTTATGGGATGATTTTTCATCCCAAATTATTTCCTAAATAAGAAATTTTATTGTCTCATACTTGCATATCTTATTTTTCTCCACTTTATAATCTCTATCTAATCTTAGATTCCTTCAGTTAGTATCTAACAAGAGAACAATTGATAAAACTAACTCACTGACCACATTTATTAGGAGCTTAGAGTCTAAAAAGGGAATTAGGATATATAAACAAGAAATTGCTTCAGGAGAAAAAAAATAAGTGTCTCAGTAAAGTTACACAGTGCTATGATGAAGGGGTTACTTATAACTGGAAGGAAATCAGAAAAATCTTTTATGAACGTTTAATGTCCCTTTAAGAATAAGTGGAATTTTAACAGATATATGTGATTTTACAAACAATACACTTTAAAACACTTTCTTGTACATAACTTACACCTCGATAAATTGATTTAAAAAGAAAAAAATGCACACACTCCCAGTAGAGGCAGCACCAACAGTAAGATCGGGCCTTCAGCTGAGAATATCTCCTGAAAGAGGGTTCCTCCAGGGTCTCCCTGCTCCTCATTCTTTGTACTGCCCACGTGACCTCTTCACTCATGTACACTGATGACTTCAGCCATGTCTCTGTCAAAACTTCTAATCTCTAGGACCATGTGTACAACTACTACTGTGCAATGTTTGTCCTTTATCTGGGTGTACCAAAGGTTAACACACACTAACACATCCAAAATTAAACTCAGCGTACTGCCTTAAAAGCCTATTTCACCATTAGTTTGCTGCTTAGGTTCCTTAAAACCCAAACCAAACACTAAGGAGTCATTCTGCATTTCCATCAGTCATGTCTAATTGGTTGGTCATTAAGACGGCTATGTTCAACCTCTGCTGCCACTGGAACTGCATCTTAATTTGTCTTCCAACCTCCATCCCACCACTCCCTTGACCTCTACCCCAGAACTGATACTGCCTATAAACACTATATACTCTTAAATGCAAACCAAATCCTATCACTCTCTGCCTCAAAACCATCCAATGGCTCCTTATCTAGGGAACTCTGAAGTCCTTACACAGGATCAAAAGAAGACAGAACACTTATTGTCACATTTATCTGTAGGAATCCCTACAAAGTGGGCTGCAGGCATCTCACAGGCCACAGCTACGTATCTCCATGACTGGACACGATTTACACGTAGAGAATATTTCATAAATGCATGCTCAGTAAATGGAGATTCAGTGACAAGGGAAGAGGATAAAATTTCCCAACATGCCACCACATCACTCTACTCCCCAGCCATGTTCTCTCTTTTTATACCTCTGTATGCTACTAGTGCACTACTTTGCACACAACCTCTCTCAGTCTAGAATGCGTGCTCTTCCTAATCGTGCCTTCATCTCTGTGCTCCACTCACACTGTGTACATTATTCCTATTACAGACCTTATGAAACTGCAATCATCTGCTGCCACCTCAAGACAAAATTCATAATTGCTATCTCTATACTATTTCTATGCCTTCATCATATTTTATTATAATTACCAATAATTAGGTATCTATCAGAGTTTTTAGATAGTAGGGGCTGTGGCTTATTTATCTCTGTTTATATACAACTGTTATGTTGTATGCTGAACTGTGTCTCCCCCATCCAACAAAACTTCATAAGCTGAAGCTCTAATGCCCAGTGCCTCAAAAGTGACTATATTTGGAATAGAGCCTTTAAAGAGGGAATTAAGGTGAAATAAGGTCATATGAATAGACCCTAATCCCATCTGACTTGTGTCCTGATAGAAGAAGAAACCTGGATACAAGAGGGCCATGTGCACACTGAGAAAAGATCACGTGAGGACACAGCAAGAAGGCAGCCGTCCACAAGCCATGGAGAGAAGCCTCAGGGGAAACCAAAACTGCTGACGTCCCGATTTTGGACTTTTAGCCTCTAGAACTATAAGAAAATAAATTGCTATTGTTTAAGCCACCTGTGGTATTTTGTAAAGGAAGCCCTAGCAAACTAAGACCATAACGTACAGTATGAAGTTTGCCACACAGTATGATCTGATATCTCTATTTCAAGAGACAAGGACTGTCATAGTCACTGTTGTATTCGAAGTACTCAGATCAGTAACTAGTCATGGTATTCACAAATCCTGTGAAAGAAAATATGAGTTTAACTGAAATATAGCCCACAGAAGGCTCCAAAACCTAGGGTAAATCTGTGAGCTTTTTTCTTAAGCACTTGGTACAAAATAGAAGATTTTAACAAGACTGAAAGATTAGGGCTAAAATTTCAGCAAAATTAGCTAAATAATAGTATGTATATGAATGCTCTTGAAGGCCAGAGGAAGGATGTACAACAAGACAAAGAAAGGTTAAGAGTTAAACATATCACATGTCTATAAGATAATAATTAGGGTCAAATATCTGCTACTGGTCACAGTTAGAACCTATAAATAAAAATTCTTCTGGCTAACACATGTAATTCCTGTCCACATCATCCTCAAGGGAGAGAATCCGGGTGAGCACTTAGGCCACATGTATAGTTTTCACAATGCTGGCTTTTGTCTTCCACGTATATGCTAGTTTTTTTTCTCAAATGGCATGTATTCTGCAAAACAACACTGAGCTTTCATATACTCATGGGAGCTTGTAAAAGTAATACAACATTCATGTAATTTCCACTTGCTACACAACAGACCCTGAGGTTGTTTTTCTAATACATAACAAGTGGTTCTGTTGCTACGGGGAAAAAAAAAAAAAGCCTCTTGACTAAAGATATAAAATAATCTGAACAGAATGAAAATCATGCTTTTGAATTATATCACACTTTTTGCATCTAAAACAGTGAAGAAGGAAAATTATAAGTGTATCATGTGAGCTCTAACTATGAGATAGAGCCATATTCTTTGACTATACAATTGCATTCTGTAGTAAAAGGTTATCATGCACCAGAAACCACTGCTTCTGTCTTAAAAGCAATATTATATCAATGTGGTAACAATTAAGTTACATAATGGGAAAAAAATCTAGATTGATCTTCTCAACTAGCTTTCTCTAACCACTCAAATTCATTTTTCACTATCAGTCCCAAGATGTGTTCCAAAATAGGTTTGACTTATAAATGTGATTCAGGGACTAGAACAAGCACAAAGTATAAAGGGTTATTCTAAAGCCAGTATGCAGATACCTACTAAGAAAACAATTTATAACAATTAAAGTACAATTTAAATAATAATGATGATAATGAAAATAAAAATATGAACTAACTTTTATGGAACACTTACCACACCCCAGGAACTATGCTAAGCACTTACCTTATTTAGGTTGAACCATATGAAAATGGCAATTTCATAAAGTTTATCCTAATATATTTTCTCATTTAATCCTTACAACCAATAAGAAGGGCACTATAATTATCCCTATTTGCAGATAAGGAAACTATAATTTAGAGGATTAATCTTGATCAAATCAAAAAACCAGGAAACAGAAATGGGACTAAACCCTTGGTAGAAACCCAAAGCCCAGGCTCTGATTATCTACAACAGCTTGGGCCACCTCTGTGTCTTGAAAAACTAAGAGGATGAGAGCATAGGCCCCCAAGTACTCTCATAAATTACTCAAGGCCACTATATAGACAACTGTGCAGGTTGTATCCTCACCAAGGACCCTAGCAAGGGAATCACGTGAGGCTGACATCCAGCCCACTCTTCACAACCCTAACTGTGGCCCTGCTGTAGGATGCCATCTACACCAAAGAGAGACTCTCACTCACACAGAACTGTTACACTGGTTAACAGTGTAACAGTGGGGGAGAATGAGAGAAAATTTTAAGAATACGTGTTAAAAGACTTATAAGAGATACATATTTTTTGGTCAAGAAATTTCACTTTAGTAATTTTCTTGAAAAAAATAATTAAGGATGTACATAAAATTTATATTATAAAGCTTTCCATCAGTGTTATACTAGAGGGAAAAATTAAAAATCTAATACATCCAACGATAGGGTACTAGCTATTATAATAGTACATCTATATGATTAAAATAATGTGGTACAGGGATGTAAAGTACAGCAGAAGAAATACAGTCAATAATATTAATAACTATGTATAGTACCAGGTGGTTATTAAACTTATCAAGGAATCACTTCATAAATTATATGTCTAATTACTATGCTGCATACCTGAAACTAATATAAAATAATATTAAATGTCAACTGTAATTTAAAAATAAAAAATAATTTAAAAATAAAAATGAGGAAGAAAGATATTAATAAACTTGTCACCAAATATATGAATGATAAAGTCTACAAAAATTATATTTTCATTTTAATAAAAATATTGTGTATGTATGTATTCCATATACAATACATGTAAGAGAGAGAGGAAGAATAACATGAGGGAATGGGATGATATATTAATTTTCTTCGTTTTTATCTTCATAAATTTTTCTATGTAACATATACAATAAAAAGTCAGAAAGAAACTAAACAAACAATAAAAACTACAAGAGGCAAATGTTCTCTAACACAGCATAAGAGCTGTTAGATCCCACGTGCAGTAAAATTTTACTCTGCCCCTTGGAATTACAATACGTGATTTCCTGTAGACCACAGAAATATTTAATTCCATGTAGAAGTGAGAAATCTAGGTCATTCTAACATGTGGCCTAAACTGAGAACCACTGCCCTTATATATACGCATACATCAGAAAAAGTATTCTAAATATCTTTAGATAACTGACATTTAAATAAATCTTAAAAAAATAAAAAGCACCTATTTTATATCACCTGTTGGGAAAAATAAAAGAATTCTCGACAGAATGAAAAAGAGAATAACAGCCCCCGTCGACTGGAAACTGGCCTGGCACTATCAGCTCGGCCTTGTCTACTCATGTTAACCATACACAATTTCACAGAACACCAACTTCAAAAAAGGCTACTCTGACCATGATGGATCAAAATAAAAACAAGTCTACCCCGTAATCACTTCTACAGACAAAAGCATGAAGACTGTCCTAACCACAAAAACATCCAAATAATCCTATTCTGAATAGTATGAATGACTCCTGCTGCTTTACCAATCACAGCTTTAGCCTTGTGCCATTCTTCTCGACTTCCAGGTTCTAATACCTAATCACAAAATCATCCCCACTTCCTAAAAGCATCCAATCCACTGCAAAGCCCTTTTTTCTTAAATCCCCCCCAAAATCACTTAATATAAGTGCAAATCCTGTAAAGTTCTCCATGATGATACAATCTCTCTAGTTACATTGAATCAATATATCCACCTTGTTTAACCATCGGTAAGTTCCTGAGGCTCTTTCCTGGAGGGCACTGAAGAGAGTCAGGACTACAGACGTTAGCACAAGCAGAGATTTGGAGCAAAGTAATAAAATTACATAAAAATACCCACAGTAACTGTCTAAAACATGGGCACGCTTTTAGTATTTAAACTTCAATCTATCTTCTCATTGATCACCAAAGTCAACCTTGCCCCATGTGTCCTTACCTCCTGGGTCTTTATCTGGATTGTACTCTAGAGCATTGCTACAGATGAGGTCAATATCTTTCAGGAAATCCTTAGCAGTCAGGTAATTATGTTTATCAATTTTAGTTATTACTGTTGATAGGTCCATTGGTTCCTTGATTACTTCAAGGTAATCTGAAACCTAAAACAAATGGGATATTTTAATGAAAATTACTTCTGGTATCTCATACAATCTACTCATAAAAAAAATAAAAAATAAACCATAGTTAAAGATTAAATCTACATATCTAAGAAATAATTAGACAAGGATAAATTATAGAGAAATTTATGCTACTAAAGTTACTATGTCATACTTTCCATGAAAAGCTTCAGTTTCAAGTCATATCTAAATCAACTCTGAAATGTTTCTCATCTTGAAATATGAAATCAATTATGTCAGCTTTTTTTTTTAATCCTTTGGGTAGACCTGAGAAGAGAATGTATGGGTAAAAGCACTAATAAGTTTCAATAAATGTGACCTCAAAAAAATTATTAAAAGGAAAATAAAAAGAAATATAGATTTTTTTCATATTATTAGAGAAGTTCTCTGGTAAATCTCTTTAATATCTTTAAACACACCAAAAAAACTTACTTTCTTTTCAGTTTAGTGTGAATCGTTTCATGGAAAGTGTTTTATGCTCCTTTGGAGTCATTACAAATATTTTGAGTCAATTATATAAAATAATTATCACCTTCATAACTAGTAAAAGATTTGCTGGACTTGTCCCTAAATATAAATAAATCTATAAGCAAAAAATACATTTTGCTCTATGTGTAGATTTTCTGAAAAATAACCCAAAATAGGAGATATTAAGTCATGATTTGCCCAATAAATTATGTTTAATATCGCTTGACCAATAACAAAGTTCTACCAACCTATACATCTATTGCCTTCCCCAATGCAAATCTCAAAATCAAATCAAGTAATTAAGTCTGATATGAAAGCGGTCTTAGAAATGTCTAATTAGTCCAGGACCACATTCTGGGAATAGGGTGATTTGTGCTCTAAGAAACTAAACGCTAGTTTTCTCCATTGCAGATGGCATTGGTGCCTTGATTTTTAAAATTCACATATATATGCCTATATATATATATATATATATATATATATATATATATATATATATATATATATATATATATGTGTGTGTGTGTGTGTATGTGCATATATGCCTATATATGTATGTGCATATATGCCTATATATATATATATATATATATATAGGCATATATGCACATACACATATTTTATGTTTTTTAAATTTTAGGCAGGTGTGTATGCATGTCTTAATTTATTTTTTAACACCTAGAAACTAAAAGGCCAGTCAATTTCCTTGAAGGGGAAATATTGATGCTATACGAAAAGCGAAAGTTCAGAAGATAGTTGGATTCTTGGCTCTTGCACTTGCCATGCCTTGTGAAAATGTGGGGAAAGTTTTATAACTATAAAGCACTATAAAATTAATATTATTAAAGACTATAAAATTTTAGCATATATGCTTAATTTTATATTCAACATTTATTTTCTAAACCTTTATTTTCTCTGCAGTGTGCTTTTGGAATTTGATAGTTTTTAGACATTTCTAATTCACTATCTGAATATAAATTTTTGTGTTTTAGGTTATCTAAATCATATCTTGTTTTCCCCTCTCTATTCTTGCCAGAGATCCCTGTCTTCAGCTTTAAGAACAAAGAACCAGTAGCAGAATAAACCTAAGAAGAAAAAAACAAAAGAAAGAAAGAAAGCATAGCCCTTAAATGAAAGTTTTACATGGCCAACAATTCCTATCCTCTTCCACTACTGTATCACCACTTATAAAACCTCTGCTCTATTACAGATGGCATTTGAAATCTGACGATCTCTCTGGTTATAAAGGAAAAGTGTTTTCCCAGGCAAAGGCAAAATTATTTACTTCCAGCAGAGGAGACTAACTTGGAGGGCAAGCTCTTAGAGATAAGTCAGAGTCCCAGATCCGATTTGAAAAAAATAAATGAATATTTAAAACAATCTTAAGAGTGGGCTGATATAGTTTTAAGATTATCTGAAAACACTAGGAGGGAAAAAAAAATGCTCCAAAAGTAGAAAATGGTAATGTGTTAACTTCAAATTCAAAACTGGCAAGTCCTATCATTCCAGTGGAAAGGTATAAGGCAGCTGTGATGTAACATGAAGAATGTGGGCTTTAAATTTCAAAAAACTTGAGTCTTGGCTCTATCACCTGCCAAAAAGCCTGTTTCCTCAGCTGCAACATAAGAATAATAATAATGACCTTGCAAGGGTGCTGAAATGATCAAATGGATAAAAATACGTATTGTAGATAAAGATACAAATAAAATTATAGATAGTCCTTTCATTCCAAAAAAAGGGGGGGGGTAGATATTTTCAGACTTACTAGTGGAAAAAACATAAATCTAGCTCATTTTCCCTGTTATAGATGAGGTAATGGTTCCAAAGGAATCTGTTCAAGTCCAAAACTACAGATTTCACAAGGACGCAACATTAAACTGTGAACCATTTCATAATTCAAATTAAAAAAAAAAAAAAAGAAAAGAAAATTAAAAACACCAAAACTGTTCAAACATGGAGTCTGAACTATAAGAAGAAGGCCAGTAAAGACTGTATTGTGTTAATCCACACGCTATATTATCCCAGGATAAAAATTTAAAAACAAATTTTTTTTTAAACCTTAATCTATAGTATTATAGTATATTCCAAATGGAAAATTTCTTATCATCACAAACCATGCTCCCACAAGGACACAAAACAATACACAAAGTAACTGAGAAATTTTCCACTAGGAGCAGAGAACACCCTTGGAGAGAAAAATAATTTTAGCTGCATAGGATGTGCTTCACTTCAAATAGCACATTAGTCACAGGCATTTCCAAAACATGAGAAATTTCAGGTTTCTTAGTCACCTTCTTCAGTAAGTGTACGTAATCTGGGAAATGCCAATATTAACTAGTACTGTTTAGTTAATACCAGTATACTTTTTGAGAGCAGAATTTATCCTGGAATAAAAATAGTCTAGTATGGACATTTTGCTAAAGTTACTTTTAATCCTCTTCTTAAAGTGAAGAGTAAGAGATCACAACGATCAATACTAATTAAAAGAACATATAGAAATTGGTCACTAATTTCATCCAAAAGTCACCAGATGGTTGCTGATGACATTGAGTTATCACATGGATTAAAATTTTACAGGCTAGGGGTAATATTCATCCATGCCTTTGCTTTTTTTCCTTCCAAAAAAAGATGTCAATATTTTTTTCTTTTAGCCAGTTCAACTTCACTGTTTGCACACTACTGAAACAAGACCTCTTCAATATCCACCGGTTTGCTGAAGATGTTAAAGCGTTTATCTGTGGCCAGCCTCTTGGTTACATCCCTGAGAAATAACCGCAACTCTCTTAAAGTATTTTCCTCCTGATCCTCCATCCGATTTTTTTCTGATTCTGATAACTGACGAGGTGGAGAAGGTAGTGCAAGAGGGAGCACTTCCATAGCACAGAGACCTGAAGAAAATGGAAGAAAAGGTTAAGATTCTAACACGACAGGGCCTGGACCTCGATTATATTTCTCTGGAATTCTCTCAAGATATTCTTTTAGAAAAAGGAGAATTCCAAACAGGTGAACCATGCAAATCCAGCCAATAAAAATTTTAATGGAAACCAAAAGTATATTAGGGAATAGCTCTATCTTATAAAATAACTCACAACAGCATTCCTTTAAAGGGTAAATGATATGATTTTAAATAATTTTGTTTTGAAATATTATTTGCATATAACTTATGAAAAATATTTCAAATCCACATAAATATCTTCAGGTCAAGTATTATACACTGATTTGCTTAAGTCATCTTGTTTAAAAAGTGCTTCTCAAAATGGGGTTGCTTCATATGCATGAAAATGAAGTGGGCATGTAAAATTCTTTGATCCTTCTTGTTCCCAAAAGAATTCTGATTTTAGACAAGTCTCCTACCCTCATACTCTTAATCCAATACAGTAAAGATAGTAAGTGGCACCTTCTGGGAGCAAAAATAAAAAAAGTAGAAAATAAAAAAGAATCCCAAAGACACTGAGAAGATAGAAAACCTAGAAAGGTGTTACATATAAAATCTATGGTATTTACTATCTACCTTAAAAAATAATCTTAAAAGGTAAAGTATTAATTTTTGAAATCACAGTCCTCTAATTCCTTAAAAGGTTTTCCTGTTATCACACTGAAACTCAGGATTAAAATTTTAAGGATTCTTGCTGATTTCAAATAGCCCCTAAGACGCAAAATGAGTTGACAGAAGTAACTCAAAAAGAATTACGTTAACCCTTAACACAGAAAATTCAGATCTATGGGACTAAAATATATCTAGGAGCATGCAAGATACCTCATTAAAATGAATCATTTTTATAATGAACTATTTTAAATACTGTTATTTAGATTAATATAATGCAACAACTAATAAGCAGAAGGTATAAACTCCATACTAAATACCCCAAGGTTTCTAGGGAGAAAAAAAACCCTAACTACAAGCCATTTGATAAGTGTTCATTTTTAAAACTCTAAGAAAATGTGGAAAGGAGCCATTAGAGAACCATAAAATTATTACTGTATTGGATAATATAACCAAAGAAAAACAAATAAGTAGAATAAATATGGAAAAGCAAAGACTTGGCAGAGATGGGAATTGTATCTAATATCCAACAAGAACAGAGCTACAAGAAACAAAACATAGGAAAAGAGGCTTAAATTTTTTTAACAAACAATTGCTATTTTCTAGAAGAGGCTGAAAAATTAAGCAAGGGGTCTTATCTTTTCCACATCTTTAAGGTTAGGAAAAGAAACTCTCTTTTGAATGATTTAGAATACAGACCTTACTTAATTCAGAATTGAAATCTGACAAATACTGAGGCCCTCCTAACACCATGAGTCCAAATCCAGGAAAATTCTAATGCTTAGAACAAAGCCAGGAAAGATTTCCGAGTGCCTAGCGTAAGATATCTAACATGATAGGTGCTCAATAAATAATTGAAAAACTAATCAACAAGTAAAATAAAAGGCAAATGTTCTAATCAGCTCTTAGCTCATCAAACCTACCCTGGCCCACAAAGCAATCAGCACAACAACTGAGGTTCATAACATGACAAAGTGGTAAAAATAGAACAGAACTGAAGACTTTTTTTCTTTGACTTTTTGGGCCTCAGAATGTGTGGACTGAAGTTATCAGTAACAGTCACCGATCAGTAAAACTTTAACAGTGAGGCTGTACTTCTCAATCTCCTCAAAGCAGGTGAACACAAGGGCCACTTCCACATGTGTCATCTAAGATAAACAGAACCTGAAAAATTGTCTTCACTTCCACAAGGAAATGGTTAAAAAGAAGAAGAAGAAGAAAAAGAAAGGGCATTTCTTAACCCCGCCCCACCCCTATTTTCCTGACGGCTTCAGGAACTTTACCAGTGTGTTTCCTTCGTGGTGGAGCCATTGATGCCTGATTGAGAATCAATTCTTGAAAAAATTTTCTTCTGTCTTCTTCAATAGGCCTTTGAATATACAAGACCTCTTCATACTGTATTCTAAAGATACACTTAACCTACACACACATACACACAAAGATATTAGATATAGAGAATTAAAAACTTACATATTATACCAAATTACAATTTCTTCAATTTCCAGTACCATTTTTGATCTTTATTTAACATTCCTGTGGGATTAGGGTTAACCTAATCCTAAATTATGCTACTGAGAAACTTATCTTCTGATGTTCTTAGGCTCAAACTTCATGCTGTAAGAAGACAAGCCATGTATATATATAATACCCTGAAAAAAAATCATGCTCTCTTTCATGCTGATTCACACTTGTCTTTATACATGCTAGTCACTCTTTCCCAAACCGTTTTTTAACTCTCCACTCAAGCCAATGCTTTCTGGGTGATGCTTTCTCTGACTTTCCCAGATATACTAAAGGCATACCTCCCTTTAAACCTTTCTTAAGCTCAATGATTTTTCATAAATTAATTCAGTTGTGTGACCATCACAAGTCAGTTTTAGAACACTTCCTTCACCTCCAACAAGTTCCTCATGCCCGTTTGCAGTCAATCCCCACTCACACTGACTCCTAGCCCGACAACCACTGATTGTCTTTGTCTCCATGTTTGCCTCTTCTAGAAATTACATATCATACAATCGGCAGTCTTTTGTGTCCAGCTTCTCTCAGCCTAATATACTGAGGTTTGCCCACACCGCAGACCGTATCAGTAGTTTATTCATTTATTGCTAAATATTATTTCACTGAATGTATATACAGTATATTTTGTTTCTCCAATCATCAATTAATAAATACTTGGGTTGTTTTCTCTATTATGAATAATACCAGCAGGAACATTCACAAAAACGTCTTTGTGTGATCATATGTTTCTCTCTTTAATGCAGTTACCTACGAGTGGAAATGGTGAGTCATATAGTAAGTTTACGTCTAACATTTTACGTACTGCCAACTTTTCCAAAGTGGCTACAACATTTTACGATTCCACCAGCAATATAAAAGGACTCCAGTTTCTTTACGTCCTTGTCAACACTTCGCATTGTCTGTCTTTCTGATTATAGCTATTCCAGTGGCTGTACAGTGTGGTATCTCATTCCTGAATGACTAATGATACTAATAATACTAATGACTAATCTTTTCTCATGCTTTTTAGCCTGAGGGTACATATACTCTGAAATGTCTATTCAAATGTATAGCCCATTTTTAAACTGTACTCTTTTTTAACACAAATTTTTAAAAAAGCCATAACATAAAAATTGCCGCTTGGCCCACTTTTAGCTGCACAGCCGGGGTATTAAGGATATTCACACTGTGGTGCCACCAGCACTGCACTCCAGCTCCAGACGTTTTCATCCTCCCCAACGGAAACTCTGTACCCACTGGACACTAACTGCCCACACTGTCCCCCTCCCCAGCCCCTGGCAACCACCATGCTACTTTCTATCTCTATGAATCTGACTACTTTAAGAAGCTCGTTTAAGAGTTATCATATACTTGTCCTTTTGAGACTGGCTTATTTCACTTAGCATAATGTCCTCAAGGTTTATCAAAATTTCCTTCCTTTTTAAACATAAATAACGTTACACTGTACATGTATGCCACGTTTTGTTTATGCATTCACCGGCTGGCACACACTTATGTTGTTTCTACCTTTTGACTATTGTGAATAATACTGCTTTGAATGCAAGTGTGCAAATATCTGTTCAAATTCCTGTTTTCACTTCTTTGGAGTATACACCCAGACGTGGAACTGCTAGATCATGTGGTAATTCTGTTAAGAAATCACCAAACCACTTATTTTCAACAGTCTGCACAGTTTTACATCCCCACTAGCAACACACAAGGGTTCCAATTTCTTCACATGCTGACCAACACTTGTTATTTTGTGTTTTAATGATAATAGCCATCTTAATGGGTATGAAGTGGTATCTCATTGTGGTCTTGATTTGCATTTCTCTATTTGAAAATATTCTCTCCAGGATATGCATATTTAAATATATTATTCTAATATCATTATAAAACACAAAATATTTAAGATAATATTTCATTTGAAATAAAATGAATAGAAATTCTAATGTTTTTCTCAATATCCCAACACAATGTCTTGAGTACAAACTCACTTTGTAGATACTGGATTAGGAGAGATAAATACACAAAGAAACATTTACAAGAGAACATTAACGGGGCTCTAAAAGTTGAGACTGTCATTTTGTCTCACAGAAAGAAAGCGGTTTTATATTCCTAATAAAACATTAGTCCTATGGTGACTACTTCATTTTTGGTTTTATTTTTTAAGACTAAATAGAAAACCTTCCCTTCATCTCTAAATCAGTTTATTTTCTAATAAGAACAGTAGCATTTATCACAGATTTAGAAAATATAGATAATGAAAATTGTTGTATACATGCAAACACTATACACACACACACACACACACAGTCTTATTTTATATTAAAAAAAGTTATTTCTATATAAACTGAGATTATACCACACAGATTTATTACCTGTATTTTTAAACAATATGTTCAAACGTCCTTCTATGACATTAAATATTTTCTATATCAGTATTTTTAATGGTCTGATTATGTTTCATGGAAGGAATCTACAACTCAACCAATTCCCTATCACGGGACATTTGGATAGTTCTCCATCTATGAAGGAAGGCTATGATACATACTATTGTATTTCTCGTTGTCTGTGCTTTATATTTTTGTCTGACCATGAAAAACTATTTGGATAATTACCTGTAAATGGTATTGCCAAGCTAAAATGTATGTACATACAGAATTTAAATCTAGTACTATGGACTGCCATGGAAAGTTTAACTGTTTTTTATATCTGCCTATTTGATAGGTTAAAATATGTATCTTATTGTTATTTTAACTTATCCACTGTATTTTCTTAAATACACTCTAGTAACTGCAATTTCTTTCTTTTTAAATCACTTGGTTTTTTACTACTCACTGTCTACTTCATTTCTTCCACAGGTCTGGCACTTGCTAGACCAGGTAACTATAGTTACCTGGTCACTATAGTTACCTGGTCTGCCAACTCTCTATCTTTTCATGTATTCACCAAATATTTATCAATATGTGCTAAGTATTATTCACTTCTGTCCCAGTTTGTGACCTAAAAAAGCAAGTACTCTAATGGCTGAAATTTAAATGAAGACACGGGGCAGAGGAGCATTTCCTAAAACAATTACTGTAACACATGTTATATGTCTTCAGTACTCTGAAAGAGTCCTCATAATCTCCACCCCACAGATGTAGCAGTGATAGCTACCTGGTAAATAAGGGCAAAGAATACAGAAGACAAAGGGGAAAAAAAAGTTGACATTTCAGGATTCAATGCTAGACAATAAAAATATTTTGGCTACCAATTAAGGATACTGGTAAACAAATAATGAAAGATTTACATTTATGAACATATAGCTATATTGAAAATGTGTATAATGTAATGTGCTATAAAAAAACTAAATCAAGTCTACAGCCATGCTACCCTGAACAAGCCTGATCCCGTCTGATCTCAGGAGCTAAGCAGGGTTGGGTCTGGTTAGTACTTCGATGGAAGACCACCTAGGAAGACCAGGTGTTGTAGGTCTGAAAAAATAAATAAACAAGGGATTGTAAACTGACAAGGTCATTGCAATCTGTAAGGTCAACCAAGGGTTGCCTCACCTTAAAAAAAAAAAAACAAAAAAAAACACCTAAACCAACATATGCAAAAAGACAAAGGACTGAGCAAAATTTAAACAGCTGCCATCAAAAAATTGAGTTCATAAGACTTATTTACAAATTTTTCAAACAATATGAGGGAAGCTTTGGGTAACTGTATATTCCTAACTGGAATTCTTAATTATTTCAAATTTTCTTTATCTCTTATAAAATAATAATTGGTAGTGAGGATTTAATTTTAAAAAGTGGCTTCTAAGTTATGTCTAGGGTCAGTCCATTCTTCCAAATCAATTTCAAATACAAGCCTATTTTATAATACTAACACCAAACATTTCATAGCTCTATGATTTCCAAAATAAATTCACAATACTGTCTCACACCAACAAGCATGTCTATCATCCACATTTCTTGGATGTGAAGCTATTCTAGGTTCAAATATTTATCTAAGATCAAAGTACTAGTATGTCAGTACCTTGTTTTTTCTGACTCTTACTACAAACAGCATTCTACTAAATGGTTTAACCCCATGATAAAAATAAAAATAAAAATAAAACATTTTGATTAATGGTCTTCAAATAATAGCAGATTCTGAATAACCAAAAATAAATTACTCTAACTTTAATATATTTTTCTTACAAGAGGAATAAGTTATACAAATGCACTTTAGCAAGATAGCTAATAAGCACTGAAAAAGAACAAAAGAACTCAGTAAACAAATATCTTAATAATAAAATTCTACATAATCAAGATTTATATTATAGCATTTAAAGCGTGCAAACCTTGTATATAAACTGTGTCACCTGGGCAAAATATTTCCAAGCATTTCTAAAGGAGAGTAGTTCAACACCTAGTAATAAACTCAGGGTGTTAAGAAAATTTCTTTAAAATCAATTTCATACACATAAGTTGATCTACTTATTTTTTTCTAAAACAACTGTGATTTTATCTTTGATTCTAATATGAGTTGAATTTGAACTCAAAAGCTAAAAATCAGATTTGAAAAATACATATAATGATACAAAAGGATACAAAATATACACAATGATATAAGAACTTCTTAGTAGGTGAGCTAGATAGATATGGATCGGTAGATACACACACATACATATAAGTTGGGTTCTGGTCTAAGCATGAATTATCTTGACCTTCACAATAACTGAATAACTGAATATATCACTATTATACTAAAAAAAGAACCTGAAACATAAAACATTAAATAACTTGCTTATTAAGTCACATGGCTAATAAGTGGTACAACCAAGACGTGAATCTTGATAGTACTGACTCAACAGTCATTAAAATGTGTCAAATCTACAAGGTTAATTATTTTAAAATAATATAATAAAGATAAATATAATCAGTTCTTACCTCTTCAGGCAGTTCACTGTACATGGTTTCAGAGGTAGACAATAAAAATATAGGTGAAAATGATGGTATATCTTGTAGCAAAGTCAGAAAGGTAGCTCTCACAGTTTCACTGACAGCTTCCCACCAATCACCAATGTGAGGCATGTAAACAATACTAGGTACTGTTCTTCGAGCTTCACGAAAAATCTAATTAAGGAAAAAACTGGAATTAAAAATTCAAATTGATGTTATTCTAAAGTCTACTCAGTAAGCCCAAATACATGACATGTGTCAGGCCTGTTATCATTATTTTCAGCAAAATATTTAAGTGATACATGAGCCTTATATACAGCTTCTATCTACCCTTGTCCCACCTAAAGAAAGCATTTTTTTGCCATCTTATTATTCTTATTCAGCATGTATTAATACTATAAAGGTATCAAATTGCTCCTCTTATCTATCATGTAAAGATAAAGCAAAATAGCACTGTAAAATATGCCGCCAATGAAGAGATAAACATGCATCTGTATGTCAGCTGAGAGTGACATAGCAAGCACGAAGAAGAAAAGAAAGTCTACATGTCTGTTGTGCACACTGCCTAAAATCACTAAACATGAGTTAAGTAAACATTTTAAACAAAATGTACCATCCTAGACTTTAAGTAAAGTCTAGGAACTACTTCTTTACCTCCCATTATCTTAATTTGTTCTTCAATTCAAAATGGTCACAAAACACTCTTACATCTCTAAAGAGCTATAAATATATTAGCAAAAAGCTCTGAGAAACTCCCCTTGTCAGAAAATACAAAACAAAGTTTCCTCAGGGGTGAAAGAGTCCTAACCATTGCTTCAGTTGCACTCTGCCCACACACACCAGTAAGGGACAGGTTGGCCATGAGTGAGCTGCCAAGCAAAACTACGGCCCTTTCCATATACGCCAACAACAGCTCAACAGCACATCAACAAATTCTCACAGGTTAATGACAACTCTTTTAGACTTTTAACAAGTGTAGGGATAAGTGTTAAAATCAATCTTTATTGAATTTGAGGATTCTATTTCTAAAATTCTCCATCTTCCTTATTTTAAACACATTTTAATTACTCTGTGTAATGTATAAGATATAAAAATAAGAATCTGATATTTAAAGTAATTAGTTAGGATTATCAGAAATGTTCCTAAGAATCAAAAGAATTATTTTTCTTTAATGAGTAAGTCTATCAGTTGCATGAATTTTTCAAATGCTATATTTACACAACTTTAAACTTCTTGTATAAAATAAAAAATATTGCCAATTTAATAATGAATCAGATGAAAGATGCTCAAATAAAATGTTTCCCCCAAATTGGAAATGTAGATGTTATGATCACTCACATCAAAAGTAATATTTGCTCCTTCCCTTCCTTTAACATTTGCATATCCACCAATCCAGAACAGTTGTACAGTACAACTCCTTCAGGACTCTCAAATTTTGACCTTTTCTGCAAACACGCACCCTCTTATCCTGGATCTTGAAAATCCAAGGATTACTGTTTTCCAAAAGTTCTTGTAGAAGATTCATAAGAGAAAAACAAGCATAAATATCGGCAAAGGAAGGAACCACACAGCAGCACACAGGCAAGTGAGGCATTTGATTCTAAAAAAAAAAATTATGACATGCCACCCAAATCAGGCATGGTATACAGAAGACAGTGACCAACACCTCTTGTCGCTTTCCAGCTCCCACTCTGTGCTGGTATAACTGGGGAGAGTCAGCAGGGAGAGAAAGGTGAAAAAGACTAACGAGGTACACAGCTCACTGAGAAACCTCACGAAACCACCTGATTCTGTCATGCAAGTTACCACGTGCACAGGGAGAAATGAGAAACCCATGCCTTTTTAAAAAATGAAATTCTGCCTTTCATTCTATTACTTGTAGGTTAGGTTTTCTAGGAATATGTGTTGCAAACATCTAGCTGCTAACAAGTATCAAGAAGTATGGGCAAAGCAACAGAAGGTTAAGTGATAATAAAAACTTTACAGAGCCAGAAGTTAAATAGTGCAGTACTGCAGGTGTTTTAAACTTATTTACAAAGCTGAACTAGGGATATAAACATTGCCAACTCTAATAGAGTTGAGTTTTTTTTTTTCAAATTTCTTTTTCTAATCCTTTAGAGAAAAAACAGCCTAGAAAAATTTAAAAGCACTACTAAGTTTTCTTTTTAACACCTTACTACGTGGTACCCTCAGAATATTAAAATAAACTTTCATATTTTCTTTAAATATATATAGTCAACCTGCTCTAATTCTCCAGTTTTGGTAATAAAAATTCAAAAAGTATAGAGTCTGAGAATAGTATTTGAAATTCAGAAAAAATGTTTAATCCTATTGTGATTTTTCTACAATGTAAAAACAGCTCTTCAGCAATTTGCTGGTAACTTTTAAAGTTGTGGAATAAGATACCCTATGTGAAATCAGTTAACCAAATAATTCAGAGTAGAAAAATAAAGCCTATTTTAGTGAAGCGGCAACTGTCTTGAGAACAAGTGATGCCATTTGATAACTAGAAAAATACTCACCTACAGGGTGTCTTGGATTGGTGGATGTGCAAGGTGTAGTAGAAAACAGAAAAACTGTTATAGAGAAAAAAAGACAGTAGGCCAAATTACTGAACCAACCGTTTCAAAATACCTCTGACATGACCAGCACTCTTGCACAGATAAAATGAACAAACACCAGTGTGTGTGAACTGTTCATTTTGATTTTTTAAACAATATACTCTATTTCTTTCTGGACTCTTCTTGCCCCAGACATCATGGTTCCTTATATAACATTTTTTTAAGTTTATTTTTTTAAAAAATCACAAACTACTTCCTCTATTAAAGTTATGAAAGGCAAAATATAAGACCACTGAAGTCAGAAGTATCCATTTAAGGAGGCACTAGTAATATAAACTGTACCTACATTTACAAGAGTTCTTATCATCTCAAAGCTAAACTTTCAAGTCAGTACTTCAGCTGCCAAATTAAAATGTTCAATGCATAAAAATGTACTATATTTTAAAAATTAAGAATATACGGCCCATAACAAGCCATTTCCTTCAGAACCTGAAAACTAGAATAATTTTAAATGCAAATGTGAATAAAGCAGAAAACTCCAAGCCTGTACAGCTTTCACTTTCCTAAAAGGGGCCATATAAGAAAGAGGAAAACAACTTCTTGTGATGAATAAAATACCAGAATTTGTCTTGCTCACCTTACAGTATTATGAATGTGAATTTATAAGTCTTAGGTAAGAGAAAAATCTTAGAGGCTAAAATAGTCTCAATTTTTATAAAAATTTAAAAGCACTATTAAGTTTATTTCATTCTTTATACCATGCTATCACAAAATATTAAAATAAATATCTAGATTACTGATAACTTTATTCCGTATATATCATTTTACTCCATATATATTCTATTCACCTAAGATTTATTGAGCATCTCTGTAAAAAGAAGGCACTGTCTGGGACAAGAAGATTCAGGATTCAAGAAATTAAGTGCCAAATTTCTTTATAAGCACATAAAACCAGCCTGTTATAAAACACGACTATACTACAGTTTCTGAATGATAGTTGTAATAAAAATCAACATTTTATAAAAATTAAATCACCCAAATTTTTTTTAATAAAAACTGCCTAAAAACTTCCGAGAATTTCCTTAAATGTGGTACACTCTGGACTAGGATAATTTGTTTACAACTCAAAAAAGAAAAAAGAAAAAAGAAAAAAAAGCTGTTGCTATGGTAAAATACAGAAAGCCATGTGCACAAACACAGGAGTATCCAAAGAATACACAGACGGCTGTGGAGATCTAGAAACCTTCATGCACAAACACAAAAGCATCCAAAATAAATACACAGGTAAGTCTGTTAATTCCTTAATGCTACTTAATCAAAAAGAATTTCTCCTGAGAATTACCAGATATAATTTCTTTCTGGGGAAGAAAAAGACTAAAATGTTCACACACACACACACAAAAACACCTTATTATCCATTTAAAATTATTCATAACACAGTGTAATGACCAAACTCCAAAGTTTTTGACAGACTATATATAAATTTATCAATTCACACACTTTTATACTTAAAAAAAAGATAGAATATAACTCATCAATCACTTTTTTTCCTGCCAACAGCAGAAATAATACGAAACAAAAAAAAATGCATTTGAGGACTTCAGAAAAGGAGAATCATAGTTGTTTTTTAAGGGTGTTAATACATATAAGTATTTCACTACAAATACCTTGTGAACTTAATGGGACAACCACAAACCTTCCAAGCTACACCAAGGTTTTCCATTCTCCTTCCACAGCCTTTGGAAGACTATGAAATGCTCAGTACTATACACACACACACACACACACACACACAGCCACTTTATGAAGTCTGGCAACTGTTTCAGTAAAAAATGTCTCACTAGTGTCCAATGATCAGCTCAAGTACTAGATCTCAAAATGAGATCTACTGAAAAGACACACAAAAATAACACCTGGGATGTTTAAAGTGCAGATTCCTGGGATTCACCCAAAATTTAATTAACCAGAACTTGGGCACAGAGCCAGAGAATCAGAAATTTTAATAAGCACCCCCAGAAGATTCCTATGCTCACCGAAAGTTTTAAAAAAAATGAGAAAACCCTACAGCAGACACTAACTCTTCTAACTACTTTTCACCTAACTGATAATATTAATCAATAGCTGAGGCGATCAGGAGAGTTTTGTCATATCTATGCTCGTGTGTGGGTATGTTTTAAAGAACAAAGGATTAAACATGATTCTCAAAGAATGAAGAAATATCAATACAGCTCTTTTCCCTTTCCATCTTATCACACATATAAATACAGCCCTGTAAAGGTGATTGAAGACTTCTTTCCTTGAAGATTACCTTTCATGTTCATGTTACAGTGTTTAGTAACCAATTTCAATTTATATTACATATCTTACAGGCTAGGGAAAAGAGCAGAGCACAGAAAAATAATTTGCCACAGACCGAACCATTACGTTCCATATCTATTTAAAGATAATCCTGCCTACAGGAGGACTAGCTCCCAAGAGAAGTTAGGCAAAAAGAGAAGAAAAGAATTATAGAAGTATAGTGAGAAAAGGTTTTTAATCTTTCCAGCACCTGATTCATGTACTTTCTCCCCTAAGACTTTCATACCTACTTATATCCAGGCTTGCCAATCTCCTTTATAAATTTAAAACAAAAACCCTCAGTTTCATTATGCAATAGCCTCTTTTTGAAGATTTTTTAATAGGAGGCAGTATTATGTTTATGCATTTAAATAATTTTAAATATGCACTTTGATACAAATAATCGGAGATTAACCAGGACAGTTTATCTCATCTCTGGCCAGTGTTCAGAAGTCTGAGCTTTGGCTTCTATGACTACAGAATTCTGACTCAGTTTCCTGGCAAAATGGACATCCAGGTGGTGGTCACTCAAGAATAAGCTCTACATCTAACCCAGAAGCTTAAAGGTGAAAGCAGAGAAGAGATGTCTTGATGTGCTAGGTACAGTGTGATACAGCCAACACAATCAATGAGTTTTTGTTATTTTTCCACTACCAAGTAACATCTTCTTCCATCCTCTCCATTAACATGACAAAAAAAGAAGTAAAAGCCAAGAAACATGGAAGAGATCAAAGAGTATATAGTTAGAATTCAAATTTACACCAATAATGGCAAGTAGGATTCAGGAAAAAAATTCTAGGATCCCAGCAACATTTAGTTTACTACAATGCTTCCTAAGTATTTCCATATCTCACATTAAGCCAGTAATATGTTTGTGCAAATATACACATACTAGCCATAAGGAACAACAGACAGAACACCCTCTTACTTTGAAAATGTTCCCCTTTCAGTGTGATTTTCTTTCATTTGCTTGATACTGTCAAATAAACATGTAAAAAGAAAAAAAATATTCCAAACAGCACAGCAGAGTGCAAACTGAAATCACAAATCCTCCAAATTCCTTCCCCCAAGCCAAAGAAATGATTATTAAGAGTTTTTTGGGTATTCATCGATGAAATTTCCACTTACATACAAGCAAGAATATATGTGTATATATATTTCTAACAGTTCTTTGCATAAAAGAAAAAGATCATAGTTAGATTTACAACTTGTTTTTATCACTGATATCTCCATAATCTTTCTATATCAGCCTATGTAAATCAACTTCATCTTGTTAATGACTTCACAGTATTTCTTGGTATGTGAGGATACATTATAATTTATTTCAGCCAGTATATCATAAAGGACATTTAGTTTGTTTCTTTTTGTCTTATTTTATTTGGCAATTTTACACAATGCTGTGACGAATATACTTGTACACTCAGCAGTGAATACTTATAGCCAATATATCTTTAGGAGAAATTCTTTAATGTAAAATTCCCAGGTCAAAAAGTGTATGTACTTGAAATTTTAAGAGACAGTGCCAAAAATGGTGTAGATGACAGAAGCTCTGTTCATCCCTCTGGCGACTAAATCAAAGTTGTGACGGAAATAGGGAGCTGCAGAAAGGAAAAATCACCTGGGATCTAGATGAACAGCCATACAAATAGGGAGAAATCCAAGAAAGCACCCTGCAACGGCAGAAGTTAGGACAGGGTGAGTCTGCGTGGCTTCCCAGTCTCAAGTGCCTGAGTGAGACAGAGGCTGCGGCAGCAACAGATGCCTTTTAAAGGGGCCGCATCTGCGAGCTGATTTTCGACCTGCTCGCTCTGAGCACCAGTGCCCGTCGGCTGCGTGCAGAGGGGCACCAGGGACTTACAGGGAGACACTGCCGAAGTGAGGGCCGAGGCAAGACTTGCTCAGTACAGAAGTGCCAGTGGTATCCGCTGTTCCCTACTGAGCCCTCCCCATTACCAGTGTGCGGGACACAGGGCCGCCATAGCTGAGACGTCATCAAACTGGATAACAGAGTTCGCTCTGCCCAGAAGATTCCCTGAAACTCTGCCTCCCCCAACTCGCAGCCCCACCCAAGCCACATCCAGGTGTATCCTCAGTAAGTCAGGTGCTCCTTGCTAAGCAGCGCCTAGACTCACACTGGAGGCAGCTGACCTCGGTTTCTGGTGTGGCCTTTTGAAGTAACTATAAGCCAGCATCTGTGGATTGCTTGTTGAATCTTAACAGGTAGCCCCAGACAAAATAGGAAGACAAAGAAACAGAAACCATTTGAGAACAGAACAGAGATCCGGATATAATGGAGCAAGTAATCTAACAGATGCAGAATTCAAAACACTGGTTATAAAGATGCCCAATGAACATTTGGTTAAATTCAGTGAGAATTTCAACAAAGAGATAAAAAACAAACTAAAAAATGGAAATGGAAATTATAAAAGAGAACCAGTATGAAATGAAGAACACATTTTCTGAAATGAGAAGTACATAAAATGGAATAAACAAAGGAATAAACAGAGTGAATAAAGAAAAGAATCAAATGCCCTATCTAGAAGATGGGAAAACCAAGGACACACAATCAGAATGGCAAGAGATAAGATGCCAAGACTATAAAAATAATGAGGAGTACATAAAACACTATTAGGAGTCCAAATATCCATCTGATCAGCGTAACTGAAGAAAATCAAGATGCTGAACAGCTATTTGAAGAAACAATGATGGAAAACTTCCCTAACCTGGTGAAGAAAATGGAAATAAAACCCCTGGAAGCTCAGAGAATTCCAAAAATCAGGGATCCAAAGAGGCCCATACCAAGACACATCATAATTAAAATGCCAAAGGTTAAATACAAAGAAAAAATATTAAAGCAGCAAGAGAAAAACAGAGAGTTACTTATAAGGGAAAATTCATAAGACTGGCAGCTGATTTCTCAAAAGAAACTATGCAGGACAGAAGGGCTTGGCAAAAAATATTTGACAGGATGAAGACCCAGGATCTACAACCAAGAATAATTTATCCAGCAAAGCTATCATTTAGAGCTGAAGGACAGATAAAGAGCTTCTCAGACAAAAATGAGCTGAAGGAATTTATTACCACCAAGCTAGAATTACAGGAAATGTCAGAGGGACTTCTTTAAGAAAAAACATGTATCAAAAAAAAGAATACAGAATGGTAACAATTACATTCCTATCAATAAGTACCTTAAATGGAAAAAAATTAGGTGCTCCAACTAAAAGAGTGGATGAATGAAAAAGGAAAACAAGACCCCTACATGTTGTCTATAAAAGAATCACTTCAGATTAAAAGACAAACACGGACTAAAAGGAAGGGGATGAAAAAATAAATTGCTCTGATGGACCTAGAAGGTATTTAAGGAAGACAGAGAAAGATAAACACTATATGATTTCACTTATATGAGGAATCTAAGGAATAAAAAGAACAAACTAATCAAAAACAGACTCACAAATATAGTGGGCAATTTGGTGATGGACAGAGGAAAGGCTGTTTTGGGGGGCTGGGAGAATGGGTGAAGGGTTAAAGAAGTACAAGTTAGTACCTGATGGATGGTCATGGGGACGGGGAGCACAGCATAGGGAATGCAGTTTAGCATTAATACTTTGGCTAGGTGGAGGGTCAAGGGAGAGAGGGAGCAACTGAGGGGATCATTTTACAAACTATATAGATGTCTAACCAATGTACTGTATACTTGAAACTAATTAAATAAAGGTTTTCTTAAAAAGCAGTGCCAAACTACACTCCAAAGTCATTAAATTTACATTTCCACTGAGTGTCCCACATCTCCAATGCTAGGCATTATCAGGCTTTTTATTTTTAAAACCTGTTGTTTTAAAATGGTACTGTGTTATGTTAATTTGCATATTTTTTTCACTTATAAGTGAGGCTAACATGCTTTTCCAATTTTTACTGGTTGCTTTTTCTATTTTTCTCCTTATAAACAAATGGCATGCTCCTATTCTGCTAACTTTTATATTAGGCTGTTATTGTTTCTTCTTACTGACTTAAACATATTTTTGTATAGTTAGGAAACTTTGTCCTTGACATGTATATTAAAAATATACTTTTACCAGTTATGTGTATTAGTTTTAAAAAAGTGTAATTTAAAAATTTTGTTAAGTCAAATTCGTTCATATCTTTGTTTTCTACATTTTCTATATTGCTTAGCAATTTATTTTCTCATATCCAAGATAATAAATATATTGACCTTAAGAATTCTTCTAACACTTTCATAGTTTCATTGACAATCTAGAATTTACTATGAGGCTACAAAAAACTATAAGAAATCCCATTTTATTTTGCTTTTTCTCCTTGTATAGCCAGCCAATTTTCCAAGACCATTTATTAAATAATCCATCTATTCTATCTACTAATATTAAATGTCCTCACCGTCATCATCATATACTCGTCATCATCATCATCATGCTAAATTCTCAGTTCTATACAGGCCTAGGTGTGAATTCTCTCTTTTGTTTTATTACTTTGTCTGCCTATGCCTGAATAGGTACAAATTCTTTACTATTCTAGTTTATTACATCTTTAAAAATCTGGTAGGGCTCCCTCATTATACTTTTTCCTCTAGAATTCTCCTTGCTATACTCATATTTATTATCTAGAGGTGTCTTTTTTTTTTAACTTCCCTTAAGTTTTGAAGGAATTATAGATGATTCTACACTTAATTTATACATTAAATTAGAAAAGAACTCACAGCTTTCCAATTTTGAATCTTACTAACCATTAGCTGTGAAAAGAGCTGCAGCAGTAGTAATAAATATGATGATAGCTAACATCTGTTGGGAGCTATATGCCAAGCTTATTGGATGAGCTTATTTTAAAATCACAACAAAAAAAAAAATCACACTTATGTAGTATCATTATTTTCATTTCATAGATGAGAAAAGTGAGGCTCAGAGAGGTTAAGTAACTTGTTCAAGGCCACTTACCAAGAAGCAAAGTAGCTAAAATTTTAATCTGTACAATTTGAGTTCAGTCACACTTTGAATTGTAGTATAATTAAAAATAAAGTGTGTCTTTCATTTCTTCAACTGTCCTCAACTAAAATTTTACATTTCTTCTTTTAGGCCCTGCGAATTAAGTGTTTCAGTTAATTCCTATGTAAACTCAGTTGCTATCTCTTTCATTATATTTCTAACTTGTTTTTGTTTATACAAAAGAAAAAGATTGATTTTATAATTCTGAAAGTGCCCAACCTTACAGAATTCTCTCATTGTCCATAATAGTTTTTCAGTTGATACTATAAATTTTCTAAATATACAATCGTATCACAGGCAAATAATTATCACTTCAATGTGTCCCTTCCAATATTTATATCTCTCGATATCTAACTGAAAAACTTTGTATGTCTTAATAATGGTATATTACTTTTGATGTGCTACTAGATTGCATTTGTAATATTTACTTTATGACCACTGTCTATGTGAGATTAGTCTACAGTTTTCTTTTTATTTCTTTCAAAGGTTTATCGCTATTTTTTTTATTTCACACCTTGCTCTCTTTTTCTATGATTTGAAACAGTTTAACTTGCATCAAAATTATCTTATCTTTTAAAATTAAAAGAATTCTCCTGTGAAACTGGTTGGATTTAGTGCTTTTCTGACACTCAATTTCTTCTTCCACAGCTATCTCTGATTCTCCTTGGGGGTCAATTTTGTTAATTTATATTTTCCTAGTAAATCATTGGGATTTATTTTGAATGGTACTGAGTAATTTTTTTACTTGCATACAAAGCTGCATTAATTATTTTCTCACTAAAAAGGAAAAATGTGAACAAACATAAACAAACATTAGAAAACACAGCCATAATGATTTAAATCTATAAAACTTGGATCAAATTACCAGTATGCTGCTTTTTATTCAAAATACGGGTTTTTAAATAGGGCTTTATAAGTAGTTAAGATGCTAGGATATTCATACCCAGAGAACTGTTTAAGTAAAAGTGAAATGAAAGCAACACTATGAACTGTTTAAAATATATATCTTGCTACAAAGTACAAAATGGTTTACAATTACATAGTGTACGTATGTGTCCTAAATATTTATAAAATGTAACTGGAAAAAAAATAAAATTGTGTGCAATGCTCTTAAGTGTTAATACTCTGGTCACCTAGTAGGCTAAATACTAAAGTAGAAAGTGACACGCTCTTAATTTACTTACAAGAAACATTGTTCGAACATTTAATGAGCACTTACTATGATCTGGGGACCATATAAGAGACACAAATGGTGAAGACGTGGTTCCTTGGCTCAGAAAGCTTATTTCCAAAGCTTATTCCCCTAACCTCTAGTTCCAACATGACACACTTTTATAATAAATTCATAGTTATATATTAAAACCTCAAAAAATATAAACAGCATCACTAGAACTATTTCACAATCAGT
The DNA here is from genome assembly GCA_004027375.1 of Macroglossus sobrinus. Classification (NCBI taxonomy): domain Eukaryota; kingdom Metazoa; phylum Chordata; class Mammalia; order Chiroptera; family Pteropodidae; genus Macroglossus; species Macroglossus sobrinus. The sequence goes on from PVKZ01001862.1 coordinate 215,685, forward strand.
AAGTATACAGTAACTGAAAATTAAATGTCGAACACACTTAACTATTAATACAAATATATATAATTTTTTAATTGCTATCACTTTTCTGCATAAACTTTAAATCTTGGCATCTCAAATTAAATACCATTCCTCTTTCTATAAGAAGGCTCTACCTAAGTACAGAAGTCTAGAAAGGCTCTAAAGCCATAGCTTTGAAAACAGGATCATAAAAAAGCAAAAGAAACTCACTTTCTGCACTATTTAAACTTTAATGCAAGAAAGAGAACATTAAAATTGCAGAAATGAATGAATTATAATGGCAAAACCGATGAGCTCACTTTGAAAAGTGTAACACATCAAAAGGACCCTCTGCCTTAATATTATGTTAATGAATAAGCAACAAAAAGTTAATATTTGTATTACTGTTCTCTGAAAATTTTTTAGCATAAACACTACCAAGAAGTAAACAATAAAAAAGCTGAAAGTGCTCTGACATGGTACAAACCTACCTGTGCACATGATTCTTCAGGTGTTTTGGCACTAACTGAATAAAGTGCTGGGAGATCTAGTCTGTGCACAGAGAATCTTTCTAGAGTGTGCAAAAGTGCTGGAGCAAGGTGAGAAGTTTGACCTGAGCCTCGTTCTCCAGACAGCAATAACCTTGGCCTGTAAGAGGTTGGCTGATGATATGGTGACCTGTAATACATGTAAGACATAATAGTTATTTCAAAACCAAATGCTCTGAAGATCAATAGGAAACATTAAGCAACATATTTACCTTAAAAGAATGTAACTCTAAATTAATAGAAATTCCCTTTCTTATTTTTAAGCACAGTGAATTATTTTCATCAAATATAGTTTTAAAATGATCTCACTGACCATGTTAATAACCAGGATGTGAAATTATAAAAATCTATTATAAAAAAAGTAAAAATATGTGGAAATTCATCCTATCATACCCATATACTAACTTGGAAAATGCTTCAGACACTAAGTGTGATTTAGTTCTTAATTACCCAAGGTCAAAAGATTAAGAATCCCACTTCTCCAACAGGAGGGTATATCTGAAGATTACCTAAAATGTAGGACCTCTTTAATGTTTAAAATTGTAAATTCTGGTATACTTACACACAATTTTTTAAATAGAAGAAAAAATGTAGGACTTTTCCAATGGTAGCTAATTTTGTTTCTAGGCCAACAAAAACTGTTCTTGCTCTAATACGTGACATCTAAAGCCCTATGCTAGAGAAGGTAAATTTAGAAAAATATATTAAATGAAACAACTTATATTCCCAAGATTCTACAGCACCATTAAAATGATAAATGAAACAAGTTTGTCTATAATCATCACAGATAATACAGAAAATTCTAAGCAATGCAATAAGAATAAAGCAAATAAAAAATGGAACTAATGGAAAGAGAAAAAAAAGTTACTTGTAAAAGATATGATTATGTACTAGAAAATCCAAGAGAATTACCTAATAACTGTCAGAATCTACCAGCAAAGTAACAAGACAGAAGATGGAAAAAGAAAAATCAAAAGATTTTCTAAAGAAAAATCAAAAGATTTTCTAAACACCATCAATAACCAATATAAGAAGGGAGATCCTATACATAATTGCAAAAACACAAATGACAAAACAGTATTAAATCTTAGCAAAAGTATGAAACTATATAGAACATATGAACCTGACTATAAAGTCAATTCTTCCAAATATTTTTAGTTAACTATAGTCAAATACGTGTGTATGTGTATATATAAATACATACAGTATTTTAGTTTATACATTTAAAAATTCAAATCCAACTCCCAAAAGAACTTCAGGGAGAGGGAGTTTTAAAAATTATTCGCAAAATTATCTGTAAGAATAATCAAGAAAATTTTGAAAAAGTATGTTTGGAACATTTAAACCTGTTTTAGTAACAAGCACTTGTTTAACTTTCTAAACAATTCTATGAAATACATAGTGTCTACTTATTAAACAGATGGAGAAACCATAGCTCAGAGAAGTTAGGTATAATTATGCACAACTGAGTCTTAACAAGAGTTCATATTCTCATTCAGGACCATACAGTTACAAAAGCCCGGGTTCTATACCACTATGTTACAATGTGCCCTACTTTATACAGAAACATATTACAGAATAACAGAATATAGTATACATTAAAGAAAAGAAACACAGATCAGTGGTAATTGAAAGAATTACAGTAATTGAAAGAATTATACATAATAAGTATTACAGTAATTGAAAGAATTATACATAATAAGTATAAAAAATACATAGAATAGGGATGAATTATAAAATAAATGTTTTAAATAGGGAGGATTCAGTTCCTCATTTCAAATGAATTCAAACAAGGAAACGTCTTTTCAATTCATAAAAATTTTTAAACTTTTTAACTCAAAAATTGCAATCTGAACCAAATGAGACAAGGAATTTGCCATTAACAGGAATGACTCTCAATGTATAAAAAGTTTAAGTGCATAGTGTTATCAAAAAACACCTTCACGGGAAAAGGACAGAGACAGTTCAAAAAGAAAATACAGATACATTTTCTAAAATGTTCATTAACAATTGTAGAATGCTTCCTATGCCGAATGCCTTGGTCCTACATATCCAATACCACCACTGTTAGCACAAAGCTCATAACTGAATGGTATCTGGTGGACAAAGGAGGAACACAAATTACTGTAACAGTGTGATTAATAAGCAGCACTGTTTAGTGTTGGGTGCTATGGGAGACCCTAATTAGAGACTCACAGAAAGGTTTCTTGGAAAAGTATTACCAAAGCATAAAACCAACAGATTGGACACAGAAAGCATGAATTCCGAGAAATAAAAATAGGATGTGCAAAGAACCAGAACTAAAAAGGTCTTGGCTATTTGGGGTAGTTCATACAGCGACTTTCTTTTGAGGTTTTAAGGCAATGTTCAGGTAAAGGTACTGGGGTTAAGGAGGAGAAGAGGAAAGGAGAATCAGACTCTGAGAAGCTATGAAGGATTTTGTGAGCCATGTTGAAAGTTTGGAATGTACACTGAAGACAATGAGGAAGCACTAAGGTGCGTAAGCAGGGGAAGTGACATAATCTTATACGTGTTTTTGGAAGATAACTCTAGCTCAGTATGTCAGTATAGGAGAGGATATTTGAAAGAAGGCAAAACAGGAAGAAATATAACCAGTTAGGGGTCTGCTATAATAACCCTGGCATAAGATGTTCGATTATAGTCCAGACAAGAAAGGTGCTAGAGGAGGTGAGAAGGAACAGCCTAGGATGAGGCGTTTTTAGTAAGGAAAATCAACAGGACTCGGTCATTGACCACACACAGAAGGGAAGAAAGAGGAAGGAGTTGAGGATGATACCCAGTTCTAGCTGAAACAACTGAACGAATGGTGGCTCCCAAGATCCACAGGAATAAAAAGGGAGACGCAGCCCAGTATCTATGAAAGATCTGTGGCACAAAAAAGGGAGACAGGCAACTGGACAGGGTCTAAGGCTTGAGAGCGATCACGTCTTGAGAATGAATGGATAGTTAGTTATTAACAGAGTTGAAAAAAAAATATGAAAATGAGAAACGTCTTATCTGCTAGTTTGATAAAAAATTAATTTTAATACCTATTATTAGTGAGTAGATGATGGGAAAATTGGTGTTTTCATGACTAGCAGAACAGGAAAAAGTACAATTTTCTGAAATTAAATTCGGCAAGTATGTCAAATATATGCCAAAATGTACATCCAAGGATATCTACAACTAATCACACTCCCAAGAACTTCCTTACTTCTTATCATTCTCTATATTTTTTCTCATTTGTCTATTATACTTATTTTTGACTGTCTCTCTCTAAAACATAAGTTAGGGATGTCACCATAGTGTAGTGGTTAGTATGTCTGCTTTACACGCAGAAGGTCCTGGGTTCACACCCCAGGTGGAGTCATGGACCATACCCCGGTGCACCAGGCCCCAGGCGCACACGGCAGGCATATGGGAGGAGACACCCCACCTTCAGAGATCCAGTTCTTAAAGGGAGATGGTAACATCCATAGTCAAAGATGGAAGTGTTAGAGGGAAATTTAAAAAAAGAGGGGGGAGTAAATAAATAAATTAAATTCAACATAAGTTGATGAGGGCAGATATCTTGACCCATTTTTTTCACTGACATAATCCAAACACATAGGACAACAGCCAGCACGTGATGGGCACTTTGACAAAATATCTGGGTGAATTAATATATAAAAGAACAAATGAATGATTCAAATAAACAAGATATTATTTTAAAGCTATCTGGTTGGCAAAAATTTAATAAGGCAAAGATTTAAGAAAAATAAAACTCTCATACATTAGTGATGGAAGGTAAATTGATACAACCTTTCTAGAACACAATTTAACAACCTGTCTCAAGTTTTCAAATGCATCTTCCCTTTGACACAGCAATTGCAGTTTTAAAATTTACCCAAAGCTCAAAATCAGATAATGGTTTAAAGATGTTACTTAGATATCTATCATAGCACTGTTTATAAAAAAATAAAAATTGGAACCTCAATTTTTATTAATAAGGTTAAATTATGGCACATCCAAAAAATAAAATACTATGCAGCTATTTTAAAAGTGACATTAAACATACAGTGGCATGAAATAACATTTTCATCTTAGTGGATAAAAAAGCAAGTTACATTAACAACTTTATAGGATATAATTTACATATGTTAATATGTGGGTCTGCTTCTATGCAGAGAGAGAATATGGAAGTGTGGTCACCAAAACTTTAACAAACATTACCTTCAGGTACTTGGGCTTTAATTTTTATTTTCCTCTTTATGTTCTTTATAACTTGAATTCTCTATAGAGTATATCATCTTTCTAAGCAGAAAAAAACAAAGCTATTTTCATTTGGAAAACCTCAGAAAGCTCTGCTTCTAACTCCTTATGGTAATATACAGAAAGAAAGAAAACTTATTTTTGATCATAAGGATTCTCTACCAGATTGACAGACCTTAAAGATCTTGACTTTTATTTCTTCTTAAATCTAGATAAAAGGTTTCAACATCATTTTAGAAAACTATTCCCCAAAACAGAAACACACCAACAATGCCCAGTCTAGTGTTACTGGAGACCAGCATTAAAGTCAAGCTTTTTACTTGTCTAGCACCTTTTTTCTTTTAATTGATCTGGCACACTAATACATGTTGCTCAAACAGAAAGCCAAACCAAACCAAGCCAATAAAAAACCATGTGCAGCCCTTATTAAAGGCCTATATTCTAAAGTGTATGCTTCTTGGAAAGTGTGAAAAATCACATTGTCCTATCTACCCAAAAAGGCAATACATTTTCCTATGTACCTATTAAGCTCAGAAATCAATTTGGAAACCACACACTGTATTAAAAAGACTATGAACCCAGGAAGTAAACAGTACAGACTCCGGGTCTGCCACCTGTCAGTAGCATGACCATGGGCGAGGTACTTAATTTAACTTCCTTGTGGTTCAGTTTCCTTGTCGGTAAAACAATGATGCCACAAATGCTATATGATTGTTGAGAGACCAATATATATATTATTATATATGAAGTCCCAAGCTTTATAACCTAGTTTGTAATGAGCATCAGATGCTAATTCCTATCCCTTCACAGTCAGAAGGACAGCAAATGTCACCATCTCTCCTGCGAAGCCCTCCTAGACTCCCAATGAAAGTTTCTTAGTTCTGCTTTCATAGCACTTCAGCCATATTACGTTTGTTACCCTCAATAACAAGAACTTCCCCAAAGTAAGAAAGATGTATCTTCTTCATTACATGTTTTCAGCACCTAGTACAGTCCCTGGCATAGAATAAACATAAAAATTGGCAGAATGGGTAGGCAAATAAAGAAATGAATGAAATTTATCCAAACATCGCAACAAAAAAAAAACTTACGCTAGGATATAGTTGTCTCACTATTAAATCAAAGTCAAATCAAAGAACTAGAAAAGCTTATGTAAAAGAAGCTTAAATTAAACCAATTTCAGAAAGGCTGAACCAAACAAAATGAACCATGCCAGTGATCCATAATTAAATCAATGGCAGAGAATGGTCTCAATAAAAAGTCAAACTCAAAACTGCATGTGAAGTTTTCTAATAGCTAAATCTATTTCTTTATCACTTTTCTGACAGAACTCTTATAAAATTGAAACCCACATCTTTAGATAGTTTCCTAGCTCTGCTATCAGAGGTATTTCATATCTAAAAAACTAAAATTGTAAAAACAAGTAAAATACACACACACGGGGAAAAAATGGTTATTTGGTTTTCTCTTAGTCACCAATAAAAGAGAACTGTACAATTACTGAAATAGTTTAAGAAAATTTTCCTGAGGGCATAAAAGAAAGGATCTAGAGTAGAATAAAAAATTTCTAATAGAAGAGCTTAAAGCCCAAGAAGAATAAACAAAAGTAATTTGTTCTCATTTTTTAAAATAAAAACAAAAAAGGGCTATCAATGCAAATAGTCCAAATAACATTTCAGCAACATCTACGAAAACTCCAACTCAAGTTGAAGACTAAATTTTGTTCAAAATATCCCTAAACGAAAAATTATTTAAAGTACACACAGTCCAGCATCTTTTAATAAAAGTGTAATTAGACCTACCTGACTGAAGCATTATGGTCCTTTAACTATCATGCTAATTATGTACATGCAAGTGAAGATGTTAGTATTTGAAAACTATCCGGTCCTTCTATTTAAATTAAACTAGCACTAAAACTGTTTACCCATTAAATTGCACAGCAAAAGCTGTTTATCATAAAGGTAAATATAAATAGAAAAACCATAAAATCTAAATTAGAAAAAGCATAAACTAATGTGGTTTTGGAAAATCAAAAGTTAGTGGTTTAATTACTAAGCAATTTCTAATTAAAAAATCTCATTAGTACCCTTAGAGTCCCTAAATTATCACCTGAAACTTATTACAAATTTAAACACTCTAGAGCATGGTAAATATTTCATTTCTGTTCATTGTAGTTCAATTAAAAAGCAATAAAATTGGGGACATCAGCTGACTTTCTAAAGATAACCCATCCTCCTAACCAGGTTTAAAAAAAAAAAAATCATGCAATCGGTTCAGAAACCAAATCTTTAGGTGACAAAAACACTAATTTATTACCACAAAAAAAATTATACACTTAATGTTCCAAAATTGTGTCCAAATAGAAAAATAAAGTCCTCGAGGTTATAAACTTAAGTAAAAATACACCATAATTCTAACCATAAGTAGTAAAAATCATGCTAACTTGAAAGAAAGTGAAATATATAACTTACATTGTAAAATGAAGGTAGGACTTATGGACAGCAGCAGCTGATGACTGTTTCTTTGGTGATCCTGAGTGACAACTGGTCTCAAAAATTGATAAAGCATTCTCATCTTCACTATCATCTAAAATTAGAGTTTCTATATCTGTTTAAAAACAAAAAAAAATCACAAAGATTGAGATTTATAAAGTCATTTAATAATTTAATTTAATATTAGTGCTCTACCAAAGCTAAGGAAAATTGGTTTAAAAATCAAACGACATTAATGAATAAGTTATCTATCAACTAATACAGATTGACCAGGAAAATTAACAAACCCCTGCATTTTGAATAATTTATAGTTGAAATATTAATTCTTTCACCTTTACAGACTAAGTATTGAGACATAATTTGAGACTTCATTGACTAACTACAAGAAGACTAGAAAAGAAATGGCACTCTCATAAAATACCCACCTACTTACTAAAAACAAACCTTAAGTTAATTTATACCAAAACCAGTAATAAGATATCTGGTATAATAAGGTACTTTGAATTATGGCCACTTCTTAACAAAAGCAACGACAAGGAATAAAATTGACCCTTATTTTTTCACACAGCACACATACACACACATACACCTTTTCAAGGAAAACCTAGTCGAGTTGATAAAGGAGTCAGGCATTCAGTGGAAATAAAGCCAACCTTAAAAATGCACTCAAGTAACATTAGTCTCCATATGAGTCTTACGTTACCGCTCAATGGACTAGCCAGAACTAAAGTCCCTACTGAGAGTGCAATTCTTAAAAATATACCTGGGATACAACCTGAAATATTAATAGCTGTACTTCACACATACCTAACAAAAGTGTCCATTCAATAAAAAGCAATGTTACATAAGTAGGAGAACTGGGAAAGAATTAAGACCAATAGAAATCACACCCTTCCTCCACCAACAAAAAGAAATAAAAAGAGGAATGTTTCCTAAAATGAGATACTGAATTGTGTTGCCAGATAGAGATTTCAGGGGCTTTTAAAAGCTAAATATTTAGTACTAATATTGTAAAAGTTAACCTGAAAAATAATTGAGTATCTTTTGAGTGATAATTTCATATACAAGGAAAGGATACTTGTCTAAGAAAAATATTAAAGACCAAAACAAACCAGCATATCTAAATAACTAAAAAATATATTAATAATCAAATAAAATTTGGTTTCTCTTCTCCACTGGCACATGAAGAAAAATTCAAACTAAAGCATACTCTATATTTATGAAAAAAATTATAAGAAAACAGATAATAAAGCTGTAGAAAGTCTCAAATGTAAATAAAAGAGCTATCACAATCTCTCAGAAGGGAAGGTAAGATTTTTATGATTTTCTAAAAGTAATGTAAGTTTTTTTAAAAATTAAAAAATTCTGAGAAAATATTCTCATTTATGAAAAATCAGAAATAAGAATTCATGTACAATTCATGGCAGAGTATCTGGCTCAAAGATAATATTTGTTCCCTTCCCTATTTGATAAATTTAAGAAATCAAGAAATCCATTTGTTGTTTCATGAGAATCTATCCCTAAAAAATAAAGTTTCTGAAAAAACCATATATCTAACAACAGCAAAATGCACTGAATATTGATAATTTTTCTACATATAGTATTTTTAATGTTGGTATAATTCGTTAAACAATCTTCTATTTGGTGCAGACTACATGCCAAGCATGGTACTAGAAACTGGGGAAATTAAGACAAAACACATTACTTTCTCTTCAAAGTTCTTGGCCGTTTTTGATTAGCATGTGAATCTGAAGTTTCCCTGTAAATGAGTGACATTTTTAAAGGTAGCTTTCTGCTTTTCTCTCAGGTCCAAACTTTAATCTCGAGGCTAGAAGTTAAGACCTTCTACAACCAAGTTCTAATTTTCTCCCCCACTAAATTTAGCACAGCACACTGCAGACTGCCTTGCCAATCCAGGGAGTCATTATAGCAATATAGTAAGAGCTTGGGCTCTGAAGTCAAGCTCCCTGGGTTTGAGCAAGCCCTAGAACTTATTGAGTAACTGTAAATTAAGGGAACATATCCTTAGTCTCCCAGCCTCCTCCTTTATGAAGTAAAAATACCTACCACATAGGATCATTAATGAGGATTAATGACGATTTATGTAAGGGCTTTATAATAATAAACATGAGCCATTATTATCACAGTCAACTTCTCTAAACACTCCCTTAAGATAGTCAGAATGCCCCAAACATTCATTAGTTCTTTTTATAAACATTCACTAGGCAACTACCACATGCTAAGCAACATGCCAGGCCTGGAATAGACAGTGTTGAATAAAAAATAATAATAATAATACATTTTCTACACTCATGGTAAATGTTAAAAAGTGACACAGTCTTATGAGGAAACTCAGAATTTATTTATGCCTGTATTTGTTTCATTTTAACAATTAAAAAAAGCAATTTATATATTACCTTCTTTCTTGTCACCCTGGCTAATTTCGGCATGAGGAAACACTTTTTGCAAGACTGCTAGGATGTTGTTGAAGCTTCTTTCCAGCAGTGGTCTGATGATGGGGGAGAGAGCATGTCCCGAAGACATGACAGCACGCTGGGAAGCAGGCACAATATTCTGCATTGCGTGATAGAAATCTTGAGCGTTGAGCACTATGGAGGAAACGTCTAGCTGCAGTTTATGACTGCTCGCATAGATCTGGGGGTAACGCCTCCGCAGGGCAATCAGGGCAGCCTCGGTGCACAGGGCCTTGATGTCAGCTCCACAATACCCTAATGCACAAAAGGAAAAAGAGGACAAAGGTAAGTTCATTCTCCCAAGTACCAACTGTGTTTTACGAATACACACATCTTTAGTTAAAAAAATAATCTATACAAAATCAATAACTTTATCAGTAAAGTTAAATCTAGCCATTTAAAAAATCAACTAAATTATTTGCTCATTAAGACTATAAGAATGTTTTGAATATTTTAATTAACAAACATATGAACTAATGATATTAGAGCAAAACAAGTCGTATTTTGTACCAATACCACCGATTATAATGTACAACTTTTCTTCAGGAAAAATTTTAAAAGAGTAATAGTTTCATCTCAATCCTTCATCAATACTCCCAATCATTAGTTCAGTCTTCATGAAACTACACTTACCTATACATTTTTCTAATATTACTAATTTCCAACACACATAATACAAAGTAGTACATAAGCAGAAACTTCAAAAACTAACCTATCCTACTACAAACTCTGAGTGCAACTCACAAGCAAGGGGATATCTAGTTACTCCCAAAATTATACTTGAAAGTTGTGATCATCCCTGATAGTTTCCAAGGTATTAAAGAGAATAAGAATCCATTAATTTTCCACATTAACTGCCTTTAAATTCATACATGAATATCAATTATGCCAGCAGGGGGAACCACTTGAACTAGTTATAGAACATTAGTCCCTCAGCTCTTCAAAGAGTGGTATCAGGTTTATCTTTTCATACCTCACAATGACCTCACTAAACACTTAAATATTGAAACAAAAGTGATGACTAGACAGGAAAACTATGAGAAAAGAAGAAATAGCCCTGAACTAACTGGCAGAAACAGAACACTAAGGGACAAACGCATATAAATCAAACTGCAAGTGACTCACACGCTATACTATACTCCTGTTATTAGTAGGGCAAAAGATCTTGTCCTCCTTGCAGAAAAGTCCTCCTTACCATGGTGTTTTTTCCACAGTACTCACCACCTAATCATTTACTTATTAAGTTTACGGTCTGCCTTCCCCAACTAGTATGTGAGCTCTGTGAGGGTAGGGGTGTTTATCTGTTTTGTTCACTAATGTATTTCAAATACCTGGCCTGACATGCAATAAAGAGTCAATAAATATTTCTTGAGTGAAAGAATGTATGAAAAGAGAAAAGAGTAACCCCGAGGTTATAACTTAGGAGAGCAAAACTTTCAGGTTGCTATGCACTACCCCCAAAAAAGTGGATAAATTATGTCTACTGAGCTTTAGTTTTTTTTTTTTTTAGAAATCTAAATTATTTTATTAAACCAACTTAATTTCTATGTAACTATGTCAATGAAAATTATGAAAATCATAGAAAAGTACTGCATTCTTAAAGAAACATTTATTCAGTCAGGAAGAACATTAATTAATACGACCTATAAGAATTTAATGCAGAAAAGTATAAGCCGATTAAGCATTAACAATGCCCCATGACAGCAATCACTCTTCCAAATAATTCGTATTAAAATTTATCATCAAAAGTCTCTGATCTTGTATCTATTTCTCAATGAATAACCTGAATCTTTTCCTGTGCCACACAAATCTGTGTTATTAGTTCAACAAAATAACTGTAGAACACCACCTCAGTTATAAACAGTTAATAATCCATTTCAGAGGAAGTAAAGAATAAACTACCATCCTCAAACAATATAAACAACCACGTTTTTCTTCCTTAAAAGTATATACACTGTTAGTGAGCATACTATAAATGATATTATTTTTAAGTGCAAAGCCTAAGTTAAAAAAGAAAAAAAAACTCAATGCAAAAGAGAAAGCCACTAAAAGGTATTTTATGTAGTAAATGTTACCCATAACATTTATGTTTGACATGATGTTAATAATGTACATAACAGCAATGTAGTATTAATTTTTGCTTAATTTATTAAAGATCATTTAAAAGCTTATCAACAATAGATCCCAATTAAAGTAGTAAATTTTCACATGGACTTATCATAACCAATAGACTATAAAAGGTAGGACTTATCTTCTTCACATTTGCTAGTGAATGAGAACTACTCGTTTTTATCTGTGGTGCTCAACCTGATCACTCATCTGAATAAACAATGAAAGTAAAACAAAAATAGATTCACAACAAACTTAGTGAATCAGGGGTTTAATATCACAAATGTATATTTTGACAAAGTTTTACAAGTGATTCCAATATATAAAAAAGAACTACTAAATTTATAACATACTTCCTTTATGAGACTGAAACAGAATTAAAAGTACATCATTACTATAGCTACACAGGTTATATTTATGGTAACCATATGCTCTGGTTTAGGCCTCTTGTCATAATTAAGAGAATTTTTTTTCAATCTAAAAGGGTACTGGTTTGGAAAAATAGATGTGATCATTCTAGAAATACTGAAAATATACTGTAGCCTTTTTAAAGTTAAAAGTAGACATTAAGGAAAATAATCAACATCCTTTTCATAAGAATTCCATAACCATATTAATTCTAACGTTATAATTCTTATATTCTGATGAATCTAAACAACTAGATGCAAAGAAAAAACATTTAAAGACTGCTATTAATAAGGAATTTGTCTGAAAGACTGAAGATACAAGCTATTCAAAGAATTTATTGACTAGAAAAAGGTAATAAAATTTGTTACTTTTTAAGTAAAACGCCAAACATAATGAAGGCCCACAAGATAGATAGCTCCTCACTGGTACACTTTCATTGTTTTGGCCCTCTCAGTGAAAATAGAGAAATATGATTAGGTTTAAACTCCTCATTAACTTAAAGCTCCTATTGTTTGTAAACATGTTCTAGATACCCAAATTATTTGAGCGCTACTTAAAAATCACACCTATTAGATATCCAAACACCTCCAAGTACTTGGGAATTTATTTCAAGGTAAAAGTTACCAAATCCATAACCCTAACAAGAAGTCAGTTCTCTCTGCAGTTGTTTGTCAAGACTGTGTTTTCTCTTGCTAGGCGTGAACTGAACCCATACACGTTAAACATGTCTGGGATACAGAAAGTGTTAAGTTCATAATGGATTTGAAATTTATTACTATTTCATTCCTGCCTGAAGATCTGCAGTTGCTTTTTTTAAAATGTGAACTTGTTTCTTGAGTGGAATAAATGTCACGATCAAAAACAGAAGTCATTTAATTATCATGGATTTTTATATCACTCTCCAGGAAGAAAATTGTGTATATGTAAGCAGATTCTACGTCACTACACCACCACCACCACCCCAAAAAAGGCAAGAGAAGTTTTTCAGTTCTATAAGAAATTACTTCTTAAATTTTTTTTAACTTAAGAAACTGACTGAAAGCTAAAATAAATGACTTGGAAAAATGAGAAGTAGTGGCCTCTGGAAATGAAAAGAGAACCTAAGATTCTAATATTTAGAATGAAGAAGTAGAGTATATAATATTTCATATGGTAGACAGGGTAATAGAAAGTAATTTTAAAATACCTATATTTTAGGGAGTTTCCAAAAATATTGAAGATTTCTGCTTATTTCTGTTAAGAATCATTCTGTGACAAATTCACAGAAGAAATACAAAGACTTCCCAGTCTGATCTGCACTATAATACAATAATAACATTAAAGTAGCAGGAAATAAAAAGGGTCAAATTTCAAAATGGGAAAAGACTGGACTCTGCACCAAATACCACCCTCTCCCATAAAGCAGCACGAGGCTTTGCAAAGGTCAAGCCAAATTTACATGAAATGGGTTTGGCGCATGCTCTCTTATACCAGGCAAAGCTTAAACTGGAGTACTGCTGGAGAGATTTACGGTTTCTCCTCACCAGAAGATGTCGAGGTCTTTGTGGTTCAAAAGCTGAGGGATGCTGCTTCGGAGATGGAGGTCCCTGTGGATGAAGAGGATAATTCGGATGTAGCTAACTGAATGGACTAATGTTCTATTTAAGTTTTAATTATTTGATGGTGGATCACAATGACTTTTTTTTTTTTTTTTAACTAAGATGTTCTTTTTGGTTTTGGTAACTTTAAAGGTTTCCCAAGTAGGCTGTTGATTGTTAGTGACTTATTTGGGGGATTTCTTCATAATGCTTAAAAAGTTCATGGAGAGAGAATTTTAAATTTATTTTTTGAGAAAATTAGAGGAAAGTAGACAAAAGATGGGGGGAAAATGAAGAAAAAATACCTGTGTGTAAACTCAGTTGCTTCATATGTATTCATTTTTATTTCAGACCTAATTAGAGCCCAAACCCTCAATACCATCTCCTACGTATAATCATGTATGTACATAAAATACTCTCATCACATCCGTTTAGGACAGTAGTGTTCATTCGCTCTGTGGGGCAATCTTCTACTTTGGGAATGACATTAAGTTGCAAAGTTTTCTATTTGGGGAATACTAGCAGAATGCCATTATGAATGTTCTTTCCAAGACACCTCTCACTCAACATCCTTCCTGACCGCAGGCATGAAGATGAGCCCATCCTATAATCTGCAAAGTGAAAGACTACAGTCCTGCTTTTGATATGAACCTTTATCTCTCAAGTTTACACTTACTAAGTAAAATTTCTGAAAGGGGACAATTCCTAAAAAGAGACACTGCAGTAATATTACTGATACCCAGCACTCAATGAAAGGAATTCTACTATTGAGTTTTGTTAGTCACCTAATGGCAGCTAAAATCCTAATTTAGAAGTGTTCAAACTTCAAGTGAAATATTAAAAATTTTTACATTTAAAGGCAGAGTCATCTATTGCACAAAGACATAACTGTACTCATTCGCATTCCAAACGTAAGGGAAAAGGGAGGCTGAGCAGAATAAACAACGACAATCAAAAATTCAAACAATAGTACTTACCAACACATTTTTCAGCCAATTCACCTAAAAAAGTTTCTGACAATTTTGGATTCCAGTCCCTGGTATGAATCTGTAATATGTGTTTTCTTGCCTACAAAGAAAACCACAGGTCAATAAATTTGTCTTAAAAAAAAGTACAAGTAAATAAAATATCATCAACCTCTCAAATATATTTGCTGGAACAAATTTATACACTAACCATACCCCAGCAAACCCATGTTTATTTGAAAATAAATTTAAACACCTTGGCATCCTCATCACCTCTGATTCCCATAATAGCCCTGTGAGATTTATAACAGAGATCTTGTCTGTTTCACAAACTAAGACATTTAATATTCTTAGAGGTGAAGGAACTTGACTAGTGGCCACATGACTGAGTGAATGATTTAGAACTGGAATTCAAAACTAAATTTCACTTTTCCACCACATCATTCTTATCATTTGAAACCATACGGACAAGAAACTTTATTGTTAAAATAATTATCATAGACAAACTTTATATTTAGAGTTCACAGAACTTCTGGTTCTATCATATGTATAAAGTATTACAACTGACAATGAGCTAAACAACGAATAATTCAAAACTAAAAAAAAGTTTGAATTCTAACTTTTCAATTAAGTAATGAAACATAATGTATATTACTACCTATGTTAGTTGATCCTTTGGCATTGAGAAAACAGTGAAGAAATAACATGGAGTCCCTACAGTCATGCTGCTAAATCACTGAAATCAAGTAGGTTTAACGCATGAGGAAACAATTCTATTCTTGCTTCAACAGGCCTGAAAACTTAAACTTTTGAACTTCCAATTGATTGTGTACCAATGCCTGGAGATATATAAAAGTCCTGTAAATAACCCTCTGAACAACACAGGAAAGAATGTATACATGACCAGACCACCTGACATCCATTATCCAGACCACTAGACATCTGGAAGATCACCGTCTCAGACCACTCCAGAGGCTAAGAATGCCGGGTTGATGCTTGTCAAGAATGTACTTTTTACTGTAAGAACCCTCAGCTTTTCTTTCTTCTTCAGAACTCTGGGTATTGCCTAGTTGTGTTTCTGATTTGCAAATCTTAAGACCCTGGAATAAATCTTTGCCACTTATTTTTAGACAAAGCCTCCTTATACTCAGTTGACAGCCTTTAATATATAACAAGGTATTTTCAGTAAGTATCTCCAATTCCTCCCTTCCTCTTCTCTCTTACACTAAGCATACTCCTCCAGTCAAGATTTTCTGCACCTACAATTGAAATTGCTCCTACCAGGTACACTAATGACCTACATAATATTAAATATAAGAGCTAATTTTGTTATTATCTGATTTAACAACATTTGACAGTTAATCACACCCTTCTCATAGACAGATTTTCTTCACCTGACTTTTAGAATCCCACTCTCCTAGTTTTCCTCTTATCTTACTGACTGCTCCTAAGACAAAGGATTTGGTAACCTCATCTAGTCTCAAGATCCTAAATATTATCTAAAAATATCATCTAGAAAAGTGAACAGCCAATCCAGCCCTTTTCCACAGACCCAGGCCAAGAAAAATGACCTAAGGTTTAGGTCTCACAGCAGTTTCCTTGAAACATCATTAAAATTAATGTTGAAAACTATGTTCAAGATCCATAGCTGCACAATATACTAAGCCACTAGCCAAATGACGCTATTTTAATTTCTCAATTAAATAAAACATTAAATTCAGTTCTTTAGTCACAATAACAATCAAGTGCCCAACAGCCATATGTGGTTAGTGGGTATTACAATGGACATTGCTCAAAGGGCAATGCAAATAAAGAACATTTCCATCACCACAGAAAATGCACTTAACAATGCTGTTCAAGACCTTGTTTACTATTAAATCTATGATTTGGGTGGGTTGTGCCTTAATTGTAAAACTGTGATTGGCCTACAGACCTTGAGGCCTACATGACTAGGACAAGGTAGAAGACAATTAGGAAATCAAGGTATTGGCTTTCCTTTGCCAAAATGAACACTGGCTGTGCCTCTTAGAACTAAGCACAATCCCCATGTACTGGTAGAGCCTAAGACATGCTTCGGACTGCTATAACATATTCCAGACAAGATGGCTGATGTACCCTGTGCAGAAGTAGACTGCACCCACTTGAGCTTTGTCTTGTACAACTAAACACACTTCTGTATATTGATACAGTCTTGGATTGGAAGCTGCATTTGGGTAATGAAGATGCTACAATCTATGCTATGTATCCTATCCTGACAAAGCTATGGAAACCTCATGCCAAATTAAAACCTACGGATTGGATTATCAATCCAACACTGAAACAGCTACTCGTGGTCATGCAGACTGACATAAATTGAGGTATTAACTGTTCTATACAGTGGAGCCATTGCCTTCATTTCCCTATAGTCTTTTTCACTATTCTAATCACGAATTTATATATATATAATCCAAGCATTCTACATAGAAATCTAAAATCAAAGCCATATAACAATGACGTGTATGTATCTATATGTATTTATATACAGCATCTTCTCTGCTTTCTATAGATTTGTATGGGTCTATGTTATAAATGTTATAATTAGGCTTATTTGATATCTTAAATTAGATGAAAACCTTGCCAAATACAGTATCTTCTTTTCATTAGCCATTTCTTCTCAAACTTAAGTCAATGATTAAACTAGTCAAACCAAGACTACTAAAAATTTCAAGTAGGATTAGGAAAAAAGAACTTGGTATTTCATATAACACTTTACAAACTCAATGACTATACACTGTCCTGTTTTAATTACAGATTCTTTTAAAAACTATAATAGATAACATGCTGCTTTTAATGATATATGATGTTATGGTCATTTTTATGAAAATGCATTTCAAGCTCTTATTCATAAACCCACCAATATTCTACAAATGTTATTTTTATGGAAACAAAGCTACTTTGGCTAATAGATACATATAATATGCCATACAATATAATTACAACTATCTGGAGAACTACAGAAAAGAGTAATAAGCATCTACAGTAACCTAATCAAAAGTTTTCCTCTTATCAAAAATCATAAACTTTGTGAAATTGTCACTTTCTAGAAAGACTAAATTACTTAATAATTACAAGATTATTTTAAGAATTAACTAAGACATCCTACAAGCACAAAATTTTAAAAATGAAAATTCATAAAACACCACTCTCAGAGTATATATATATATATATATATATATATATATATATATATATATATATATTTCATAATGAAATCACAAATAAATCTTAATGTATTGAAGACAGAAACTCTTACCTTTTGATCAGGCAGGTTAAAAAGGAATTCTCTGTCAAAACGACCAGGTCTCCTGAGTGCAGGATCTATAGAATCAAGTCTGTTTGTAGCACCAATAACAACAATTTCACCCCTATTGTCTAATCCATCCATGAGAGCAAGGAGGGTTGACACTATTGAGCTGTAACAAAATTTTCAGACGAAATTAAAAACTAAAAAAAGATAAATTGTAAAAACTTCTGTTTATACTTTTTTCAGTCTTAAAATGTTAATCATAGCACGATGACATCTTAATGCAAGATTAAGTAACGTACAGAAATGATTTTCAAAAGTACACAAGTAACACATTAATAGACACCTAAAATACAGCAGCAACAAAAAAGATAAAATGGACTTCATCAAAATTAAAAATTTTTCTACTTCAAAGGGGACAGCTCTATCGAGATAGTGAAAAGGTAACTTAAATAGGAGAAAATATTTGCAAATTATATATTTAATAAGAGTTTAGATTCAGAATATATAAGGAACAATTACAACTCAACAATAAAAAGAAAAATAACCAAATTTAAAAACAGCCAAAAGATTTAAATAGATATTTCTCCATAGAAAATATACAAAAAGGTCCATCAGTCGTCATTAAGGATATACAAATCAAAACCACTTTTAACTCACTAGTATGATTACAATCACAAAGAGAGATAATAATGGTATAGAAGAATGTGGAGAAATTAGAACACTCACACACTGTAAAATGCTGTGCCTCTTTAGAAAACAGTCTGACAATTCCTTCAACTATTAAAGGAAGAGTTTCCATAGATCCAGCAATTCCATAGAATACTTGTACATGAACGTTCATAGCTTTAATCATAATAGCTGAAGAGTAGAAGCAACTCAAATATCCACCAACTGATGAATGGATAAATAAAATGTGGCATATCCATACTGAAATACCATTTGTCAATAAAAATAAATGAAGTACTAAAGATGCTATAACATGGATCAACCTTGAAAACACTGCAATTTTCAACTGTACTAATTAAAAGAAGCTACCCACACAATTCCACAATCTGTATGATTCCATTTATATGAAAAGTCTAGAATAGGCAAATCTATACAAACTCAAAGTATATTAGTGGTTGCCCAGGGTTTGAGGGCAATGAGGAAGAAATTGGAGAGTGATGGCTAAGAGTTACAAGGTTTCTTTTAGGGGAGATGAAAATGTTCTATAATTGACTGTGGTAATGGTTACACAACTCTGTAAATATACTGAAAGCCACTGAATCATACAGTTTAAACGAGTGAACTGTTTATGTGAATAGTATCTCAATAAAGCTGCTTTTAAAAAAGAAAAATACAGCAGTCTGTTTTAAGAGAAAGAAATCTTAAGAGGGGAATTAATATCTGACAATTTATATTGTGTTTAAAGTTCCTATAGAATTACAGTTACATTACTGTTATACTTTTTTAGACAATTTCTTTAGAATAGCTACCATTTTAACTAAGTTCAACTTAAAATCATTCTGTGCATATTTTAGAGTAGATTTTTAACCTATGACTTAAACATGACTGAATAAAAATGTTTCATTTATAACAAACCATAGTTCTAGTAACAATGGTCTTCCTACTGTTTTCTGTTCTCACTTTGACCCCTTTATTCTTACTGCTAACACCTGCATGAAATAACTACTCCAATATGCTCAATGTATTAAAAAAATCATTCTTGTTCCTAAACTGTCTACCTGTGTTTCCCAAATCTATAAATGGAACCAAAATGCCAGAGTCCCAGTATATATGCATAGGGAAAATTTGTGCTTATTCTTTTCTATGAATAACAATTAATGACAAAAGTGCCTCACTCAATATATAAGGAGGGAGAAATAAGTGTCCTTAAGCACAAGTTAATATTTAACATCAAACTTGTCCTTAGTATATTCCAATTACAGATGGGAATTTCAAATGTTTGTTAGGATTTATCAGCATTTTTAAGGTTTGTACGGAGTTACCAGAAGACAAAGTCTCAAACATGGCCAGATTACACCCTAGCTTAAACTCTAACAAAAGTTGACTTTATTTTAAAAATCTAAAATTACCAGCAACTGGATCAAAATCCTTTAGTAACCTCTATTATGTTTAAAATAAAGTCCAAATTATTTAATACTATATTTGAGGCCTACATGCCTGCTTTAACCTTTTCTCCTACATTATCTTCTAAAAGCATTTGTATTCTCTTTCAAATAAGAATCTAAAATCCAACTGGAATGTTTTTATATGGCATGAAGAGAAATCCAGTTTTATTTTTTTAACCAAACAGCCAATTTTCCCAGCATTATTTATTGAAAAAGTCATCGTTTCCCACTACCACTGCACTGCCTTTTATTATACATCAAGCATTCACATATATGTGGCTCTGAGATCTGTTCTATTGGTCTATTTGTGAAGTCTTCCACCAATATCAAATTATCTTAACCCTACGAAGCCTAATAACTCAGTAGAGCAAGACCTCCCACCTTATTCTTCCAAAGAAGTTTTCACTATTCTTAACCTTTATATTTCCACATAAATTTCAGGATCATTTTATCAAGTTCTACAAAAAAATTTGTGATTTTGATCAGGATTATAGTGAATCTATTGATTAATAATGTAGAAGAACAAAACAACTTAAAAATATTCAGTATTCCTGCACTAGCGATTCAATAAAATCGCTTCTGTTTGCAAAAAAATAATTCAGGCTTCCAACTCATGAACATGGTATTTCTCTCCATTTATTTAATCTTTCTTTGACATTTCTGAACCAAGTTTTATTACTTTCTTCAGAGATATAACAAGGAACTTTTCCAATTTATTTTAGCAATGTCTTTTTAAGAAGATTATAAATAGTAATTTTTCATTTTTACACAATTACCAGTATAAAGACAAATTATTGATTGGTTTAATCTTGCTAATTGCTCATTACTACATCTAAAAAGTTATCTAGAAATTACTTTAGAATTTCTACATACAAAATTACATCATCTACAAATGATAACAGAGGTGTTTATTCTTCTCCAATACACTACCTTGTATGGCTTCGTCTTGCCAGACTAAACTAACAGGGATCTACATACAGCACTGATGAGAAGTATTCACAGTAGCCATGCTTGCAAGTCTCCAGACTAAATGTTCATCTTTAAACATTAAATATGTTCGTTATAGATTTTTCTATTTGTTCAAATAATTTTAGAGCATTAACTTATTTTTTGCTCATTTGGTTTAACAATTTATCAACTGAGAGGTACATGATAGCTCTCCCAATAATTCGTTTGTTTCTTATTTTACACTTTGTCAATTCTTGTTTTCTATAGTTTGAAATGTAGTTATTAGGAAATTACAAATTTTAAATTGCTACACCCTCTAATAAATTAAAGTTTTCATCATTATAAGTTGATCCTCTTTATATATATAATAGTTTTCTGCTTTATAGTCTATTTTGTCTAATACTAATATAGTTATACCAGCTTTCTGTTAGTATTTACTATCTGATATATTTTTATATCATTTAATAAATTTGACTATTCTAGACATTTTATATAAATATGTGACCTACTGTGTCTGGCTTATTCCACTTAGCATAAAGACTTCGAGGTTCATCCATGGTACATGTATAAGGTACACCTACCTGCACAGTATGTGTCAGAATTTCATTCTTTAAGACTGAAAAATACTCCGCTGTATACATATTACCACATTTTATTTATCTATTATCAGTTGATGGACATTTGAATTATTTCCATCTTTGGACTATTATGAATAACACTGCTTTGTATATTTCTAAGCTGTTGTGAACTTTTCCCCCACAATTTTGTCACCTCTCTGTGTCCTTATACGTAGATATGTCTCTTAAAAATGAAACAGCGTTATATTTTGTTTTCCCCACGATGATTATCTTTGTCTTTAAAAAAAATTTCAATCCCTTAACATTTCGGTTTAAATCTACAATCACATTTTATGATTACTTTTGGATTGACTTCTTTTAATTATTCTGTATCTCATTAATAGTTTAGAATTTATACAGTATGTTGTATTCTCTTAGTGATTATTCTAGAAATTAAAACCTGCATACTTGCTACTCAAAGGTTCCATTTCCAGGTTTGATGAAGACCCCTTGCTCCCTTTCATAAAATAACTATAAAACCTATACATAATACACAAGCATATACCTGAAGAAACTGGTGACTAAGCAGAGATAGATTCTAATGGAAGTTCATGGTCATTTGGAGAAAGGGAGACATACACAAAATAAGTTCCCTTCTCTCTGGCTTTTGGCAGGAGGTTAAGTACAGTAAATGGGAGAGAAAAATAATGTGGGAAAATCCCTTACTTTTCCAGTCTAAGAGTTCAGAAAAGAGAAGACAGCAAACCATAAACCCTAGGGAATGCGGGATCCCACCAGAGCAAGAGCCAGTGAGGACATCCCCAAACTCTATCCCCTCCACATTTCTGATGATCCCAAACAACAAGGGCACAGAGAATTCAAAGGATTAAGCAAAACACAAAAGATCTGAAAGGAGACCAGCGCTACCAGCCAAGAAACAGTCTGTATTTCAAAGCCTAAACCAGAAAATTGTGTGCTAAAACAAAGGAAATACTTATTTAAAAAAGGAAAATAATAGAATCCACAGACTCCACAAATTAACATTAATAATGTGCAGGATCCAATCCAAAATTGCCCAACAAATGAGGAACCAAAACAACAGAACATATTGTCAAGAGAAAAGAAAACTGAGCGGTCTAACAGTGAAGCGAACCAGATGTTGAAACACCAGAGGGTTTTATAGCAACTATTAACTAATCTCAATGAAGTAAAATGAAGCATGTTTAAGTGGACGAAAGTCACAGTAGAAAAATGTAAACAATGAAAAAGAATCAAATGTAAGCCATACAAATGAAAAATATAATCTCTGAAATAAAAAATGTGTTGCTGGACAAAACAGCAAAACAAACATGACAAAGGAAAAAGTGAAGACAGACTAAGATAGCTAACTTACTATCTTTAGACTGACTAAAAATAGATCAATAATAATTATCCAAGTAGAAGAGAAAAAATTATAAAACCATGTATCATGAAGCATGGGAACAAGGATCCAATTAATGGCTTTCCACTTATAGACTGCATTGTAGGGGAGATGGAATGCTGGCAGGGATCAGCTGGCCTATTAAGCAGAAGAGACAGGGCTGAGATGCCAAAGAAATCAAGAAGACTGGAGTTCACAGGAAAGGGTACCAGAGAGGAAACCAATGCACAAAGAGTGAACTTAGGAAATGTACACAAAGTCCTTCAAGACTTCAGCTAAATATTGATCAGTGCATGATGTGAGGAATTTACTCAAGGCTTAGGGGAAAAATACCCAGAAGGAACAGATGTAACAGTACTTTACACTCACAGAGAACCAGGAATATTGCCATGAGACAGAGTGGTACACCTCATGACTCATGGGCCATTGCATGTAATGCACAGAAAGACTCTATTAGTGGAGAATAATTAGCCCTTCACTGAAGACTACTCCAGACCCAGGTAACAAACTTAAAAAGCAACATTTAAAACACTCAGACTGTTTTTAAATAAGTTTACTATGTCCCCTCTCTCCAAAAAAAAAAAAAAAAAAAAAACCCTCAAAAATATTTAATTATAATATCATATCAACATAACAAAATTTATAATGTCTGGCTTCCAATAAAAATTGCCAAATTACAAAGAAGCAGAAAATACAGTCCCATAATGAGAACAATCAATTGAATTAAAGCAAACCAGAACTAAGATATTAGAATAGGCAGATAAGGAAATTATTATAACCACATTCCATATGCTGAAAAGTTTCTTATATCTGCACAAATAATATACAAAACAGACCCAAACATAACATCTAGAGATGAAAACAAAAATGTTAAGTTAAAAAATACAACAAACAGGATTTACGACAGATTTAGACACTGAAGAAGAAAAGATGAGTTAACTAGAAGACAGAGCAATTAAAACTACGCCAAATTAAACAGAAAATACAGTTTAGGGCAAAATTAACAAATGGTCAATGAACTGTGAGACTGCAACAAGCAACTTAATGTACATGTAATTAAAGGCCACAAGAAGAGAGAGAGACAAGGGAGACAGAAAAAATATTTTAAGAAATCATGGACAAAAATGTTATGAAAACAAACCGCTGTGATGAAAACAAACCGCTCACAGACTTAGGCAGTTCAATCCAAGAATAAGAAAAGTCTACCAAAGAACATCACTAAACGAACTGCACAAAACCAGTGATGAAAAAGATATTAAAAACAGACTGGGGAATGGATATATTACAAAGATGACAACAGAACTCTTACATAATCTTACAACACAATAAGACATACAATCTGATTTCTTCTTTTAAAAAAAGGGCGTTAATAGATTTTAACAGATATTTCAAAAAACAAAATATCCAAATGGGCAATAAACATATGCAAAGATGCTTAATATTAGTTATCAGAAAAATGCAAATTAATCCAGTAGTACACACCCAATAGAATGGCTAAAGTTAAAGAGAATAATAATACTAAATGCTTGCAAGAATAAGTAACCCAAATTCTCATATATTACAGGTAAGAACAAAAAATGGTACAGCCACTCCAGAAAACATACATCACCCTAGGACCTAGCTACTTCTCTCTTAGGTATTTACCCAAGAGAAATAAAAACACATCCACAGGAAAATGTGTATGCAAATGTTCACAGTAGCATTATCATAATACCAAAAATAGAAGCAAATGAAATCTTCATCATGTGGATTAACAAATAAATTGTGGTACACATACATATACACACTCTCCAAGGAATTCTACTCAGAAATGAAAAGAAGCAAAATATTAGTACACATGACATGGACAAATTTTAAAAACATTATGCTAACTCAGAATCAGGCAACTTTTTCTATAAAGAGCCAGAAAGTCAATGTTTTAGCCTTACAAGCCATATGGTATTACTTTCATATATCAGCTCTGCTCTTGTAGTGCAAAAGCAGGCACATATAATCAAAAAATAAACAGACAAGAGGCTAGACTGGCCCACAGATTGTTATTTGCAGACCCTTGTGCTAAGTGAAAAAAGTCGTCCTCAAGGACACAGATCACATTTTATAACCTCCCAATACTTATCCAAGGACTAACGCTAAATACTATGCCAATGGGTGAAAAGAATCCAACATAATCAGATTAGGAAAAATTACCTGTGGATTTGATCTTGTCTGCTAGAGCGCACTGGAGCTAATCCATCTATTTCATCAAAAAATATTATAGAAGGTCTCATCAAATATGCCTAGCATAAAAAGAAAAAACTATCACTTACTGTATTAGTTTCCATTTTTAAATTTTAATTATAATGTTTTCTTAATACAAAAGATTAGAGTAAAAAGGATATCTCCTTACCACCCTGTCTCTAACCACAAGGTCTTCTCCCAGTAGGATCTGTTTTCAGTTTATTTATTCTTCCATAAATACCATTTATACACATACACAAAAAAAAGTGTCTTTTGAAACACACTGCTTTTATTTTATTTAATGCATTTTAAACACTAGACACATTGCGTAATCATATAACACAGCCTATTTTAAGAAACAATATATTTTAATTGGCTTCCATATAAGTACATAAGACTTGCCAAATTTTTTTAACAGCTGCAAAATAGTGTGTGAATGTGCCATAACTACACGAGTCCCCTATTATCAACAATGCTTGAATAAGTATTTGTGTACATTTAACATTTCCCATGAGTATAAACTTATCAATATAGTAAATTCTAAAAGTAGAACTACTGTTTCAAAATGCATGTGTCATTTCTAATTTGGTCAGACATTTGCAAATTGTCTCCCATTGACGTGCCAATTGACCCTTTTGCCAACAATATTTAAGAGTACTCATAACAAAGTATTATCAAACTTCTGGATCTTTGTTAGTACAAAAAATTGTATCTCGGTTTCACTCTAATTTTTATTTCTTCTATCAATAAAGATGAGCACTTTTCATATGTTTAAGAACGATTTATATTGCTTCTTCTATGAGAGTTCTGTTTGTATCCTATCCTTTGCCAATTTTTCTATTGGATTACTAGCCTTTTGCTTACTGATTTCTAGGAGCTATTTAAGAATTACACCCTAATGCAAATATTTTTCTGCAAAGGGTATCATTTATATTTTGGTTTTGCTTACGATATTTTACCATTCAGAACCTTAAAAAAATTATCTAGTGGGTCTTTTCTTTCACAGTTAGACTCCCAATTCAGACAAACCTAATTCTCCTGAGTTTTCTTCTGGTACTTTCACAGTGTCAACAGTGTCATTTTTCTCACTTAAACCTTAGATCTAGCAGGAACTTAATTTGATTTAAGGTAAATGAATATTAGATTACATATGAAAAGTCTTTATTTGTACAATTTACTCAATACAGTTTATTTATGTTTCAAAATTACTTCTAGAAATTCTAGTTCACAGGAAGGTCAACTTACTAAAGAATGAATACGAATTTTTTATATTTCCCTGACTAATATGATATGCATTAAACTTCCAGTGTTCTCTCATAATTTGAAATGAAAGACAATTCAACCACAAAACTTAAGTTTTAGGAAAAAAAACTTTAAAGACAAGAATTATATAATAAAAGGAAAACTGTAAAGATTTGATAATTACTTTTATACACATGAAACACACAGCTCTTTTTAAGAACTACAGCCTCACAGAATTGCAGAAAGAAAGTACACTGTATTATGTGCCGGTCACTGTGATACACACTTCACTTTTTTTTTTTTTCAGTAAAATCTCACAGTAGTCCAGTGAGACAGGTATTATTTCCCTCATTTTATAGAAGAGGCAATTAAAGATCAGATGCTTTCATTTACTTAAAGTTACATACTTAACATCAAAGCCAGATATGAACTAACATTTTACTGACACCAAAGGCCAAACTCTTTGCCAATACATTACACCTCCTTCATTTTATTTAGTGCAAAATTTAATTTAGGAATGTAGACTCTTTCATTTAAAAAGACAATAACAATCAGTAACTTTTTTAAAACAAAAAGCAAACATTTCTATTACTCTTGCCTATAAATAAAACTACAAAGCAGAAATAAAGTAAATTTCAATTCTAAAAGCAGCATGATTTATGCTATGGTTTTAAATAAAACCAAGGGACAGTCTTACTCCCAGAATGGAGTGGCTAAAAAGTTTAACTGTCAAAAATTTGAAATTAAGTCACTAGACAATATGTCAGCATTCCCAAGCTAATTTTTTCCTTGTCTACCAATGTTATTCTATATTTACATATTTCAATTATTATTAAACTCTCCTGAAGCATGTAAACTGCATATATTTGACTTCTCAATAGACACTGAGCATCTTGAAGGTAAGAATTTTATCTTATTCCTCTTTCTAATAATAACTAAAAATAATACTTGAAGCACTTTACCAATTTCAAAGGACTTTGACACACATCAACTCATTAATGGGAGCTCAATAAATGCGTGTTGAAATCATTTTTTTAAATTTCATGTAAATTTCCTTAGCCATAATAAAATATGACTGCAATCACTAGCTCAAAAGTGAATTTATATCAGGACTAATTTGTTTAAGTATTAGAAAATAATATTTTTAAAGTTACTGTTAAAAATAAACAATAAAAATAGCCTGCACGTATTCACTCGCCTTATTGTGTCTTTTATAAGTATTCATTTATTACTGAACTCTTCTAGCACCATATCTATACCTGATGAAGATAAATAATATACGGCTCTGTGTGATTTCTTACAGATGTTAAATTTTTTAAGCTTGTTCTATTTCGTCAATTAGATTATGATCTAATGATGTATATGTTATAACCGGGGTTCTCAAAAGCACCTCACATGGTATTATGCCTGTTAGCATGAATCATCTTAAATCGGTACCAGTAAAACTACTAATAAACACCTCTAAGGAATTCAAATTCAGATTACTAATCCTAAATTTAACATACTGATTAAAAAATATGCCTCCTCATTAAGTTTGCATTTACAGACTAAATGTATTAAATATGCTAAAGAAGATATTCTCATATTAGCTGATTTCACCTACCTGATCAAAAAGAAGCCTAAGTTGCCGTTCTGATTCACCGACCCACTTGCTCAGACAGTCTGCTCCTTTTCGCATAAAAAAAGCCACCTTTTTGTCTCCTTGACTGCATTCATTAGCTAATGCTCTGGCAACCAAGGTTTTGCCTGTGCCAGGAGGGCCATAAAACAAGCAGCCCCTGGAGGAATAAAAAAAAAAGAAATCAATAAAAGTAAATTAATGTTATCACCACCATTAATAACCAATATAAAAGGATATAGCTCCAATATAATTTTTCATTAATGCATATTATCATTATTAGACACTAATAAAGCTTTTGCAGTATATAGAAAAGTTTCACTTTGCTGAGGGTACTCAAGGATGTTCTCAGAGCACCAAGCTTTGGTATGGCAAAAAAAAAAATAGTTAAATCAGAATAATGAGTAACTTGGCAAGATATATCAAAATTTTCAATGTTTTTTCCCTGTGACTCAGAAATTGCACATCTTAGAATGTATCATATATAAATACTCAAAAGAATGTTATTTAAAAAATGTTAAATGAATTCTCAATAGAGCATTATTTTTAATTGTGAAAAACTGAAAAAATTAAAATGCTATCTATTAATGAGACAGATAAATATATATAATAAAATAGTATAGTATCAAAAAAGAATAATACACTTATTATTAGTATGAAAATGTATCTAAAATATACTGTAGAGCAAAAAGCTATATGAGTACTGAATAATCTCATTTATACTGTGTTTATACGTGCACGTTACAGGCAAAATATAAATTTAATATAGACATATACGTATAAAAGAAAACTAAAGCATATACAAAATTGTTCATCCCTAAGGAGTTAGATTACCTTCTACTATAATACTTTCTCCTTATAACTCTATTTTAATTAAGTTTTTCTCAAGGCTATACTTTAATAGCTTTGAAAAAGTAATAATTATTTTTAAAATTCAATTTAAATTTACATTATATTAAAAAAATAAATTGTTATTATGATTTCAAAGAGCCACCGAAGAATTAAAGATCAACTTTTCACACCAGAGATGACTCTTTAATAACATTTTCTACATAAATTAGAGCCAAATATGAACAAAAAGTACCTTCTATTAAATAAAAAGAAATATTTAACATATAAAGTCTATATATGTACATTTTCAGAATGTTTTATTCTTCCCAATTTTCTTTAACATAATTTCTCAGCCTTTTCTAATATTTAACTAGCTAACCACACCTCCTGATCAAACCCAGTTAATCTGATCATAAAAATAATGATCGTGCTTACCATTTCAAAATACCCCCTCATTAAGACAAAGAAACACTTCATTGAATTGTGCTTCCAAAGACTAAACAACACATAGCATCAAGCTCAACACTATTAGGAGGCCAAATAAAGGAAAATTCCTTTAGGCAATCTACTTGTATATTCAAGGCCTGCATAAAGAATCTCATCTTGTACCTGACTCTTAAATGCTGAAATGTAAACTTCAAGAACACGGTACCACAGTCTTAAGAGCCCTAAAAAATAACATTTCTTGCTTAATTCTCATTGCCAGAACACACTGAACACATATGAAATATTTATGTTTATAAGCATTTACTAACTGAAATTTGATAAATTAACAGCAATTATACTTACCTTGGAGGCTGAATTTTAAATTTTTCAAAAATTTCTGGATATAATAGTGGGAATACTACCATTTCCTTTAGTGCATGAATATGATGGCTCAATCCACCTATGCTATCAAACCGTACCTTGGAAAGAAGGATAAAAGTTTAACATACAATAATTTTCAGTGTTTATAAATTTTTTTAAATATATGATGTACTCTTATGATTCAGAAATACATGCCTTCAGCAGGAACTGTTAAACAGAAAGTTAAAAAATTTCACTTTTGAAATAAGTGTAAAAAAAATAAAGCTGGCAGTAAAATTCAGGTTTAGATTCAGTCCAGCCAAACAAAGGAACAGTCTTTAATCTCCTAGTAACTAAGGACCAAGATTAATGCCCAGTCTAAAACTTTAATGGGTATCTACAGGAAACATTATGCTGTATGGACACACTACTAATTTAAATGCCTTTCAAAATAGCTCTCAATGTATTCTCAGCAGGGGTAATATCACCCAAGGGAACAAAAATTGGTTCAGGAATAGGGTAAAAAAATATCTTGGCTATTACAATGGTCTGTGACCCTTCAAAGCTCAACTTTACCTGACAAAATCTTAACCTTTAATACTAATTTATCTAGACAAAAGAAATTTTTCTCCTTAGGAGACAATGAAAAAACAGTTTGAGAAACACTGATCTATCACAAGAAGCAACAGAGATTATTCCCCCCACTCATCAACAGTTTAAATATCTAAAAGACTTTGTGTAAATTAAAAAACTGTATAGAAGAAAGTGCTTGAAGGATATAGTGAAAAAAGGTTAACTGATTGCCATCGGGTTCTGGGAGATTTCTTTCCCTGCTTCTCTATTCTGTTACGGTACTTGAAAATGTTTTACGATAACTATCTTACTATGACAGAAAAAACTTAAGTAATCTAGAAAAATACAGAGTTAAATTAAAAAAAATATTCTCAGAGAAGCTAAACTGTCTTATATATGATATCAAATTTTAAAGAAATAATTTACTCTAATTGACTCGCAGAAACACCTAGATTTGAGAAAGTAAGGTGCTGGTAAACCAAATAATCAAAGACCATTAGGTAAAGTCCGCTGAGAATGTGAACTATTAGACATGAAATTCTGAAATTTCCTTAGATCTTCAGAAATAAGTTATTTGCCCTACGCTTTAGATTGGAGATAGCTAACATTTCATTTTAAAATACATACACAACTCCATTTGATAACTTTAGTCTCATATAAGAATCACTTAAATTATGTTGAATAGGTTTATGAAAACAACAACACAAAGTACTGAATACATTCTTGGTTATACAATACCTTTATTGCAAAGTATCCCCTAAAAAAGATTCTAACAGTAAGAATCTACCGTGGCCTCTAAATCTTGTCTCTCTTTTTATGCTACATACTTTCCCTGCATGCTATTATACATTTTCCTTAGTCACCTCAACTATCTTTATATCGGTGACCCATATCCAAATTTCTAGCCCAGATATTTCTAGTTAATGCCAAAAATAACCATTTCCAACAAGTTACTTTAATTGGTGACGTGCCACAGATAACTAAACATGTCTATAACTAACTAAATCATCTTCACAGCTCAAATACATGTGCCTTCTCTTATGTTCCCTGTCTCAGAAAATGAAGCTATCTATTATCCTACCCAGTTGCTTAATCCAGAAATCTGAGTAATGGATTCAACTTGTTTCTCTCTCTCATTCCCCAAAAGGAATTAATTCACCAACTGCTGCCATATCTGAATTCTCTCCTGAATTCCATCAAATCTATATGCTACTTTCTTCCATCATTACCCTACATTCTATCATGACCATCACTCCAGATTACTAGGTTACAACTACAAACCAGTCTCCCTAACATCAGCCTTGCTTCCCTCAAATTCATTACCTACAGTGATCTGTCTAAAATCTGATCATGAAACCTAAGCAGCTTCAACAATACCCCATTGGTCATCATGGTTTATGGGACCTTGCCATATTCGTTAGCTTCATTTCCTACACATTTGTCATTATATACTCCAGTAATACTGAAATAGAAAAACTTGAATAAGTATCACATGTGACAAGGGTGCTAGGTTCCAAAATACATAAATCAAAACACTAATAACAGTGATATCTAGATTTTCTTTTATTGTATATGGCTTTAGAAACAAGGAATAATCTTTAAAAATAAACATTAAAAACTTTTAGAAGAACATTTACAAACTTACTGATTTATCAATGTTCATTGGATCAACATCAGCCAAGCTTGCACCCACTTTGACACGTTCTCGGAGAATACCACTAGCTAAATCTTCTGTTCTTAAGTTCATAGGTAAACATCTGAAATTCATAAAAATTCAAGTAAACAGCATTCAAAATTTCACATTTTTAATGTCAAAATAAGTTTAGGTCTAACACATTTCACCTTTCTTCTTTTTCTCATAACCCAGAAAATAACAAAGGATTTCATATTTTAAACTATTTTTTCTAAATTCTTTCAATAAACCAAAAATACATTTATTCACCAGATAAACAGGATCATTAATCTATTTGTCTGAAAAGTCTAATCTATTCTAACTTAAAAAAACTTAACTTACCTGCTTTCCTTATTATTAAATAAGTATAAAATAAAAATAAATTAACTATATGTATTGTAATATATGGCATTAAATGAACCCAAGCTTTATTGTAATATTTAAATTTATCCTCAGATACTATGTGGATATGTCTACTCAGTTTACACAACTGAGAAAATTTCTTTACGTTTTATTCAAAGGAAACCAAGTCTAGGTGACATTTTGAAAACTAAGCTTTATCTTTTGTAACTACCTTAAAATAGATCTTTAGAGACTTAAAATTCTATACTATATCATTTAATTTTATTACCCTTAAGAATATAATCTATTTCCTCTTTTAACCTTAAGTAAACACCAAAAAATCACATAAAGAGCCTCAAGAAAGTATAGCTTCTATACTGAATGTAATTTCATTGACATTTCTGAATCCTAAATTCTCTTAAAAATATAATTCCAAAGCAGATATCAACATAGTTCAAATTAAACTGGCATTAAATTCCTTTATTTAAACTTAGATTTTTCTCTTATATCTTCTTCCCATCATCTGCATGAGGAATTCTTGTCAGCACACAGTCTACACCAATCCAAACCTCTTCCCAAGACCTGCCAACTGAAAGCTTAGTATTTCTACAACAGATACATAATGCCAAATTATATAAATGCTTTGCCAAATGTAAATTTTCTAACTATAATTTATCTCTGGTATTATAAATATAAGCTAGAAAATTAACTCAAATTTTAAGAAATACATCATAATTTGGTGCTTTAACTATTTACTAGACAAAATACTGATTCTCTCCCCCAGTGAACACTTTAGTGGTTTTAGTGAGCCATGTAGTAATCAATCATTTACTCTAGTTAAGCAAAGGTCAGAGATTCTCATTCAACCAAAAATAAAACAATTTTTCCAATTAAAAAACAAGGGCTCCTGAGATAATTCTATTAGAAACCAAATCTTACTCTTAATAATGTAATCATTATAAGCATCTAAAATCAGCTCATTAAATGACTTTAGATTAGAGAAGAAGTACAAAGAAAAAGATTGCCATAGAAGTTGGCCTCTTTCTGGTGGCTCTTCCTTTATCTTCTGCATACTATTTTATTGAGTTCTTACAAAGTAAGTAATTTATGGAAAGTTTTCCAAAGTTAGATGAATTACAAAATAAAAATCAAGTCAGTGCATCACTCTAGTATAAATGTGCTGAATATCAGTATTAGCAAAATGCTAGTACAGATGAGATCCCATTCAAAACATAAAAACTGTTTATACTTTTTTCTACTGGGGAAATAACAATTAAAAATTTACTAACCTATTTCTTGCTCTTGCCATGCTCTTTGATTTCCTTCTTTCAAAGCGTTCTTCATCAGAAGAAGTTGTGTCACTACTATGAATGGCATGCTTCTTTCTCCTAGTTAAAGAGAGTAAAATCTTTAAAATCATTACGGTAGCAAATGGCTTTTCAAAACACATTGTAAGCATCATTTCTACAATTAGTAGAAAACAGCTATATTCATCCATTCATTTGGCAAATATTTATTAAGATCTTTGCACTCATGCAGTAGTCATCTAATAAAGTATGAACATAGTAAATTCCACAGAGAAACAGAAAAAAA
Organism: Macroglossus sobrinus; assembly: GCA_004027375.1. Lineage (NCBI taxonomy): Eukaryota > Metazoa > Chordata > Mammalia > Chiroptera > Pteropodidae > Macroglossus > Macroglossus sobrinus. Next base: position 249,702 of record PVKZ01001862.1, read on the forward strand.
GGAGGAAGATAGGGAGCCTACAATTTTTTAAATAGGATAGTTCAGGAGGGCAGTCAAGCACCAAATTTGTCCTACAAACACACTTGTGCACATGTAAAATGATGATTATGCAAGAGTATTTATTATATCGTATTTTATAATATCGAAAGACTGAAAACAATCTTCTCAATAAAGGACTAGTTTTTAAATTACGGTATATCTATAAATGTAATACTACGTAAAACCATAAACGTAAAATTTCACTATTCTGACAAATAATTTAAGTGGAAAAAAACAAGGTGTAGGACAACTTACACAGTACACTCTATGTAAAAAGAAAGGGTAACAACTGATATATGTATTTGCATATATATATAGAGAGACATATTCTCAAAGGAGATATAAACTAATAACAATGTTACTATGAGAAAATGAGAGACTACTGAGACTAAAAAAGAAGCTTTTCATGTTCGTTTTTTAATTTTTTTTTGAGCCATGGGGAATATATTACCTTTTCATAAAAAATATAGACAAGGTAAGTTTCAAAAACAAAAAAGTCTCCTTTGTACCTACACGTAAAAGAAAGAGGAAAAGAAAAAAAAAAAAGTAGCAAAGACTAACTGAACCAATGCTTCAAATGAAAGCAATGTGAGTCACTTAGATTCATCTCCGCTGAGACCAAAGAGCCATGTAGCTTTAAAAAACATAACTCTTAAAAACTGAATCAGGAAGTTAACAGTCACACGTAGGATAACTATTAGACACTAATTAAAGAAAGAAAAAAGCTATTTAGTCCCTCATTGGCATTATCATTAATGCCAACTGCATCTATATTGTAATTACAAGGCATTATATGTTATGTATTATTTAATGACAGATTTAAATATTTCTTCTTTTCAAAAACCAACAAAACATACCTAATATGACTTCTTCTTGCTGGAGATCTGTGAATATCAAACAGTGTGTTTTCCCTCTTTTTCTGATGGGCTGGTACTTAAAGAAAAAAGGATAACAAAGAAATAACTAATGACAAATTGATGAGTTGATATATTTAGGGGTAGAAATTACTTCTGTTAACTTTCTGAATAGAAGCTAGTCATATGTCCTCAAGTTCCAAATAATGTGTAGGAACACAGCTAAAATTAAAATTGTGGTATAAGCTGCAAGTAAATATTCTAAAAAGATGTTAAATTAAATCTTAGTAACTACTAGTTAAACAAAGATTTCTTAGATAAAACACTAAAAGCACAATCCATTTTTTTAAAAACTGATAAATTGGAGTTCTTCAAAGTTACAAATTCTGCTCTTTGAAAGATACTACATGACTGGCCAAGCTGCCAAGCTACAGCCATGTACCACTTTTGTGACTTTGGCTAAATTACTTAACCACTGGGAACACAGAGATACCTGCCCTAAAGAACTGCTGTAAATGAACGTGCTCATTAAACTACAAAGTAAAACAAAAGTATGAGCAGTATTTATTATTATATTTAAGGTTCTTTAAATAAAATGCACATGTTCTATGTAATTTGATATTGCAACTATGTACTTTAATATTCTTTCTGTTGTATGTGTGAATAGAAGTACATAGGAGAAGATGTATAGAACCTACCACAAGAGATTTCATTCTTTTAAATTCAGCAACACTAATTTTTTTAAAGAGGTGGAGCAGAATAAGCTACTCGACTACAATAAGAAAAGAAGTTAGAGACTGATACCTATTGGAGGTGCCTGGTATCGATCCACTGTTTTTCTTTGTCTCAAATTATATGGTCTATCATTTTCTTCTCCTTCTGCCTCTTCAACTTCTATATCACCATCTTCCTCTTGAGATTCTAGTTTCCCACACACAAAAGAAAAAGGACTGTTTTAAACCACAAGGACTGGACTACTCTAGAACTAAATATTTACATTTATCCTTTACTCTTTACACAGGTGTCATTTAAAAGTGTCACCATTTTATGATGCAGCATAAATCAATATAATTAAAAATCAACCTAGACAGATGTAAAAGAAAATGCCTTTCCTACAAATAACAGATGTAGTTCTCTGCTAAATAAATCAATATGACCATTATTTGATCCCTTGATTTACTTATTACCTTTCAATCTCCTTAGTCATACAAAGCGATAATAGAAAATTTCAGAATTTTACTACAGCAAACTTTACTTAATGCCCAATTAATCACTGAGTATGGCTGGTAGTCAAACACCATTTGGTAGTTCAAAAAAATAGGCTTACAATATAATTACTAATGTTATAGCAGAAAAAAATTTTGTTGGCAGTATAACAGTTTGTTAGGCCTGTTGACAATAGGTAAACATGGATTAGTTACATTTTGGTAGGAAAATGGAGGTACGAATCAGGAGGGAGCATGAGGCAGATTTCCAAGGTGTTGATAACACTAGTTGATTACTTGACACCAGTGAACACTTTATGATAATTCACCTAGCTATCTAGACATGCAAAAATTAAATTATACATAAATCGTGTTTATTTTTAAACAGTGGTCTGCCTATAGCTATAGATTTGACATCTATTCACAGTTTAAAACAAAAGTCTAATGAAAATTTATAGGCTTAAGGTCCCCAAATGCAATATACTTTATAATTAACTTTTAACCACAAGAATTATCAATATAATACAATCATATTAAGGCACATGAAATATTTAAAATTGCCAGTGATGCTGAGAGAAATGAGACTAAAAATGCAAAGGACTTCACATCTGAAACCTTATTCTAAGTTTTTAAAGATTTTATCATTAGGTTATAAAGAAAATCAGCAAATACAATATTACTTAAGTAAATTATACTATAAATTACTTGTACCCAAACAAGTTTCCTAAAGCCTTCAAAAAAGAAAAAAAAAAAACACTTTTTGAAAATATGCCTGCAAAACAACACCCTATTCATTATGGGAAGAAATTCTATATGTGGTGAATCTACTTTGGAAATTCTACAAAGATGTTCACTTAATGAAAAGGTAAAAATAACATCATAAATCTGTCTCACCTATACTGATTTCCTCCAGAGGAAGTGATATAGAGGTTCTAGCTGTAACAATAACATCTATTCAATAAAGTACCTTCATTATAAATACTAGCTCTTCAAAACTTGCTAATAAGATAGTAATTACAGAATATGAGAAACCCATTCTTCTCTAGTAAGACTTCCTGGTAAAATACAAGTACTCTGCATTTTACAATACACCAAACCTTCTGAAAATCCATTTCAATATAGTAGTTTGATTCCAACAGAATTAAATCCTATAAACGTATTGGTCATTAATTTATAATCTTTAGGGCAAACGTATTTCGGCATGTTTCCAGCTCTAGCCCTATAAATTCAGTCACGGTTCTTCAGTTCAGGACCCAGACATGCCTCAAAAGAGAACAGTACAACCCCTCCACTAGTACTAGCAGTCCCTCTTTCTCTAACTTCACCATTTACTTCTCAGTCCATAATGAGACCCAAATAATCAGAGATTTAGAAGGTGAATAGGCATAGAGGCTTCTAGTTAGGAGCCTTTTGTACCTAAATACAAAAGAAAGAGGCCTCAAGTAAACAAATCAGCCCATGGCAAATACCATATCAGATTAGGTCACTACTAAGATACATTATATAACAATGCATACTGTACAGTAAGGCATTTTTCCAAATGCAGGAAATGAAAACTCAGAATGCCAGTCGATTAAAATTTATTCCAAATTATACAAAATATAAACCTCTACAGCTAAAAATCATCTACCAAGCCATATTACACATATATTATTTGTACGTATTTTTCTTTCCTTCTACCTGAACATTCTAGTGTTTATTTCATAAGGGGCTTTACAAACCTTCTTCTTCACCCTCAGTAGAGACTTCATGATGATTTTGTATCCCATAACTATTTCTTCTCAGTGACTTTCTTCGCCTTTTCACTCTTGAATACATATCCATGTTTTCCTTTGAAAGAAAGAAATCTGTCAAATATTAACAAGGAATTTATTCCCAACTACAAACCAATAGGATATGCCCACTCAATAAAATTTCCCAAACACCTATTTGCAAGGCACAGCCTCGTAAAAATGAAGTTTCCTGAATTCAAATAAGAAACAAGAAAATAAAATTTATAAAACATTTGAAAGTTGAACACTATAATGCTCTGAACATACTTTCTCCCTCAAGCAAATTATGATGACCTGTGGGATTAGTCACAGGTCCCTATGGAAGAAAATACAAGTTAAATGACATAAATAAAAGTACAAAGTAGAATTCAACAAGAGGATCTTCCTCTATATAAGGGGAGGGAAAAGAGGCAACATTTGAAATGAATATAGAAAAAAAGGTAGGACTCTATCAGTCCCTAACCAGAAGTATTAAGAGGAATAAAAAACAGGGGAACAAGAAGGATTTGTTTATGTTTGGGCAATGGTGTGTGAAAAGATAAAGTTGAAACCAAATTATAAGGACCAAAGTGTTTTTAATTCAATACATAATAAAAACCATTAAAGGTTCAGATCAGTGAAGTTACAGAATCAGAGCTGTACTGTCAGGTGACTCTTTTAGCAAATGGTAGAGGACTTTTGGGGAAAGGTTGTGGCAAGTAGAATATGAAAGAGATAAAAAGCAATAAAATCATAAGCGAAACTGGAAACAAAGAAGAAACAAATTCTGTTAATTCAAAAAAAATTCAAATGCTGTTCAGTCTCCCTTTTTATTCCTCAATCAAAATAAAAAACTGCAAAGGTTGTTAAAGTTAATACACTCACAAATTCCGTGTCTGTCCACATTCGAAGTCGTTCTACTTCTCCCGATCGACGATTCCGTCTGATGTTAATGTTATCCATTTCTTGTAGTACAGCTTCGGCAGTACTACAATCAGACAATACAACTAGGGTTTAGACAATTTGGAACCATACGCTGCATCATATATGTAAAAGAAGTCTTCGACGAAGCATACTTAAACTATCTCTGATATGTAACTGTATCTAACACCCCAATTAAATTTCTTTCTGAATTGATATCCATCAAAAGATAATACCCCCCAAAAAGATGAAACCAAAACATCATCTACCTTAATATATTTATTAAAGCAAAACTTACAAAATAGAAGACTTTTGTTTATAAGGCTCCAAATGTTTAAACCCATAATGGCAGTATAAATAATTGACTACAAGATCAAAGGCACTGGAAAAAAATAATTTAATCTTTTTCTTTGAAGATGATGTTAAGAATTATCTAGGATAAAAAATTTGTAAAAAATTTAAAGCCAATAAGATAATTGAATAGGTATTTCTGGAAATTAGTAAACACTGATATCCATGAAATACATGTTGACATTAGCACATTTTCCCTATTAAACACACTTAGATAGTACTTACTTTGTGTCCAGAAACTGATTTAGGTATTTAACAAATAACTAATACTCAAATTTGAGTTTACCCTCTCCTGTTAAACAAGGATTATACTGACCTCTCTTCTCCAGGCCTTTGCAAAGATTAAGTACAATAATTTATTATCTGAGAAGAACATTTCATTGCCCATCGATGATGAACAGTTAACTAGGCTCACTCACTAGCTACACCCCACATAGCCAGTGTCAAAAGACCTTCAATACAAAATCCTGACTAAGCAAAACTATATTTACTATCTATATTAATGTGAAACTTAATGTTGCTAGAAAATTGTTAAAAATATAAATGTTAAATGAGAAAATTTTAAATAACTACAGTAGTTAAGATAGAATAAAATTACTTTTTATAGTATCTAACGAGGCACAAGAGCTTAAGAAGGATGAAAAAAATTTAGCTATTTTATAAATTCTATTAAATCTAGTCAACTGATAGAAGCTGACAATCACTGCTAACTATTGTTAATTCAAATTGTTATAAAAAAATTATATTTGTTGCTCAGTCAATGCTTTAGTTATTTTTATAACATAACTGGCTTAAAAATCAAACAATTAAATGAAACTGCTTACTCCATAAGCATTCATACCTATTTACTAGTTGATCAAATAACAAACTCTGGTTCACACTTTCAAATCTGTTTTTTCTGGAACGACAACTTTTTCTGACTTCCATGTCACCATTTATACAAGAAAGGTCTCCATCTCCCTTCTTTTCCCCTCGAAGGGGATGGCTTCGAAGGGCTACAAGAAGAGAGATATTTCCATTTCAAAGGACAGGGCATAAAAAGAAAGAAAAAAATTTTTAAAAACTTTGAAAAGACTACAAAAAGTTTAATATAACCTCAAAATAATCTAAAATTTCTATGTTTACAATCAGTCATAATAATTTAAATTATTTCCATTGTACTGATTTTTCAACTTTTAACAATTACATACATATTTACTATGACTGAAATCCATCCATTTCCAACCGTATGTTGAACATACTAGTAAATCACTCTATTTTACCCCAGTTTAACACTTTAACTCTAAAAATATTATAAGAACTTCAATACTAATTAGTTTCATAACAGAATACTCACATAAGCTACTATGTCCGTTTGGTAATGTAGCACCAGGCTGAGAAGTTAACCTAGAACACAATTATATTTAATATGCAAACACATCAACATTCATTTAAAGAAGAAATGCAATACTGGTAGAATCATTTTAATCTTTAAAATTTCAGTAATACAACATTACTTTTTTTAAGAGTAAAGATTTTTTACTCTAAAATAGATAATAAATTAATTAATAAAATATACTAAGTCATTTAATTACTTTAAGAAAAAATTAATAACAGAACTTACTGTCTCTTCAACTCTGTAAGTTAAAATCCAAAGAAAAGGCTTAAGCCTAACACATACCATAAATTAACTGATGTCATAAGTAGCAATGGTCACAGACATTTATTATTGGTTTGGGTTGAAAAAATAAAATTGAAACAATGTCAAATTTATTCCAATAATAGTATGTAAAAAGAAAAAAGTTCTTAAACACCAATACTATTTAATAATTTCTTTGAATATTTTCTGACACCTTCTAAACTGACAATGAAAACTTAGCTAATTTCTCAAGAATCATTATACAATTCTCCCTTTTGGGTGGAGAAAGAGGAATGTTGAAGGAGAGATATTTAAATGGTCATCAAAACATGAAGACTTAAGAAAAAGTCACCTACACCTTACTATAATTAGAAAGTTCAGACCTAAAGTGTTACATAATAAGAAAGCTGTCAGCATAAACTTACTTAGGTATTTTTTAAGAACTCAACGATTACTATTTTCAAAGATTAAAAAAAGGGAGGTCATTCAGAAAACAACAAGGATTACAGACTGTCTTCTACAAATTTGTCTGCATAAATTTTTTAGCTAAACCATTCTAAAAGTTTTTGGTTACACCAGCACACTTCACATTAAATTATAAGTGTTAAATACTATAACCGTTAAGTATAAATACCCCTGCCTAATAATGGTCACAGCTAGGATGACTAATAGATATGAACAAAGATTCAAACTATTGTCTTCAGACTGTCATAAAAACAGAAACAAAAATTCCAGCCCTCCCTTTACCCAGAATACAACAAAAAACTTCCTCGTTCGAATATACTACCTCTTGGAAAGTATTTCATTTTTAGCACCTTTGTCTACCAAGTACACAATTCTCCCGGCATATTTAACTGTAGTCATGAAACTGATGTCTTAACAAGACATTCCTTAGATGATTATACATGTTATATTCTCTAGAATCAATCTCGAAATCCACTTAAAACCACATAGAAAAATCAATTTTATAACTTCATTTACTTTGACTTTGAACCCAATATAACATTAACTCAGTCTGATTAATTTATTCACAGTCTTGGCTCCAAATGAATTTTAGCTGTATACAAATACAAATGGTTGAAATTATACATACTTAAATTAGTCAAAAGAATAAAATGTTAACCCTAAAATTATTCTACAAAAGAAATCTCAAACTTTTCTGAACAACAGAAACATCACTAGGAGAAAAGTTCAAAACAATGCTTACTTGGCTTTTATTTCTTTGCTAAAAAAGATCTGTTTTATGGTGGGGGAGTCACACACATGTTCTTCAATCTAATTATCTTACAATCATAGATTGTTGTCATTACTTTACCATTTTCATTTCTCTTTATAAAAATAAGATAGCAAAAAAGGCAAACAATACTAAATGCTGTGTATATGAAGAATACTGGGATTTTAAGAGCTGGCCTGCCTATCTAATATTATATGTACCTAAAAAGTCTCTTGAATCAACATTTTCAAAAGTTAATCACTTAAAATGTAACCAGGCGGATTCACACTGTTTAAATACATCCTCCAATAAATCTTTTATGATTATAATGTCTCTTTTGTTTATTTTTATTTTTTTTTTTAGGCGAGGCAATCCTTGGTTGACCTCGCAGATTACAGGACCCTATCAGTTTACAATCCCTTATTTTTTTTTATTTTTTACTCCTACAGCACCTGGTCTTCCTAGGTGGTGTCTACTATCCAAGTACTAACTAGGCCCAACCCTGCTTAGCTTCTGAGATCAGACGGGACAGCGCTTGTTCAGGGTGGCATGGCTGTAGACTTAAAAAACTTTTTACCTCATCAATAGACAAGTGAATAAAGAAATTATGGTTCATATATACAATGGAATATCACTCAACCTATAAAAAAAAAGAAATCCACCATTTGCAACGACATGGATGGACCTAGGGGTTATTATGCTGAGTGAAATAGGTCAGACAGAGAAAGATAAATACCATGATTTCACTTATATGTGGTATCTATGGAACAAAAAGAACTAATCAAAAACAGACACAAATATAGTGGACAACTTGGTGACAGACAGAGGGGAGGGGGATTGGGGCTGGGAGAATGGGATGAAAGATTAAAGAAGTACAAATTAGTAGTTGACAGTTGGGCACGAAGATGGGGAGCACAGCACAGGGAATGCAGTCAGCATTACTATGATTGCTAAGTGGAGGGCCAGGGGAGGGAGGGAGAAATTGGGGGGATTATTTTATGAACAATATAGACGTCTAACCCAATGTACTGTTTACTTGAAACTAATTTAAATAAATTTAATTTTAATTAATTTTTTTAAAGAAACTTTTTAAAATATGAACTACGAAAAAAGAAACAGTAAATTTTGTTAGTATTCATTATTTCTTAAGCTTTTTATTCAAAATGTATTTAATATTTCTTTTAAAGGAGCACTCTATGGTACCTAAATGGAAGCAAAACTATCTCCCCCGCAAAATTGAGGCCTTTTTATATATAAGACATCAATTTATATAAAGGTCTTCTGAGTGGATAAGATGTGGAAATCTAATGCATTACATACCGAAACTTGAATTCAACTGTTAAAATTATCTTACAGTTAAAAGGTCAAAATTTAACACTGAAAAAAGCATTTTTTACAAACATGTATGTGGAAAAAGTACCCCGATTCACTCAAAAAATACAGGACACAGATTATAACAGGTAGATCAAGTCTGGAAGTGTAATTAAAGGACAGCACTCATCTTAAGTGTCATTACAGTGATATGGATCTGTTTCATCTCACATACAAATAAGCATAAAAACGAGGAGATGAAATCAACAGACTATGATTCCTGTATTTTTCTACTTAGCTACCAGACAATGTAAAATAAAAAATTTTAATACCACTATGCTGTACATCTGAAACTAATACATTGAATGTCAACTGTAACTAAAATCATACATACTTAAATTAGTCAAAAGAATAAAATGCTAACCCTAAAATCATTCTACAAAACAAATCTAACACTTTCCTGAACAGCAACATCACTGAGGAAAAAGCACAATAAGATTTTTGTCTCTCTGAAGAAAACAATGCTTACTTGGCTTTTAATTTTTTGATGTTTTTAATGCCAAAAAAGAAAGAAAAAATTATTTAAATAAAGTGGTACCTTTTCTAGAACATACTGAAATAGGTACAAACTCTTTAGAAATTAGTAAATGTACTGCCTAACGAAGTTTATGTAACTCCAAAGATTTTTTTCATTAAAGAGTTACAGTATCCAGAATTTACAGACACACACACACACACACACACACACACACACGTGTGTATGTATATTTAAACAGAATATTTTTAAATATTTCAAGGAGAAAAGGAACGAAAGTATTTTATTTTTATTTCTTTGCAGTAAGCACTTCATCAGCAATTATCTATCAAAGACTTTGGAGAAAAGAAAAATTAAAGATACTGAGTTGAGTTTAAATCTCTTTGTGTGTGTGTGTTTATCCTGTTTCATTAAATTACCACCATTTACTTTGGTAAGTAAAATTAAGGTTTCCTGCTACATATTCAATCAGATACAAATAAAATTTAGTTGAAAACAAGTAGAAAGATAAAAAGATTTAAAATTAATTTATATTTTATTATATTTTAGTATGTCATGTGAAATAGAATATTTAATAAATTTAAAGAGAGATTTTACATACTCTCAAATAAAAAAATTCTAACCACATGTTTTTATTTAAATTTGCAGGACTATAAACATGTACATGTATGCATATTTAAGACCTATCAAAACCCAGAGTTTTAATAAGTGTGTATTACATACTACATATTTTCATGAAAAAAATATATTTTATAGCAATTTGGAGACAATAAAATTGAATACAGCAATTATAAAGTTTAATACAATTTATAACTATATCTAAATACATTAAGAAAATGCACACTAATATCAGCCCTGAATCATTTCAAATAGTTCACGAAAAAACAATGAGTTTTCACTTCTCACCTGGTCTGTCCACTTGATATGTTCCATTCCTCTCGCTGACCAGTACCCCGTGGTTTTGATTTGTCTTTGCAAACAGAATCAGGTTGTTTCAAAGTGCGTTTGGCTGGAGGAGACACGTGGCTGTCACTTAAACTACCATCAACCTCAGATTTCTGAAAGACAAAGTTAAAAATGGATTTATTATTCCTATTAAAATATATAGAATTCTTAACTTCTTGGATAAAGTACAGTATTTATTCAACCAATAAATATTTACTGAATGAATCACTCTACAAGTGTAGCAAAATGTAATAATCTATAAATAGAGAAAAGAGAGTTCAAAAGATGAAATTTATAATCAGAAAAGGATGTTTAGTCTTGTTTGTATTTGAAAATAGTTTCAACTCTACAGAAAAGGTGTGTGTATATCTTTTCATGAGAAGATTCCTCATTCCTCTCCTAAATACTCCAGTACATATCTCCCAAAACAAAGGCACGTTGCTACATTAGCATCATACAACCCTCTGAACCAGGAAATCAACATTGATATAACACAGTGGCAACCCACAGATATTCAAATTTTATCGAATATCCCAACAACATCTCCCTATCCTTTCTGATTCAAGATCCTATTCAAAAACACATACTGTAGCTATCAGACCTCTGTGTCTTCTTCAATTTGGAACAGTTCTTTTTAGTCTTTCCCCTTAACTGTAAAGAGTAGCCTTTCATTCTCTAGGATGACCTTCAATCTGGGTCCATTTGATGTTCCTCATAACCAGAGTCATTCTTGGAATATACAGAAATGACACCACACATACTATACCCATCATTATCACCTAGATCACTTGGCAAATTTGGTGCTGGCCAGGTTTCTCCACTGTAAAGTCTATTTTTTCCCCTTTGTATTTGATTAGATTAGGTGAAATTATTCTCATAATTCACCAATATCCTATGCCTCATTGAACCTCCACCCACCAGCTGTAACATTCACTGACTACTCTTGCCTTTATCCAATACTACTGAGGTGATTATCTAATCCCATCATTCTTCCTACATTCTTTAGTTGGCATTCTCTTTAAAGAGTTTTCCCCTCCTGCCTTTGCCCAATTCATTTACTCATTTATTTATATCAATATGCACTTGTGAATTCTTATTTTATACTATTTTGTTCCTCAAATTATAAAAGATTTGGCCATCGGGAGTTCTTTCATAGTAGTTCCTGTATCCTTTTGACATTTCCCTATCATTTTGAGTATTTTCTTACTTTCTAGCATAAAAGAAATCTCTAAGCTTATCTTGTACTTTCCCTCTCTGACCCTAAAATGAGTTATTTCTCCAAAGAGTGAGCCCTGGTTCCTTTTAGTCTAGTCAAGGATGGTATTTAGAAACCAAGACCAAGGCATGAAGTGCACTCACTGTTACCTGGGGTTTCACTGATACTAAGCATTCTTAGCAGAGAGACCTAGAAAATATATGTAAAGAAATACACACACACACACACACACACACACACACACACACACACACACACATCTATATTTATCTGTGCATAAATAATAATAAAAAATGTGTGTACATTAATGCCTCTAATGCTAATTCCACACCTTAAGTTTCTTTCCATACTGTCTTTTCTGTTTGTAAACTTGGCTTCTATCATCTGCAATACATTTACTTATTTATTTACTCTTTCGGTTAATTAAGGTAACCAATATCTCAACCAGAGACCCCAGCCACCACACTTCCCTTACTCCCTCCTAGCTGCTTGTCCTCAGACCGCAGGAAGGTCACTGTCTCTGCACAGCAGCTCTCCACCATGCCATTCCTTGGACACTGCGCAGGTGAAGAGAGCAGAAGACAGGTCTTTCTCTTTAGAGATTTATGTTGATTTATGTTGATACTCTTATCTGATACTTTTATCACTTGGCATTATAAATCAGTATTTCAAAGGAATATATAATCATTTTCAATATGCTACCATATAAATATATTTGAGTTTGGTTTCCTTTTATGATACAAATTTCTTTAAAAATACATATAAAAATTATGCATTTCATAAATACACATTTATTTATATTTTCCCAAAGCAAGACACTTTGTTACACAAATAGTTAAAATGTAGCCACTAGCAAACAAACATAAGAAATACTTACAATGTATATTTAAAAAAGTATCTAAGTCCAGCCAATAGAATTAATTCACTTACTAAAAATTTTTTTGCAAAAAAAAACAATTTCTATTTGTGTTTTCATTTAATTTAACTAAATTAGTTTCAATGGAGCTAGTTTTAAAGTCACAAGACCAAACTCCTACTAAAAAACACAAAGGGAAAAACAATTAGAATTCAAAGATCACAATGTCTATAATTAAGGATAATAGACATGTCAGTTGTGTAACATACACAACAACTTACTAGTTGTAAGTTCCCAGTAAAAACTGGTTCGCTACTTCCATACTATCCTCCCTAGTAGACTACATTTGTCACTCAAAAGGTGTTCCACCGTGTTCTGAAACCATTTCTGACAAGATTCCAGGTGATTCTTGTGCACATTAGGGTTTGAAAAGCATTATCATATGATGTATTCATCAAGTACTCAGTGTTCTAAGCTAAGGCATATTTGTGAATACAGAAACTGATACCTATAAAACTGCTTTATCAATTTAGATAGTTCGAACCAGTGTTACTCCTTCTTATCATATCCCACGACTCATCCTTCAAAGACACAACTCTACATAAAATCTTATCTGAAGAATGTCACATAAGTTGGCCTTTTCTGTCTACTAGCTGCAATCCTACATTTTGGGGCTTAACTATATTCAGTTTAGCATTATATATTTACCATTTTTAAGTGTCATGTCCAAGTCTCAAGAGTCTAGCAAGATTTTAAGTTCTTTAATTAAAAAAAAATATTTCTTTTTAATTCCACACAATAGCAAGCAAAAAAAAAAAAAAAAGGATTTCTCCAAGCTTACTAGAAATTATTAGGGGAAACAAAAGAAGACTAATGGTCAAATGAGTTTGGGAAAACAAATGAGGTTTTTTGCTGCAAAAATTCTAAGAGATTTTAATATGTTAATATGCAGTGTAAATCTAAGTATGGAAGATAGCATATAACATTTCACAGACTTATTTGATCAAGCTCTTTTTTCATGGAGCATCTGTAGGCAATGAAGTTTCAAAAACATTCTGAGAATAAATGCTATATACTTATGGAATTAAAAACAAAATAGTAAAATATTTAAAGTCTAGTCATTTTTTTAAATAATCTGTAATGATGTTACTCCGATTATCAATTTAAATGAGTTGTATGTTTATTGGTCATTATTCTCTGATATCTTGGGGTTGGTTTTTTTTTTTTCCAGTTCCATTCAGAGTCTCTTTCAAAGTGTTGTCCACATATTACTGGAATCAGAAATCACCTGAATTTCTCATCAAAGAAATACAACCTAAACTAGAATCTCTGGAAGTGAGTTATTCTTAACAAGAGCCTCCAAATGATTCTTAGTACACAAAAGTTTGAGGACTTCTGGCACATAACACAGTTTTAACTATAATATGAGGCACATCATTCTAACAGCTGCACGAAACTTCTCTTTTCCTGGAAGGGTTTCAATCTTGACTTGGCTCTGTAAAATAAACCTCAGAATAAATAGCATTACAAAGGGATCCTTCCCTCCAAAAAAATCTAGGGACTTAAGTAAAGCAAATAAGCAAGATGTAACTACATGCAAAATGATTACTTCAGCAGCATTTTATTAATTTCAAACTTTGGGAAAGCTTTTACCTACAAACCTGATACTAACAGTTCACCTTTAATAGGATAATCATATGTTCAACCTTAACTTTTTCATCTTCAAAGCATTTTACTAGTTAATTATACCCTAACCCTTTGAGGAAAGGCGTTACCAGTTTCAGGCCAAAAATGTTAAGGAGATTATGCAATCTACCCACAGTCATTTAGCAATCTGTGTCAAAGAGATTACAATCCATGAGTAGAAAAGGCATCTCAGACTAAGGGAATAATTTCATTTAACATTTACTGAGGACCTACCCTGTATATAAGACATGGGAGGAATGATAAAATAGATTAAGACCTATTTGAACTCAATACACAATCTATTGGAGTGTATAATGATAGTAATATAGCATATTACAGTAAATACTATAATAGAAGCATACGACTCTCTAAAAGCAAAAAATAAAAAATGTTAACTGCTAGTAGAGATGAAGGAAGACATCATAAATGACATGCAATTTATTCTGTAACAACATATAAATGGGACACATAGAATGATCAGAGACACATGATTCAAGGATAAGCTGACTTCCAAGGGAAGTACAATAGTAACAGTGTCAAATGCTACAAAAATGAAAGTTACGATTAAAAGATAAAGTCATCCGACCTAAGTGACATTTTTCTCTAAACTCTAACCTTCTAAAATAGATAAGTTTTCCCATTTGCAAAAAAATAATTTTCTACTCAAGTCTTAGAGTCTCTTAAAATGTTGTCCTCAGCTACCACATTAGTGACCACTATTCTACCACAAATCACATAATATTAGCCAAAAGACCTTAAAAATAATGAAACAGAGGAGAATTTATGCTGCTCTGGTATTGAGGGAAGCCTTCCTGCCGAGATCAGAATTTATCAGAAATCCAGAACTTGGACTTTAATGTAAAAACAAAAAAATATGTATCCAAGTATAGCATTAAAAAATGAGAAATTCAAGGAAAAAAGTGAATTAGCAGAACACTATATTAATTCAAGACTTAATGGTGACCTCGTCTATAACTGTAAAAGCAGAAAATAAGAAATTGATTCCAAAAAAACAAAATAACTTAGAGATTAGTGACGGCAGTATTCAAATTAAGACAATAGGGCAGATCTAAAAAGTAGTTGTTTTGTAGTTTTTAGGGAGTGTGCGAGGAGGCCAGGGGACAGATGTTGAACGGAGAAGTTTTATACTGAATTCTGATTACAAAAGTTAGGTTTAGAATTCTAGCCAGAAATCTAGAGAGAGAGATCTACCATGCTGTAGGAAATGCAGCTCTTGAGTTAGACAGAATAAGGTAAAGCTAGAGATAGCTATGAATGGTAAGAATCATGGCTAATATACAGAAGTCAAAACCTATTTTAAAAAATGCCTACATTAAAGAGATGAACAAAAAGGATCTCATATGAACTAGAGAAAAATAAAGCTGATAAACTTGGGGATGAGTAATTAGTAGGTTATTGTAGCTTCTGATAGGGCAATTTCTGCAAAGTGCTGAGTGGAAATCACTAAGTGAAGAACCAAGTAGAGAGAAAGTGCAGACGACGACCACAGTTAACTCTCAGAAGTCTCAGAATTAAGAAAATAAGTCAATCGTCTAAAAAGGGCACAAAGTCAAAGAAGTCAGGGAAGGATTTTCTTTTTTAAAAAGATAAGATGACCTGGTTTCTTGTACATAGATGAAAAGAAACCACGGAAAAGAATAAAATAAAAATTTAAAGCATAACTGGTTTAAAAAAAAAAAAGATCCTCAAAGAGACAAGAAAAACAGAATAGGAACATTAGATTAGAAAGTGTATGGGTGTGATCAATCTTATCCAATTTCCTTTATAAGACACTTTTTCTACCATTTTTTAAAATAAGTACTTCTATTTTCATGAGAAAGCTTAAAAGTGCAATCTTTTTCTTTCATTTGTAAAACAAGTACACAGAGGCGGCAGTTACCATGACTGCAGAAAATAAAACTCACACTGCTACTTAATTCACTTAAGGCCAATATTATGCCACAAAGTTCTAAAACTTCAGGCACGGAAAATGTCCTAAATTTTCCTCAAATATCCCAAGAGCAATGGCTTACCAGTTTAATATTAAACAATCATCACAAAATAATATGGAAAGTGGAAAAATACACAGAGGTGAGCTGAGGTGTTGTAAAAAAGATAAAAATAATCTATTATAATTTAAAATGTATTTTTCTTCCAGGAAGAGACAGATTTTTTTTATTCTGAAAATAATACATATTTAAGATGACAGAGAAACAATGTAGGTACTAAAAAAATGCCACAGACTTAAAAGTTGGAGAGAACCAGTCATACTGAAGCACTAGCACTATAATTCAAAAACTACTATTTACCTCACAAGATGGTTAGAAGAACCAGGTGAATTAGTTTAAGTTATAAATATGACACCTGCAGTCTGCCAGTGGTTACAGACTAAAGTAAGGATACTTGTTTGGCTTTGAAGGATTCATATAACTTCATAAGTTTATTAATTATCTTCAGTGATTCATTCCTTCCAGAAACAAAATTTATTAAGTAACTATTATGGTGTTAGATACTAAAGATACTTGATGGTAAGACAGTCTCTGCCCTTAAAGGAAATTAAAGCCTAACTCCTTAAATCAGACAGTAAAAGTTATAAAAACTTAACAGTGCTAAGAACACTGCGTAGCGGGGTAGATACTGTTTTAGCCTGATTACAGAAAAATTTAGCAAAACCTATGAAAATTTAAAATACATATACCTTTCACCTAGTAATTTTACATCATCTAAAAGAGAAAGGTCATTTTCTGCTACATTATTTAGAATATTAAAAACATGGAGACAACCTAACTGTGTACAAACAGGGAACAGTTAAATAAGTGATAATTACTTAACGATAACAAAATATTAAAAAGCCATCAAGATGAATGAATATTTAAGAATGTACATGGCACAAAGAAAAATTAACTATCATTAATAGTATATAGGGTATGATCCCATTTCTGTCAAAAATATACACACATAAATAACCCACACATACACGTACAATGGTCTGCAAAGATGTACAGCTGATCATTATCTCTAGGTAGAACTAAGTGGAGGAATTAAGGGAGCAGAGGACGGTCCTTTATTTTTTTCTGTGTACTTCCAAATTGTTTGAAAATTTTATTTCATAATATTAAAATTAAAATATTTTACCAAAGAGCTGAGGTCAAGAATTTTATGTACTACTTTATCTGCAGTGTCTGGCACTTAAGAGTTACTCAATTAACACTACTAAAGAATTAGAGATAGACACTTCCATTTCAAGCTGAACTGCTGCTTCTAAATAATTGTATGACCTTGAGCAACTATTGCTTCCCCGTAATTCCCCATCTAATAAATTTGAAGACTGAGAATAGTAAACACTAAAAATGAAAACTGAAATTTAATTTTAAATTTTACTTTCAAAATTTTAACACAGAAATCACCCACCAGCTCATGAATCTGTGCTTCCAGTTTTCCTCGTTTGTGCGCATCTCTTAATGAAGCTTCTCCTACAGTATCTATACATAGGTTTAAAATTCTTATACTATGTCACAGATTAAGAAGTTATAGCTCTGCCACTGGGGTTTGGTTTTACTTTTTAAAAGTAGGTTCCCTTACCTTGCACAACCAAGTACACAACTCCAACACCCACCCTAAGTGTGTATGCTCTACTTAAAGGGTGTTAGTAAGTTGTAAAGAAAACAAACTTTCATCAAACAACTTTAAAGCTCTATAAATCCCTGACAAGTAAGCCACTTAACACAGGGGCAAATGTGCCAATTCTCTGCAAATTAATCTAGGAATTCAAATACATTCCCAATCAAAATTTTAGGTGGATCTTTTGAGAAATTCTATCATCTTAATTGGAAATACACATAAAAAAATAAAGAGTCTATGGCCTTGCTACCCTGACCATGCCTGATCTTGTCTGATCTCAGAAGCTAAGCAGGGTCGGGTTTGGGAGACTACCTTGGAATACCAGGTGCTACAGACATTAAAAAACATAAAAAATAAAAATAAAAATAAAGCTCCTTGAATATCTAAGTCAACTCTGAAAAATAAAGAGGAACTTGCCTTTTAGGATATTAAGACACACCTCAAAACCACGGTTGTAGAAATAGTGTGGTACTGCAACAAGAATTAACAGAAGAACAAAAAATAGACCAGAGCGGGACATATGTGAGAATTCGGTGTATTATAAAGTGTCACTACAAAGGACAGGTTGTCTGGCAGAATGAATAAAAGACCTAAATAGAAAAGATAAAACTATGTGCGTACAGGGTCACAACGTAAACAGTATTGCTTCTATGAGACAAAAAAGGTTAAAAACCACTGATCTATAATATATAATGCTCTTGAAAAATAAGGAAGTACAGCAAATCCAGTAGAAAATAGAAAATTAGGCAAAAAAATATCAACAAGCATTTAAGAGATGAGGAAACAAAGACTTGCTCATATTCATAAATCAAAGAAAATCTATTATATAGATATTGCCAAATACTGGCAGAGGTATGGGGATACAGGAACCCCTATACACTACTCCTAGAACTGGAGCAGCCAATCTGGAGGTAATGTTTAAGTACATGTATATTCTAGTCCACTCCTGGGCATCTCAAAGAAATTCCCACATCAAATCCCCAAGAGACACTGTAAGATGCTATTAATTGCAGCACATAACATACAAGGAATATGATGCCCAATCCAGAAGGTGCCATTCACATAGACTGCAGTATGAATGGTGCCTCCTTGACTTCTGCAACATGGCAGCCCTATAACAGTGAATTGAAGAGACAAAAATGCTTGCCCACGTGGCACATTTTAACGTTGAAGCTGCTTGGTAAATATTTATTGGCAAAGGAAAAGCAAGCATCGCCACCAAACGTTAGGCTTGATTACCTCCCAATGCCTGTCTGACAAATTTAGAGAATGTGTCCTATGGGTATCTGAAGCACCAATGCTTCAGAGATTTTGATGTGAGTCCTAGAATACAGACACAAACTAATAATGCTAAACATGTTTAATTCACTAGTATGTATCTTCATATATAAATATGCCATATAATGTCTTTTCAAGAGGTTTAAAGTATGAACATTATTTTCAAATAAAAAACACTTATCTACCCCCGGAGATAAATAGATTCCTAGGGCATAAAAGAAACTGTACACACTGATAAATCAATATTGCCAAGCAGAGGGAAAGATGGCAGCACAAGTATACCTCTACTGCAGACCACAGGCCCCGCACTTAAGTCTCTTTATAGGGATTTTGTTTCCCAAGCCATCTTTAAAATATTGAGAAGGAAAAATATTGCAAAATGATCTCTACACGATATGCCTGCTCCTCTCCCTACATCCACCCTCTGAAATGAGGCAGTAGCAATTACTGAAAATCGCTGTCCTATATTTCATATCCCTACAGGCTACTGTTCCCACTTTCGGTCCCAATACAATCCTAGACAGCACAACTCCAGAGAAACTAGTGAAAATCTGTCTATATACAGTACGTACAGAATTTCCTGACTGTACAACGGCTACCTTCCTCAATTCTTTTAGATATTTGTGGAAACTACTGACTGAACAGCAGTAGACAGTAAGATATACAAGTGGAGAACACAGAACTAGATTTAAATATTGTCCTTACTACTTATTACCTATTTGGCCTTCTACTGGCCATTTAACCTCTTCCGCAACTCAATTTTCTCAGCTTTAAAATGGGACTACCATCACCTGCTTAACCAGGTTGTTGCAGGGATTAAATGAGATAGTATTAAACGCCTAGCATGAGATGCTAACTAAACCCTAGTTTACTTCTCTCCTTATTAGCCTACCACCAAAGGGGCAGAAGGGCAAAATGCAACAAGTAAATATAGCAAGTGAAGATTTTTCCATACGAAAATAATTTTAAATGAGGCATACTTTCCATTCATTCATTCAAAAACTATTTATTGAGTAATATCTGGCAGGCACTATTGTAAGCACAGATACAGCTGTGAACAAAACAATCTCTGTCTTTAAAGAACATTAAAGAACATCGAAACATTCAGTGAGTAAAGGATTAGAACTGTTAACCTGCTGAGCTTCTATGTCATTCATTTGGCCCCTCCCTACCTTAAAAACTGATTTATCTTGTTAATAATTTTTCATATATATATACATACATACATATACTATGTACATACTTACTGTCCTGAAGGGAGAAACTGTGTTTTATTAATCCTCTATTCTCAAAGTTCAATCATCTTGATTTTCACAAAATAGATCAGCTCTTTAATATGCTGTTCATTCATTCATTTAACAGATGTTTATTAAACAGCTTCTATGTGTTAGATGCTGCACCAGGCCCTGGCAATATAGCTCCCGCTTTCATGGAGCTTATAGCCTACTCTATTAGAAGGATCTAAGAGGAAAACTTGAACCAAAGGTATATATCCTACCTCGAACTAAAACTACAATAACAATCTAAAAATGTTTTTAAAATCTGATACCAAAATATTTACAGTTCAAAAGCATCTGAAGTTTGTAATCTTATAGCATATACTCAAAATATCTCAAAGCTAATAAAATTATAGCCTATCAACTTTAAGGTGGATGTCTTCTCTATTGTTTGATATAAGCCAATTACAATACTTAACTCTCTAAAAATCTCTAGCTTATATTTAAATAAAGTTAACACATTTTATATATGGTTTTCCCCCTAACTTTGTACTTCCATAGAACTTTTTATTCTAAATGCTTTTTACTCAGAGACTAATTTTTCACAAAAATCCTCCCTAGCAGGGTGGTGTAACAGAAGTATAAAATATTCCTAGTACAGTAACAAAAACTCAAATATCAAGAAATCAACTCAGATCACTGTGTATATCTGAAAAGAAATACCAAATATACAATTCAAAGTAATACAACACTTTTCTGAAGTGGATCCTTGAAGAGACAGGACCATTCTCTGAATATTCAGGTGTCACTGGGTTGGGCTCCCTAGTTATAATAAGTTGTAATCCTACCACCTGTCCAGCTGGTTTCCAGAAGTTATATGTTTATCTATAATTATGTATTTAGGAGACATGCAATCAAGAACCTACCAAAGGGTGGTTAAAAAGACTGTCAAGGAAGATGATTTAAGGAACTGATATACATTTGCTTCTACAGATGTTGTTAAGTTTCATCCACAACCTAAAAAACTGAAAGTTAGTATAGTATTCGAACTAAGGAAATGGCCAGGAACAGAATTTTTTAAGTTCCATTTTCAGCTGGCTATCAAAAAGAATCCTATGAACTACACAGCTGCTTCGGTTTAAAATTGTGACAGAGGAAACTGCTTACCACATTACTCAACATCACCTATATGTTGCTCTATATGGTGCTGTACATAAATCTAATACAAGGAAACATGCTCTCTACTCTGAGGAACTTTTATTTATCCCTACTCATCTGAGTTATAAACATTATTATATTTTCTTCTCAGGCTTCTTTTCCATGTTTAACCTTCAACTTCGACCACTCTGCTTGTGCTGTGTTAACAAATGCATGAGTGTTGGGAAAGAATAAGTACAGGATGATAAAAAAACATATTATAGAAGAATCTACTGATTTTTTTAAATAAAATTAAAATGAATTAAGTTTACCTATAAAGTTACTCAAAATACTTTGATCCTCTCAACATGCTGACTCAGAGTCAATGACAATCTCAAAAAGCTAGTGACAAAGGCAAAAAAGTACCAGCAAACAGGCCTAAAGAAAGGACAAAAAAGAACTGAAATATTTTTCAACGACAGCTTTCCAATTCTGTGAATATAGAAGTTTTTTTTTGCTGAGACTCGTAGGTGGAGCAAATAAATGCTAATTACTGCATTTTAAATTATGCAGATTAACTGACCTAAAAGAGGTCAAACTTTAAATATGCTAAACATAAAAACCAAGTACATAGGATAACTGCACAGCACAAACTTAACATCTAAAAAGTGTGGTCACAAGAAAATCATTCCAATAACCTAGAGAATGTATCATATGTTTGTTTCTCTATCCTACACATACTTGGGGGAAAGGGCAAAACTATAGGCACAGCTCATGGTCCTATGACTTTTCAGAGCAAATAAAATGTCTCTAGACACAGTGGGCGAAATCATCTAAAGAGTCAGGGGAAAGAGGAGGGAAAAAATCAGCATCAAGTATAGTAAAGTGAAGAACATAACACAAAAGTAGAAAGAGGGGAACCTCTTCAATTATATGTCATAAAGAGGAATACATTTCTTCCGACATAAATAAGTCTCCTAGAGCAACAACATGAGCAACCCCATTTCTCACCAAATGAGTCTTTACAGACACTAACAAATGTTTAAGACTCCGCAGACACAGAGGGTGCCTTTTAAGTACTACACCAGAAAGGGTGAACCGGGAAAGAGTGCTAAATTCTTGTAACATAAAACCAACAGGAAGAGCTCACCAGACTCAAATCAATCCACTTCAGAAATGTACAGCAAAGCAATATACAACCTGCTTCACACAGTCCAGAAACTTTAAAAATTCATAATTATAATTTATCCTCTTCTAAAGGACAAATCACAATTTAAGATTAGTGAATTTCTTAAATTTTTCGGAAAAAGCAATTAGATCATTCCATCATCTAATACAGCCAGAATACAAATCTTTTTAAAAACTGAAAAATGTTTTGAAGTTATTCTTCATTAGACAGTTATTTATGGTCTTTTCAAACATTTTAAAAAGCTCCTTGAAGCAAGTTTCATTAGAATCCTTCTAGAACGAGCTCTAATATCTTTCATTCCTCTAGTAATTCAAAAGCTACCAAATGTGGAAACTAATAAAATAAAATTCTAAAAATTAAAGTAAAGCTACCAAATGTTCATTTCTACACTAGATTATTGATTCCTTGCCTTTTAACATCTCCATAACAGCTGCTTGACAAATTACCTCACCTTATTCCTCAGGGGGTAAGGAGAGCATGATATCCATGAATTCAAAAATGGGACCACAAACTGATCAGTGACAGATGAGCTAATTGCTTCAGATGAATTAGACACTGCTCTAATAGACTAGGCATTCATATCATTCTACGATTAAATACTTACACTCTAAATATTTTATTTGTCCTTAAGTGTAAACAGACCTTTCTTAAATTTACTTTTATTTTAAAATGTGTCAGAAAATCATTAATCTTACATATGTTTGAAGTAATTTCTACAGAAAGCCCAGTTTTCAGAATTATTCTGAATAATTTGCACAACTTTCAGATTTAACTTTATTTCAACGTAAAATAGTCTAATAAGGCAATTTTGAAAATATTTTCTAGATTTTTAGCAAAATAAAAGCTAAATATATTTTCAAAGATACAATAAATATAATTCAAAAGTAGGGTAAAATGTCTGTTGTATTCCCCTCAGTTCATTATGATTAGTGTCAGTAATATGATACAGATAAAAAGCACACATAAACCATAATCTTGTAGACCTCTACAGAAAATAAAATGTTGCTTTCCTCCCATAAGAATAACAAAATGGTATGGATTTAAAGGAACATTTTAAATGACTAGCAATTTCCAGCCAAGTTACCCTTGGTAAATCAGTCTTTCTCTAGACAAAAACAATACTCTCTCTTCTGAATTCATAACCGATCTCATAACACACACTTATTAATTCCTTAAAGTGATAAAACATATGTGCTAGTTTAGAGTTCTATACACTGTAACAAAATTTCAATCACTTTTTTAAAAACTAAATAAACGGCCTTCTCCAAAAGTGAAATTGTGAAAACAATGGTGTTAATTAATCTTTTATAAAATACTTCTATAACAAGAAACCATTCCGTTTGGAGATGATAGTGCCTACCTACTATCCAAAACATTCTACATGTTTCTTTCGACATGCCCCTTTTGTGACCTGAAAGCTCTACTAGAAAGCTCTACTAGGTCCCTACTAGAACCTTGGTTAGCTAGATGATTCTCCAGCTACGGTCTCGTTTGATCTCTCCTGCCTGGAGAAACGACAGTGTTAATTTTGTTTTTAAAGTTCATGTCAGAGCAACTACAAACTTTTTTCAGCATCCCTGCCTGGCTGCCAACTGGAGTTCTCCGTTCACTTCCTCACCAACTTGAACCACCCCCAAACAGTTTGAGAGTAAGCTGGAGTTAGACACAGGCAGGAGTTGACACTTACAAAAAGGGTTTGACACCGCAGAAAACTTTCACTTCTCTTCTCCGGCCCTTCTACCCGGGCACTCCCGCCCCTGGCTCTTGCTTCCCTAGAATTTCCCTCTAAAGCAGGACAAGGACACGGAAAGCAGACCGTTCTAATGTCCCCGAAAAGACCCCCAAACCCCTCTCCCCTGGATTAAAGTGCTGTTTTTTACACAAAAGAGACGGGCCGGCGGAGCTGTCGCGGCCCTACCCAGCCCGGTGCCATCCTCCACCGCACCCGCAGACCCGGTTTCCAGCCCCCGAGCGGTCTCCGCTGGAGGCTTCCTGCCCCAACCCGGCCAGACAAAGCCCCGGCGGCCGGGCCGGCACCCGCCGGCGTCCGGACTCGGGCCGCCGCGCGCTTACCCGTGTCTCGTCCGGAGGGACGCCGGCGCCACCGCTTCCCCCGGCCTTGGCGGCGGGGCAGCTGGCAGCGCGGGTCTTGGAGGAGCGGGTCCGAGAGGAGATGAAATGGCTGCTGCCTCCGGTCGCCCCAGGCTCTGCTCCGGCCCCAGGCCCAGGCCCGGGCCCAGGCGACTTGGACCCGAGAAGGCGCAGAGAGCTCTTCCGGGTGTTCACCATGGTCCAGCCAGGAGGACGGCGTCCACGCCGCGCCCGGGAGCGCCGAGCAAGGCCGGCCCGCCGGCCGGCCAGTCAGGGCCAGCGGAGCCCGGCCAGGGGAGTCGAGCCCGCCGGGACTCTGCGGAGCGCAGACGAGGACAGGTGAGAGTCGGGCGGCGGAAGGGCAGTCGGCGTGAGAAGGCAGGTGGCGGGAGGCGGCAGCAATGCCCCCGGCCGACAGCTCAGACGCTCCGCCGGCTTCGCCTTCCTCAGCGGGAGCCGAGCGGAGCCGCCATTTCTGCCCCTTTCTCTCTCGTTCTCGCTCTCGAGCTCCGTGCGTCAGGGATCCAGCGCTGCAGGGCCGACGAGACCGCTTCCAGCCGCGGCCGCTGCAGGGCGCTGCAAGGCCGGCCAGCCCTCTGCTTGCCGGCTGCTCCCTCCTCTACCCCCGCCTCTCCAACAGGCCCCGCCCAGCGGCGCGGTGTCAGCGCTCGGCGGCCGCAGAAGGGGCGCTCTGGGCTGTGTCAGCTCTATGGTTTCCAGGTCTGGCCCGCCCTCCAGGAAGGAGGATGGGAAATACCAGAATGAGCGCGGGACGAACCGTAGTACCTAGCATTTCACCATCACCCCAGGTGGCCTGGATGGAGCATAGAACACAAGGGCAAGGGCCGGGGATGAAGGGTGACCGGTGACAACGAGGACGCAGTGAACTGAGCTGGAATCCCAGAGATACCCAAGGCAAGACACTGAACTTGAGTAGCACTTTTTTCACGGCTGTAAAAATGAGAGTGACAGCTGTGATAAAATAGGTATGTACGGTATCTGGCAAACGGTAAGCTTAAGAACAAACGCTAGACCCCTGCGTCTTTAAACAAAGCAAGGTAAGGTCGTTTATTATAACCTTAGCCGGATATAAGGCGGAGTCTCAAAGAATTAATTCTAATTAAGAACCTCCTTTATCACTGCCGCCCCCGCCAGTGCAAGAATTAAGAATACAAAAAACTGAACGTAAAGATTTAAAATTTGTGACTTAACTTTCAAAGAAAAAGAGTAAGGCACACAGTACGAAAAGCTCTGCTGTGAAGTAGGAATTATGTTCATTTCAAAAAAAATTCTCGGTTAATTAGCGATAGATAGCCTACTGTTTATTGGGCAGAAGTTCTTCCTGTTGCTACACTAAGAAAAATTGAAGACTCGAAAAAAGTCGAGTAAAAATCGCCAAGATGCATATATATTTGAGAATTCCAGCCATCCAAGCTCCCAATCTTTCAACAAAACCGCGCATACCACTGGGAATGGATGCAGATTTTCTGTTTGGGAAACAGTATGGATTCCAGGAAATCAGACAAATCCCTCTTACACTAATTTGCATACCATCGTTCCCAAGGACACAATCCACCACTTAAAATCATCCTCTTATGGTTCGGAGACCTCATAATGGAACCAGACTTGAGTTTTCTGCATCAGTTAGCTATGAGATCATTGAAGAGAATAAACTATTTCATTTCCCACAGAAAGAGGTTGGCTTTAAGTAGTGTAGAGGTGTCCTGAAGAGGTGTATGGTATGCAAATTAGCATACAAAGGCTTTGTGTGCTTTCCTTCTTTGTTTTGTTTCTGTGTTTGTTTTTGTAGTCATAACTTGAGAAAGACAGGTTATGAGTTGGGTTACTATTACCTATGCCATTTATTAACAACAAATGTTTACACCCAGTTGTGTTAAAGTACTCTGCCAGGCCAGGAAACAAAGAAATTTGTTGTTGGTTTTTTTAAAAAAAAAAAAAAAAGGAACAGCATAGTTTTGGCCTTCAAAGAGCTCACAGACAAGGAGAGAATGAAGGAGACAGGCAAGGAACTGGGAAGCTGCAAAATGATGTTTTAAGAAAGAATGAGGCAGAGACCCCTAATTCAAGCAGAGATGTTAGGAAAAGCCTCTGAGATGAAGTGGTTCCTGAGATGCACCTAGAACCACAAAATAAAAGAAAACATAGACAAAAGAAAAGAAAGGCTTGGAAAAGATATGAAAGAGTTGCTTGTTTTCCACAGTATGACCTAGAGAAAATGACTAAAAAGTTGATAAAAGTTACTTTCAAAATTTTACTTAAAACTATATGAGCTGGCAAGATACCAAGGAACAGTTGGACCAAATACTGCATCAGTCACATCATGAACCCAGACCAGCAAGTAAAGCTAATGGGGAACGGACAGTCTTTTCAACCAGTAATGCTGAGATAACTGAATACTCATACAAAAAAAAATGAAATTGGACCCTTATCTCACGCCACATACAAACATTAACTCAAAATGGATAAACACCTATTGAAAGAACTAAAACTGTGAAATGCTTGGAAGAAAGCATAGAGAGAAATCTTCATGACACTGGACTTGGCAATGGTTTTTTGACTGTGACATCAAAAGCTAAGGAAAAAAATAGAGAAATTGGACTTCATCAAAATGAAAAAAAGACACTATCAACAACGTGAAAAGACACACCACAGAATAAGAGAAAATATTTGCAAATCATGCAATCTGATAAGGGATAAATATCCAGAACCCATTTTTCAAAACCTACAACTCTACAACAAACAACAACTTTATTTAAAAATGGGCAAAGGACTTAATTAGACATTTCTTCAAAGAAAATATACAAACGATCAATAAGTACATGAAAACATGCTCAACTTCACTAGTCACTTGGGAAATACAGGTTAAAACCACAATGAGATACCATTTTATACCTATTAGTATGGCCATTATAAAAATACAAACAAGCAAACAAAAAAATGGAAAATAAGTATTATGTTGAAGCTATGGAGAGATTTGAACCCCTTGTACATTGCTGATGGGAATGTAAATTGGTGCACTTATTGTGGAAAACATTTGGCATTTCCTCAAAAAGCTAAACATAGAAATGACATCTATCAATTTCATGCCTAGATACATACTCAAAAGAACTGAAAGCAGACAATCAGATACCTGTACACCCATGTTCATTGCAACAATATTCACAATAGCCAAAAGGTGAAAACAATCCAAATGTCTATCAACAAATGAATAGATAAATAATATGTGGTATATACATACAATAGGATATTACTCAACTTAAAGAATAAAATTTTGATACCTGCTACAAGTTGGATGAACCTTAAAAACACTATGGTAAGTAAAATAGAAGGCAAACACAAAAGGACAAATATTGTATGATTCTACTTAATATGAGGTACCCAGGATAGAGCAACTTCATAGAGATAGAAAGTAAAATAGGGATTACCAGAGGCTGGGGGAGGGAGAGAGAGAAATTGGGGAGTTATTAAGTGGGTACAGAGTTTCTCTTTGGGGTGATGAAATAGTCTTGGAAGTGGATAGTGGTGATGATTGCACAACATTGTGAAGGGACTTAATGCTACTGAATCATACACTTAAAAATGGAAAATAAAACAATAACCAAAACAAAAAATCTACAGCATTTCAAGTAGTAGGCTATTGTTGCAGAAGTCAACAAATAGATTACCAGAACAGAATACAGGCCCAGACTCCAGGGTCCAGAAATAGTCTTCAGAGTTCATGGAGATTTTGGTATGTGAGATAGCATTACAAACTGATGAGAAAAGAAGTGACTTTTTGATAACTGACCTTGGGACCAAGGGCTTTATCTGTTTAACATCTGTTAGATAAGTATACCTAGATCTAAGTCCAAGATGTGACATTGTTTTTCTTAATAGAGAGGAAGAAGGGCATTAAAATACATTGTTCAATGAATATAGTTAAGTAGGTTAGGATGGAAGGTTAAATATAGATGTACAAATACCCACTTCCCAGGTCCCCAATTAAAAGATCAATAGGAAACAAATAAATGATATTCGTACTTAAAAAAATAATAATTAATATAATATACCGCATTACTAAAATGAAAGGAAAAGACCACATGATCGTTTCAATTGACATTTAAAAAAGCATTTGACAAAATCCAACAATCTTTCATGATAAAATCACTCAACAAACTAGGAATAGAAAGGAGTCTCTTCAACATGATAGAGGGTAACTAACATACTCAATGGTGGAAGATCGAAAGATTTTCCTTTAAGATTAGGAACAAGAAAAGGAAGCCTACTTTTGTCATTTCTATTTAACATTATACAGGAATTTCAAGCCAAAGCAATTAGACAAGAAAAAACAAAAGGCATCCAAATCAGAAAAGTAAAGCTATCTCTATTCACAGATGATGTGGATGAAAAAGGGGTGCCGTAATAAATCATAAATTCCTAATTGGGCAGGTCATGGTGGGTAGTCACACCTCAGGCATGTAACCTCTTTAGTGAAAGCTTTTTTAGCACGCCCTGTCCACTGTTCTTGCATACCTAGGTTAACATATCTTTAAAATGCCAGAAATAATACCCCTCATAGTAACCATCCTCAAGACAGCACATAATTGTGTTAACTATCCTGTAATTCAGTTCCTGCCTTGCTTTTTCCCACCTTCCTATTATCTTCCTTAAGTTGCCTCCTTTATTTAAAATACATTTTTAAAAAGCTGCAAACTGCCATTTTGGGGGGCGTTTGAGAACTTGCTTCCAAGAAATTCTTGTCAATTTGGCTCAAATAAACTCTTATAAAAATTCTCCATAGGTTTGGACATTCTTATGTCAACAACATCATCTTATGTGTACAGAATACTACAAAATCTATTTTAAAAAACCATAACTATTAGAGTTAATAAATGAATTCAGCAAAGATGCTGAACACAAGATCCACAACAAAAATAAGTGGTATTTCTATAGCTAATGTTGAAAAATATAAAAAGAAAATTATGAAAACAATTTCTATTACAACAGTATCAAAAATCATAAAATACTTAGGAATAAATTTAACCAAGGAGGTATAAGACTTGTACACTGAAAACTATAAAATACTGATGAAAGAAATAAAGAAGATGTAAGTAGATGGAAAGAAATCCATACTCACATGGACTGAAAACCTTAACATTGTTAAGATGTCAATATTTCTCAAAGTGATTCAATGCAGTCCCTATCAAAATCCCAACAGCTTTTTCCAACAGAAAAGGAAGAGTTGATCCCAATTGCAAGGGACCTGGAATAACCAAATCAATCTTGAAAAAGATCAAAGGTGGAGGCCTCACACTTCCTGATTTGAAAACCTAGACAAAGCTACAGTAACCAGAACAAACGTGGTACTGGCGTAATGATAGATCTTCAAATAAATGAAATAGAATTTTTAGTTTGGAAATAAACCAATACTTATATGGTTAATTGATTTTTCTCTTTATCAAGTAGTGCTGGAATGAAAAAAGAAAAAAGAATTGGCTACATAAGGGCTAAAAAATGTTTCTTTGCCCAAAGGAATCAGAGTAACTATTTACCGCGGGCATTAACAGAGAATTTCAGAAGCACTGTTTTGAAAGTTGAACTCACCACAAGATCCTAGAATCCCTGAACAGAAGAGGAGTTCAAAAGACAAGGTGCATCTACCTGGGGGACGTGGGAGGGGATGGTTGGGGTCTGTAGGTGAAGCTCAATCTCAATTTGAATCCTGAACTAAAAACTGTCAAATAAAAAAACAAAGAGGGATTTAGGCAAATGAGAGCTTTTTTTTGAAAGGACTATTGCAACAGGGAGGAAAGAGACAACTGTATTGCAAGAAGAGAGGACAGTTACCACAGGAAGAATGCTCAGCTGTCAAAAAACCCACCCACACCTAGATTTCTGTAAAGAGAGACTTTATTGAAAGAGATCATTCCGAGAGAAAGGGACTATTACAATGGTGTGTGTGTGGGAGGGGTGACTATTGCTATAGGGGAATTCTAACCACGCCTACGATCGCAACTGTCTTCAAGATCAGTTGGGCTTTTCTTTTTTAAGGGATAGTGAACAAAGGCTAGAAAGAACCAACTGGCTGTAGGGAAGACGGGTGGCGGTGGCGGTGGTGGTGGCGGTGGCAGTGGCAGTGATAAACTGCAGATCAGAGAATGTTTTACACCGAAATCAGCCTATTTTCTTGCATAAGGAGGAACTGTATTCTGGCTCGCGTTGAGGGTGGGTCAAAGTTTAGGGGCCTGAGAGAAGCTTAACAAAAGTTTGGTCAAGTCAAGGTAGCCGGTATTTTCTCCATTGGTCAGTGAGTACAATCAGTTCAACTAATCTTAGTATGAGGCAAAAAGGATGGGACCTGGAAGTGTCTGTGTCTGACCTTGTCACAGGTAAACAAGGGGGCCTCCGTGAGTCACATCTAAATCACATGGGGAAGGAAGGTGGTTCTTTGCTGTAAACCCTTTCAGCAACACAAAGGGGTGGGGCGGGAGAAGGATTTCTTTAACTGTCGTTTTCCGGAGTCTTAGAGTTCAGGTTCAAGTTCAACATTCCCCAGTCACAGGGTTCAGGTTCAAGTTCAACGTTGCCACATTGCTGGGAAATATCTTCACTAGTTCTACCAGAAGCCGAAGTGGTACATTGATAAGTGGACGCTGGGTTCTCAGAAGAGCCCACCCCTAGGTCCCCGCATTTTCTGCGCGCGGGGTGAAGAGGCATTGGGCAGCGGTACCGGCGGCAGGAACGCGGCGGCCGCCATGAGCGCGGGCAACGCCACGGCGGGTCGCGGCCGCGGCCGCCAGCCCCGCCCCCGCGCGCGCCCCCGGGGCCGCGCCGAGCGGGTCTGTGCGCGCGCCCGCCGCGGGGCGGCGGTCAGCGAGGGAGGCGGGTGGGTCGCAGCAGCGCGGCCGCGAGCCTGGCAGGGCCTGGGGGGCGGCGGTGCTCGGGGTCCGAGTAGCTCCAGCCCGGCGGCGGCGGCGGCAGCCGCGACCCCTGAGCACACCGAGGACGAGGCCGCGAGGGGGCGGCGCGGCGCGGCCCCCGCCGCCGGCGCCCCCCGCAGGTGAGTCTCCGGGGCCGCGCGGCGCTGGCGCGGCGGGGTGGGGTGGGGGCGGGGCGGCGGCGTCGTTGGCTCGGGCCCGGCGGGGCAGTACGCTCGTCTTTGTCTCGGTGAACCCGACGTCCCGAGGACTTCCGACCCCCGGCCTCCCACTCCCACGGGGCGAGGCGCCCGCCCAGCCCAGGTGAGCCGCCGCCCTCCGCCTGCCCGCTGCGGGCTGCCCGAGAGCGAACTTCCAGAAAGCACATCGGTTGATGTTCTCGTTCCGAAGTCGCTCAGACACTTGGAGTCCTGTCCTGTCAAAATGTCCCGATTTCCGAAGGCGATCACTGCAAACGCACTTACAGAAATAGAAGGCATGTCTGTTTGGGGGGTAGACATTACTTGGTTAACGTCATTACCCGTCTCCCACAACTCGCTTTATTTTGCATGTTGTATGTTCGCTGTTTTCACATTTAATTCCTTTTTTTCTACGTATCCGTTCTTTTTACTCGTAGTTTTTACTTACTCGCAGCAGTAATGGACGTTACTGTGGTGGTCGGTGTTGGGTAACCTTCGTGCGTAACTTGAGATCGTTGAAAATAAAGATAGGAAGCTGACAGTCTGTACTGATGTTTGCGTGGAAAGTATGGCACGCCAGTGACGTGAAAAGCAGCTTCCTTATTTCATAGCCGCAGCTTAAGTGTGTTTTTTGGTGTGTTCTCAAGTGTTTAAAATATAGTTTTAATGGTAAGAACTCTTTAAAAGTTATGTTTCCTATCAAAATATGCTGAAAGTATTTAAAAGGCAATTCAGTGAATATTGAGCACCTACGTAAAACACTAAAGTTAGCGCTGGGCACTGGTGGAATCCAAAAAGGAGAATTGTGTGACGGATGGAGGAAGTGATTGAGCACACACATAGTGATACAAGGCAAGATACAATCTTAACAGAAACTACTACTTATTGATAAAAACTACTACTGTGATAAATACTTTACATGCATCTACTTACTTAATAGTTAATGTTAATTAATAATTTATCATTCAAAAATGTTTTAGTAACCTTCTGTGTGTTGAGTGCTAACGATATGATGGTGGCCATTATGGATTTTGCCTTTAAGGACTTTACCTCGTCGTTTGGGAAAACAGATACTAAATCATCACATGAGTAAATGCCAATAAACCTAGGTAGAAGCTAAAAAGGAAGAATGCAGGGTTTTGTGAGAACATACAAGGAGTTAGAGAAGGAGAGACACATCCCAGCTAGGGAAATCAGTTAAGGTTTTCCTGGGAAAGCCATGGCTCTTCAAGCTGAGATAGTATAGTAAGTAGGAATAGGTGGACGTGACTCCAGAAGGAGAGAAGAAAGGTCTGGCAAAGGAGTAGGCTCCATGGAAGCTGTAGAATATTTCAGGAACTGAGATGTCACAGTAGTTGCATTGAGTGTAGAAAGCAAAAAGGGGCTGTAGTTAGGGCCAGATAGATGATGTGGGGCCCTTTTAAACAATGTTAAGAGTTTGTGGCCAATTTGGGGTTTTTTTTCTCTCTTTTTTTTTTAAATTTTATAGAGAAATTTTTAAACCACTCTAATGTCATGAGAGAACAGTACAGTGAACGCCCCTGTAAAACTATACAAAGGATTTGGACCTTATTCAGAGAGCAATGGGAGGTCTTCGCAGGGTTTTAATCAGGGAAGTTTCCACAATCAAATTTGTACCTTAATTAAAAAGATCACCCTGACTTCTGTGTAGAAACCAGATTGAATGGGGACACAAAGGGATATGAGGTAACCAGCCAGAGATGATAGTTCTGGCTGTGAAAATAGGGCAAATGTTCAGGCTATGAAAACTGATCTCTCCTCGCTGTTAGTGAATCTATATTCATATCTTTTGGAAGAATCGTGGAGATTTTCTAAAGGAGATGTATTTGAGATGGGTTTTACAAAGTAGATACCATTTCCGTATGGAACCCTGGAATGAGAATGTCCTGATGTCTAAGGATGAGCTGCTTCAGTGACCTTGACAGCCTGTGGAAGTTTCACCTTTTCCCCTAGGATTTCTCATCTGAATGATTTGTCACTACCACTTTGGTCCTTGGAGGCATATAACTCACTCATTAACAGTTTTTTTTTTTTTCTAGAAAACACAAATGTATTCTCTTCATTACAGTGATTATTACAGTTAAGCTGAAATGTTCCAAAATTTTTATTTTTATTAATAGTAAACTAGAATCCATAAAATATACAAACAAACCATCTTTTAAAGGGTTTGACTCTACCATAGTTGGCACTTGGAGGCCTGATGCTATTCCACAGAAGATCTAAGTGAAAGGAACTGCACATGGAAATGTGATCCATAAGTTTCTTTTCCCTTATGTTTAATGCCAGGAAGGGCTTTACCCTTCAGAAGAAACTTCTACATAACGTTAGCGTACTCAGTAGTAGAGTATCTTGATACAAATCCCTATCTTTAAAA
Organism: Macroglossus sobrinus; assembly: GCA_004027375.1. Lineage (NCBI taxonomy): Eukaryota > Metazoa > Chordata > Mammalia > Chiroptera > Pteropodidae > Macroglossus > Macroglossus sobrinus. The sequence goes on from PVKZ01001862.1 coordinate 284,248, forward strand.
AAATGTAGCCTGTCCTATATGTTTATAAAAATAAGGAAAATCGATAATATGTACATTTTTCTATTCAAATTCTAAAGACTACATTTCTTAGTAGTCTAAATCTCTTTTTTTTTTTAATTTTTATGAGTTTATTTGAGCCAAAACTGGACAGTTGCCGGGAGCAAGATCCCAAATGCTTCCATTCTAAATCTGTTTTGACTAAATTATTCTTTTAGTGGATATGTTCCAAAAGCTCAATTTACACTGTCTTCTGACTGATTTTATCGCTGCAGTTGTTGAGAGTAAGTAGGGTAATATTTGGGAAAGTGTTTGGTAAACTGTGAAATACAATACAAATATAAGATGGTAGTGATAGTAATTGGAACTAAACTAAAGCAAAATGAAGAAATTGTTCATCTGTCCATTCTGGGGCCCACTTCATGCTGGTAACAGATATTTGTCAGATGGCTTTTTTAATTCTCTGCTGTACAGAACATGACACGTTCATTCATGTCACATGACTGTGATACTTGTGAAAGCTCACTCAATTGATATAAATAAACTTGTCATGGTTCATTTACATATTTGTAATTTATGATAGGAAATACCTAAAATAATGGTGATGTTATATCCATGCTAGAATCAATTTTTACGTCCTAATTCTAGGCCGTATTTGCAATTAGTAATTCAGTATATTTTTCCCTGTTAGTCCTTAAACTCGTTGGTAATAGAGATTGTGCCTGCCCTGTTGACCCTTCTATCATAGATTCTATGTCAGTGGTGGGAGGTTTAGTAAGTATATAAATGTTTTTAAAGCTTTAATTAGTTAAATCAAAAGTAAAATTTCATAGCCATGTCAAAATTAACTTTTCAGACTAAGTCTGGAGGTGTTTCTTACAAACCTTTGTAACAGAGGTTATGACAGAAGCGTGAGAAAAGAGAAAGGAGCAAGACATTATTGTACTCTCAATACCTCTGTTAGCCCTCAAAACAACCTTCTGAGGAAGATAATTATCTCCAGGTTACAGATTAGGCCACTCGGACTTAAAAAACTTAAATAAAACGTGTATGGGGCTCAAAAAGGATATAGTCAGTATCCCAGAATCCAGGTCTGTCTTTCATTCTCTTCTGCTATCTTAAAACAAGTAAAACTTTATTGATAGCCTATAACTATGAAACGATGAAAAATATTAGTATTTTGATAGAGACAGTCACTCATTAATGGGAAACATAGTGAAATGCTTTAAGGGTGGCTGCTCTTTGCTCTGCACCTGCTATGTGCAGAGGAAACAGGAAATGTATAAGTCATAATATCAGTCTTCAAGGATCTTGGATCAAGTAGAGAGAGCTAAAAGACACAAAAGAAGCAATAGTAAACAAAATCAGACAATATGGTTTAAATGCTAAAAATCTAAATGCCTTAGGAGAGGAATATTAATAAGGGTTTAGTGTTCCACCTTTATTGTAGAAGTGGATCTTGAATTGGGACTTGAAAGGATCATTAGGATTTGAATGCCTACAAGGATGCTGACAGTGTTAGCCAAGAAGTAGAGTGAATGTTATGTTTATGATACAATAAGGATCACATCTAAACTAAGGGATTATTTTTGAGCGGTTAGAAATAATGTTGGAAAACTGTTAAGTGAAAAAGCAAACAGCACCACCAAAATGCAATGTCCACAAGGGCTGGGATCTTCGTCTGTTTTGTTCAGTATGTGACCCAAACACCTAGAAACATGCCTGGTATACAGTAGGTGCTGAATATACATTTTCAAACTTTATTTGGGTATAATTAATATGCAATAAGGTGCACATATTTAAGACATACCATTTAATAAATGTTTTAAAAATATTTTAACCCATTTCCCGTTTGCCCCAAGAATACTTGCCTGCAGAGCTTGTGGCTGCAGCGTTTACCCTAAAATGACTGGCAGATTACATACAGTCTTAACCTTACCCCCAAAGTCTGCCACAAAATAGTTTGCTTTTATTATTATTTCCACATTGCTCTAGTATATCAATAGTCTTTGGAAACATATGATGTCATTTTATTTATAGCATTCTGTTTTTAGTAGTGGTACTTCCATTTACAAAATACAGTAATTCTCGATTGCTAAAAATGTCAAATCCTAGAAAACATAGAATTCCTATGCATGATGTTAATGTCGTTTTCGAGCAGTTGTTAGATGAAGATTCATTTGATGAATCGGTTTATGTATCCATTTCTGTTACATTAAGATTAGAGACAAGTTCTGTTTAGAAATATCTCCAAGAACAGTTACTATATTTTATTTTCACATTGAAAACCAATCAGATTTGCTTCAGCCTCAAAAAGTGTGTTTATGTAAAATTAAATTATCACTGGCAGTGGGCTGCACTATTTTTTTCTTAATGGGAAATGGGTTAAAATATTAAAGTGTTCAATTGTATCTATAGTGCTTTGTTTCTTAAATAAACAAAGAAGTAAATAAATCAAAATGTAAACTTTTCTGAAACCTGGCTGGATAGGATAAGTGTTTATATTTTTCTCTAATCTTTTATGTATGTTTTAAAGGCAAGCAATTTTTAAAAAGAAGCCATTAATTTTAGAAATATGAGATTCAAAGGACAAAGTCTTAGGAGAAAACATTAGTGAACATGAAATTCTGGTTTTCTGAATATATTTTTGTTTTCTGGTTTTTAAATTTTTTTATCAAAATGTCTTATACACATAATTTAAAAGGCAAATAGTGTTAGAAGACTTAAAACTAAAAAATCCTCCCAAATCCCTTACCTTAGAGACAACTACTACTTTCAACTTGTAGCTGCTTCGTCTGTTAGTTATAGCCATATTTTTAAGCAACATGTATATTTTGAGTTATTAATTTTGTGCATTGCTTTTTATATTGCTATTAAGATGGATAAGGGTCTTAGCTCTCTTAGGCTAATCCCCTTTACCTTCTCACATTTTTTTAATGGCTTTAGCTCATTTTTTTCCCATGCAGGAAAAATATACACTATTCCCGCTGGACTTCAGGTTCATCCTTGGTCAAGAGATAGTATATTATATTTATCTAATAAATGTAATAAGTACTTTCAAACTCAAAAGAACATTAGGGAACATTGACAGTGTTGTATCTTGTATTTTACAATCATTTTTAATGGCTGCATTTTTAAAGCATACGTTTGATTATGTAATTCATTTAAGATTGTTATAAAATTTTGATATTATAAAAAAATCTTCCCACTTCCCTGATTTGTTACCATGTACATGTAATGCCTAATCCAGTGTCGTACATTTAATAAATATTGACTAAGATTCTTTGAATGAAATAATGGTTTGTTTTTATTTGTAAGTCTAAGGAATAATTTTGAAAAGCAGTACAGGAAAGATTAAGAAGACTTTAGAAATAGAAGACTTGAGACAACAATGACATCGAATTTGCCTAGATTGTTGGATGCTGTCCTCTTCGATGGTGTGGCTTTAGTGACTCCTACCGTACTGTCTAGCTTAAAGGCAGAGTCTGAAGTGACTAGGAATGCTGTTGAAGTTGCTGTCTATCCCCCACTTTCTGTCTGATACTGACACCTCTGCCCCTTTGCATTTCTTTCATTTTTCTTCCTTTCAATTCCCCCTTGTCTTTCAGAATTGCTCACAATTTTCTCATGAAAAGGCTAAGGAATAAATTCACTAACAGTTTATATTCAATTCATAATGAAAACAATAGAGGTATTTAAAACAATTTTCAATGCTAGGATATTTTCCAGAGCAGACGCCACTATGCTACTTTAATTCCTAGCAAAACAGAGGCTGAGAGAGTTAGTGGTCCAGGCAAATTGGCTCTGGTCTTGAGCCCAGCTCCACGAGCAGCAGGAGATGGGAGTGGAAGTCAGGACCCAAGATCATTCAGACTGATTTTCTCCGGCCAGAGTTACCCAGATTCAAAGGCACTTCTGCATCCTTTGGAGACTTTTAAGTGGGACCTGTAGACTACTTGTAGTGCCACTTTCTGGTTCTCATTGCTTTGGGATGGGTCTGGTGGCTTTTCGATGGCACTTCAGTGGCAGGTGCTAAGCAGGTCTGTCTTCTATTTAAATATGCTTAAATCTTAACATTTTTAAATTCACTATCAGTGTTCGCTTTGTGTATACTTCCTCTCCAGAGAGAATTTAAGAAACATATTCTTATTTGATATAGTCTGAGAATTGATATATTTTTAATGCTTTGTAGAAATCTAGCTTGATCATGTATTCTTTTGGGTAAAGTGTTTTCCTTTTCATTTTAAATCTGTAGTCTCTGGAACCTTGATGTCATAAGCAGGTTTGTCAAGACCTAATATTTTCTTAACTACATGGTTTTAAGCACATATAAAAAGAAGTTGTAATCTGGATTCGGGGTGACTTTTAAAAAAATCTAGTCATAAAACTAACTTATATGGGTTTATTAAAGTACTGCACCCTGGGATTTTTTTAAAGTTTATTTAATTTTAAAACATTCAAAAGTCATTGATTTCTTTTTTTCTTTCTCGCCATAATCAGTTTGGTTGTGTTTTCCCTAGTTAAAAACCAGACATTCCAGATTAGATAAAACAGGCTTAATTTTTCCTGACTTGAATTTTGACGAGTGATAACTTCAGTTGTGCACTAGGCAGTTCATAACTACTGTCCGTCTGACTTCACGTAGCACATTCAGGTACGACTAAGATTGCTGTGTCCACGTTGCCTTCAAGTCTTGAGTCAACCGAGTATCTTATAAAGGTCTTTCAGTTGTTTGTTTGGGTTTTTTTTTTACAAATTTATCTTTATCTTAACATGATGAATCTACTTCTCGTGTTCATCACTTTTGTAATTTTTCATCCACTGACCCCTACCCCGCTCTTTGCTCATGTTATATTCAGAATTAAGCCCAGTTCCACACTAATTGCAATAGTTCCTGAACAAAATTTGTTTTTACCACTTTGATGACTGTCCAGTTTTATTTTTTTGTTGTCATGTATATCCAGAAATCCCACATCTAACATTCTATCCCATTGATATTTTATCAAAAATACAGAAAGTGCTATTTACAACATTCATTGTAATAGCAAAAGCCTGCCCTCCAAAAAAATGTTCATCAATAAGGGACTTGTTGAATAAACTCTGGTAAATTCACAGTTTTTAGAGGGATGCAGCAGTAAAAAATTTTTATGGGTGGGGAGTGATCAGTAGGATATATTGTTAAGTGGAAAAAGCAAGATGGACAAAAATATGTATACTATACTATTTATTTAAGAAACAAGTGGACATGGATATATATATATATATATATATATTTGTTTATATTAGAAAAAAATGAAAAAAATAAGGTTATTTATAAGCTGAGAGGAAGAGGAGGGCAGGGTATAAAGAGCAAGGATGGAAACTGGATTTCTCTGAATATGTCTTGTGTTTTAGGTCAGCTTTGGAACTGTATAAATATTTTACACACTTAAGAAACAAAATTGACTATCAAGTAGGTGGCAAAACCATATAGGAATTATTTCAGGTAACCTGAAAACATAGTAATTTTATTGTATCTCCTAGTGACAGCTTTGAGTTTGGTCTTTTGTTCTTAAGACCCTTTTAGTGTTACTTTAGGGCTACATAATAACTTATGTTAAAGAATATTAATGCATACATAAGAATGAATTTATTTTAAATACTAAATTGAGAACTTTAGCTTTTGTATCTTTTTCTTTCTACAGTAAGGCAAAAGAGAATGAAAGAAGTAGATAATCTTGAAAGTATAAAAGAAGAATGGTAAGTTAATTCCGACTCTGAATTTTCTTTGTTATTGATGCCTTGTTAGTATCCTTCTCTATTTTTACTGCATTTCACTGACTGGTATAGTACGTTTTAATTATGATTATTTCAGTTAAGTACCTAATAGTAATACATTTACAAGTAATTTTTTATCATAGCTGCATTGAATGGATTTGAGTGAAGTTACTAAATCTTGGTTATTAATTTTAAAAATTGTTAAAAATTTCTCTGTTCACGTATTTCTTCTGTCGTATAAGCAAGAAATTCAAGTGACTATTTACTTCGTATAAGTGAGAATTCAAGTAACCACTTCGTTAGTCAGAGTGGCAACATAATGGCTTGGCGTCAGATAAACCTGGGTTTGAATCCCATCTCTGTCGTACGCTATCTCTCTGGCCTTTGAGCAGCTTAGATTCTTTGAGCTTCAGTATCCCATCTATAAACTGGGGGAATACCTCGGTACCTGAAAGATTTGGGGGAAAATTAGATAGCTAGTGTAAAGCATGTAGCATGGTATTAGCAATAAATGGTAGATGCAAAATCTATGGTTCTTATCATTATAGAATACTTCATTCTCACTTTTCTGAGGTGAAGTAATTTATTTTGTATTATATTCTTTGTTTTAAGTACTGGAGATACATTTCTTTCATAGTTCATTTGAGGAGACAGACCAGTATTTCTTTCATACTTACAATCTGTTGATTCAATTTCTTTTCTTTTCTTTTTTTAATTTTTATAATGGTGACATTGGGTAACAAAATCCAGTAAGTTTCAGGTGTACAATTTAACAGTAATATATATATTACATTATATTGATTCAATTCCTTTAATACATGTTGACCTATCCATATTATCTATTCCTCCTTACACGAGTTTTAGTAAATTGTGCCTTTTAAGGAATTGGTCCATTTCATCTGAATTATCAGATTTGTGGTCATAGAGCTATTGTGCATCTCCACACACTGTATTCTGAACTTCTTAAAAACCTGGACTAATTCTTACTCATCTTTGTGTCTCCCTACTACCTAGCATAGAGTCGGGACTGAATAAATGTTTGAATGACTTGAATTTACACAATGAAGCTTAGTAGAATTTACCTACCAAATAGATAAGATAAAGGAATAAAACTTCAGCTATTCTGGATGTTCAGCGTTATTGGCTTTGTACTTAGTAACTAGTGATTAAGTATAAACTGCTTTCTGAACAGAAGAAACAATTAAAAACCGGAAGCATAAGTGGTTTTAATGGTATCTATGATATCTGAGCACTTGCTGTGTGTCCTGGTGCATGCTGGTCCACACCATACACCAGGTACAGGCCTGCATCTGTATTTGCGTGGAATCTTCATAACAACCGTGTGAGATAGGTGGTTGTTTCTGCATTTTACAGATGAGGAAGCCAAATCACGTAGAGGCTACGTTTCTTGCCCTGAGTCTGTGTGACCTAGCAAAGGTACCTAAACAAACACCACAGCCTGAGCTTCAGTCAGTATCCTCTCCTGCTACCCAGAAGTACTGTTAAGAAAGGGGAGAAATCACTAGCATTCTGAGAAATCATCTTTTTGTGTAGAAAGTATTGGGTCATCACCTGCGAACAGGCATCATTAATACTTGATGGTAATATGGAGCGTGTTAAGGATAGATAGAGTATTATCTAGAAGAGTAAAAAGAAGGCACCTCAGTGACAACATTGTACCAAGTGTCAGCGATTTCATAACCGTATAATAATGGCTATTTTGAGAGACGGTTGAGCGCAGGGACTAGGAGCGCAGACTTTGATAGCCTGGATTCGGTTTCCAGCTCTTCCTCTCAAAAGTGTCACGATCTTGAGCAAATTGCTTAAGCCTTTTTTATATCTAATAAATGGTGATAAAAGCAAAATGTGCCTTTTGGATCATTGTGAGGACTGAATGAGTTAACACATGTAAGGATGTATCAATAAATGCTCAATAAAGGTTAGCTATGAAGACAGGCTTTATAGCTTATCATGGTTAGGAGCATAGGCTTGGAAGACAGGTTAACAGGGCTTACATTCCGTCTCTGCCTCTTATTAGCTGTGTATCAGACGTGTAACTTAACCACTCTGTGATTCATTTTTCTTGTCTATAAAATGTAGATGAGAGTATCGCCTTGATAATTCCTGGCAAGAGTGTAAGAGCTAAAAAGTGTTGATTATTATTTGTAGAAACTGAAAAGTTATATCCCAATATATTTATGAATTTTCTATATGACTTCAAAAAAGATCAACCAGAAACCATGTTTTCTATCAAACGAATGTTAGGTAACATTTCTTATTTAATATAAATACAGAAGAAAAACCCGTAGATGGTAGTAAGCAAAATGGGTGAAGGGAGTCAAAAGGTACAAACTTCTAGGTATAAAATAAATAAATCATGGGGATGCAATGTGTAGCATGGCGACTGTAATTACTAAGACTGTACTGCATGTTTGAAAGCTGGCAACTTTTCATAACAAAAAAAAAATTTGTAACATCACTATGGATGTTAACTAGATTTATTGTGGCGATCATTTCAGAATATATACAAATAACAGATTATTATGTTGTATACCTGAAACTATTATAATGTTGTATATCAATTATACCTCAATTTAAAAAAATAGAAAAAAAACAGTAGAGTATTAAACCACTACATATGAAAGTGCTCTGTGGGAAATCTCATTCCGAAGTGTGCAAAGTAGCAAAACCATGATTAGAACTGTTCCTGATGGATTATCAATCACCTTTAGTTTTAAGAGTGCTTTCTATTGTCAAAAGTACATTATAACCCCTTTTAAAGCCATTTTGAGCCCTTTTCAAAGAAAAAACGTCTTTTTACTCTGGATCAGTGGTTTTCAGCCTGGTGAGATTTTACCCCGCCCAGAGGACAAAATGACTCGAGATGTTTTTGGTGGTTGTAACACTTTGGGGATAGAGGAGCAGGCACGCTCCTAACATCTAATGGGTAAAGGCCACGATGCTGCTAAACATCTTACGACTCATGGGGCAGCCCGCACAACGAAGAATTATCCCTCCCCAGTGTCAATAGACTGAACTTGAGAAAACACTGCTCTGGACCAAAAGGATTAATGGACTCCCCAAGGTCACATCTCTGTGATCTTAACTGAGAAGAGAGTCTGAACTGTGGACATGGAAGTAGCATGTCTCGGTTTAGGATCCCTTAACTAAAACAATTTATGTCAATTTTTAGAGAATTAGTGCTTAGTAGTGCTTATTTTTCTTTGTTGTTGTTGTTGTTATTGTTGTTGTGTAGGGTTTGTGAAACAGGATCTGACAACCAACCTCTCAGTGATAATCAGCAAACAACATGTGAGTATTTTGTCGACAGCCTTTTTGAGGAAGCTCAGAAGGTTGGTGCCAGATGCTTGTCTCCCGCTGAACAGAAGAAACAGGTACAAGTCCATAACTTTTGTCTCTTCCAATCTCTCTCCAAATATGGACCTTTTAGAGAGGGTCCGTGAGGTCGAAACTTTTTCACAATGATAGCAAGATATTATTTACCTTGTCACTATGTTGACTTGGCACCCATACTGCCAAAGCAGTGGTGGGTCACAAAGCTGCCGGCACCTTAGGAGGAATCAAGGCAATGGCACAAAACCGTACTGGTCATTACTGTTTTCCTTACTTGCACAGAGAAAATAAACGCTAGTTTCACTTAAGAATGTTCTTGATAATGAAACAGTAAAGCTTACACATTTTCTTAAATCCCAGCCCTTCAATACACATCTTCCTAATATTGTTTGCCAAAATGTGAAGTACACATAAAGCATTTCTACCACATACAGAAGTATTGTACTTTTTATTAACACGATCCATTTTTTTTTTTGTTACCACTTTGCAGGTAGATATAAGTATAAAATTATGGAAAAATGGATTCACAGTCAATGATGATTTCAGAAGTTATTCTGATTGTGCAAGTCAGCAGTTTCTGAACTCCATCAAAAAAGGGTAAGCGATCTTTGTAAATAGAAGGTTATTTTAGGAATGTTGCCTTGGAAGAATCCTTTTTAATATTTACATGTCCCTACACATTCACAGATACTTTTCCTTTTGTAAATTCAGAGATTCATAGGATGGGTTTTCTTAAGAGAGCCACAGCTATAATTTTGAAAAAAGTGTAGGAATTTGAATTGTGATCAATCAAAATCAGACTTAAACTAATTTGCTTTGCCAAGTATTAATTCCACATCCTAGTTGTTATTTAATATTTATGTTTTAATGTTTACATATCCTTATAGTCTTCGAATTGTGATTTCTATTGCCTGTAATGTTTATTATGTATTTATGATTCTAAGAGTTATATATGTTTGATCTAGAAAATTTTTTAACTATTAAGAACATGAAAATTACCTATAATTTCATCACCCAGAAAATAACTGTTATTAACATTTTTGTTGAATTTCATTCTGGCGTTTTTTGTGCATGGACTCATATATGATATGCATATTTTTTTTTGAGAAATGATTTTGAATTTCTCTTAAAGTATATGAATATCTATGCATAATATTTTCACAGTGATGACACATAATTTTTATTTATATACTAAGTTGTTGGCAAGTTATTAATATTGCCACTGAAAAATTATCTGTGACTATATTTTTTATAACAGCTTTATTGAGATATAATTAGCCTACCATAAAATTCATCTCTTTAAAGTATGCAATTCCATTTTTTTCAGTATTTTCACAGTGTGCAATCATCAGCACTATTAATTCCAGAACATTTTTATCACACCAAAAAGAAACCTTATACTAATTGTCATTCATTATTTTCCCCTCCACAGTCCTACACAAACACTAATCTACTTTCTGTCTGTATGGATTTGCCTGTTTAGTGCCAAGTAGTTTTGCATTGTGTGGGTATATCACATTTAGTTTATCCATCTATTAGTAAATAGACATTCGAGTCATTTCTATGTTTTAGCTATTATGAATAATGCTGCTATGAACATTCATGTACAAGTTTTTGTGTAGACATATGTTTTCAATTCTCTCAGGTCTCAGAGTAAAATTGTTGTTAAATTAGTTTAACTTTATGAAGAATTGCCAAACTGTATTCCAGAGTGACTGCACTATTTTATATTCTCACCAACAGTGTATGAGAGTTCCAATTTTTTCATATTCTTGCCAAAACTTGTTAGTATCATTTTTTTTTTAATTATAGCTATCCTAGTGGGTATGAAGTGGTATCTCATTGTGGTTTTGATTTGCTTTTCCTTAATGACGAGTGATGTTGAGCATCTTTCTTGTACTTATTGGCCACGTGTATATCTTCTTTCAAGAAATATCTGCTTAAATCCATCGTCTGTTTTAATTTCCTTTGCCTACTTTTAAAATTGGGTTATTTGCTTTCTTATTGAGTTGGGCGAGTTTTTTATATGTTCTCGATTCAAGTCCTTTATCAGATATATGATCTTAAAATATTTTCTCCCATTCTTTGTGTCATCTTTTCATTTTCTTGATGATATCCTTTGAAGCACAAAAGTCTTACATTTTGATGGGGTCTGATTTATCTGTTTTTTTTTTTCTTTCGTTACTTTTGCTTCTGGTATCATATCTAAGAAATCATAACTTAATCTAAGACCTTGAAGATTTTCTCCTATGTTTTCTTATCATTGTGTTTAAATTTTGACCAGTATCTCTGATTACTCTTTCAGGATAGATTGCTGGAAAGAAAATTATTGAATAAAAGGCATGAACATTCTTTCAGCTCATGTTCATGCTACTGCTTTCCAAAAAAGAGATATAATATTAAATTTCTATCCCATGGCACTATCTCTTCAGTGCATGTTTTTAGGCATGACATCCACTTATGGTGCAAAGCAGTTTTTTTGGTCAGTCTGTATTTCAGAAGGGTTAATAGTAGCCAATTTTCAGTGTATATAAACACATATATATGTCTGTGTGTGTATATATATATGTATACACAGATTTCAAATTACTTTATAATATATTTCGAATCCTTTTCTAACTTATACAGAAATTGCAAATGTAGTACAAAGAACTTTTTTTTAAAACCATTTTGTAATAAGTCGTAAAGTGATGCTTCTATAAGCAAGAACATTTTCCTACATAACCACATACAACCATCTATTGCTATATTACTACCATTTGATCCTCAGACTCTATTTAAGTTACACTCTTTGTATTAATATTATCCCTTATAGCAAAGCATCCAATTCAGAACCACACAGTATATTTATTTACATGTCATATTTCTTTAGTCTCCTTCACAATGGAGCAGTTCCTCAGTTTTCTTTGATTTCCTTTTTTTTTTTTTTAGGCCAGGCAACCCTTGGTTGACCTCACAGATTGCAAGGACCTTGTCAGATTACAATCCCTTATTTTTTAAATTTTTTTACACCTACAGCACCTGGTCTTCCTAGGGTCTCCCATCCAAGAACTAACCAGGTTTGACCCTGCTTAGCTTCCGAGATCAGACAGGATTGGGCTTGTTCAAAGTAGCATGGTGGTAGACTTTGATTTCTTTTTATGACCTTAACATTGAAGGTTATGGACCTGAATTATATAGAATGCCCCTCAATTTAGATTTTATCTGATTTTGTCTTCATGAAAGATTAAGATAAAAAACATTGGTAGGAATTTCACAAAAGTAATGCTATCCTTACTTTAATAGAAATTATTTTTTGCATTTTTTTATACTTTTACCCATGTAGCATGGATCTCTAAACACTGGAATTTCATTTTATCTGTTTTTTGAACATTATGTAAATTGAATGTGTTTATTTTTTGTGTCTACTCAGCTTACTTCTTTGGGATAGTCATTCATGTTGTCACATTAATCCCAGAAGCAATATAAGATGGATATATTTTATTATGTAAATATTAAAAACTACATATATACCAAGAGACACTATATACAGTCAAAAGACAAATGCCAAACTGGGAATACTTGTTACATATATGCCATATAAATGGAATACATACACAATTCTTACAAAGCAGTAAGAAAAGATGGAAAGGTTATGTTTGTACCATTTGATCTACATTATAACAAAATAATAGTGGACATTTGGTAAAAATGAATGACATATCTGTATACTAACATGAAAATATTTCTGTGGTATATTGCTTTAAAAAAAGCAGTTTGCAGAATACAGAGTAGTGTGTATAGATTAATACCATCTGGGGCAAAAACAAAAATAAATAATTAAATGAAGTTTTACTATATGTATAGAGAAAATCTAAGAGATGCAACATCAGAGTGGTATTATAAGGACCATCCCTTTCTAAGTTGATATGTGTTTATATTTTTATACCTTGTTTTTTTCAAACAAGCATGTATCTTAAATTTAAAATTTTGATGTATGACATACGGAAAAGTATACAAATCACAAATATATACTAACAAATTTGCATTATTTGCATTATCAGAAAAAAATCAATTATTTTTCTGAAAGTTTGTTAGAATTAGTAATTTGTTAAAAATTTTCCCATATTGCTTGTATAGCAAGTATATTCTATAACATTGTACATTTTCAAGTGCTTGTTAGAAAAGACCCTACCTCTACTAGATCATAAGATTCAGTCAATATTTGCTAAGTTCTGTGCATCAGATCCTGTTCTTGGGATTAGACTATGTTTGTGAGTAAAACAGAAGAGAGGCATTTATGGTGTATTAGACAAAGCCCCAGACTGAGTCCAAGCCATGTAACTTTATCGTCTCTATTAGGAAGATAAAATGTGAAAACCTTTTTAAAAATTCTAACATGTTTCACATTTTACTTGTCATGTCCAAAGTAAATCTGTATTTTCATTTAAAAACTGAAATGAGAGCTTGATTTTTCTAGTACATTTTTAGTCCTATTTAGATGCCTATAAAAATGATCAAATTGTTTAAATTTAGCAGTGTATCGTCATCAAATAGCCGATGCTTCTAGTACTATTATAGGTACTGCTGAAAAACCCTAGCTGTTCATTAATTTATCATTTTAAAAAATGACTATTGTTCTTGGTTTTTGATATTCATACCATTTACATTATTTTAAATGCATTCTTTTTTTATTGTAAACATGTTACACTCCTTATTTCTAGATATTTTTCAATTCTTTTTGCATATAGAGTTTGTTTTTCAAAGAAAGAAAAAAAATGTTTCGGGAGCTTTATCACTTTGTTTCTTTACCTTCGAAGGGAATTACCTTTAGAATTAGAGGGAACTTTTGATAAAGAGGAGGTGGATGTTAAAGTTGAAGATAAGAAAAATGAAGTCTGTACGTCAACGAAGCCTGTGTTCCAGCCCTTCTCGGGACAGGGCCATAGACTGGGAAGGTGAGTGGGCTCATGCTCTGTGCTTTCTGTAAGCAGAGGCTCGACTGATATTCCACCATCATTATATTACTGTGTAGATGACATACACAGAGCTTATCATTTCTCACACTGGAAGTGAGGTTTTCATATTAACTTTTATGAGGACTCCGAAGTCATATTTACCTTAGAATAAATTAACATATGCTGGCACTACACTAAAAAATTATGGGGGCTTTTTTTTTTTATCGTATCAAATCAAAAGGACCTGGCTTATTGAGTACATTAAGCATAATTGGGTGGACGAATCATTTTTTCTTCCTTACATCCAGTACTTGAGCTGTGTCAGTAATGGTACAGTGTACATATGTATGCTAGCTTTCAAATATAGAGTTCCATTTAATGCTTAACAATGCTTTCATCATTGTGTTCAGTGATCAATATTTGAATTTTGAGGTAATAAAAATGAAAAATGCCTGATAAAGTTAGTATCAGTAGCAGAGTCTTTAATTATTTTCAAATTTTTCAGTCTTCATTATATCTAACTATGCCTTATGACAGGATAATCAAGGAGGTAAGATACAGAATCACTTTTATTTTTATAAATTCCCAGAATTGATTATCAAGACTGGTAAAATATATATATATATCCATCCACACATATAAAAATATCCCGGTGTGACTTTCAGAATGATTAGGAAATGCTTTGTTTCCTTTATTTTTCTTTATAACCCAGGGACTAATCTCTACAGAGGATTTATAATTTCTTTTAGAAATTTTAATTTGGGGAGTAGGTAAAGGTAAAGTCTGTATTATTATTCAAATAATACTACTAACAGTATATTTACACAGCACTCTGCTAGCTTACAGATGACTTGGATGTGCATAATTTCATTAGAAATATATGATGGACATAACTAATACTAATATCTGTATATCATCATTGAGGAAATAGTTATAACTCACTAAAATCTTCCTAACAGCTATATTAATATAAAATATTTTATGATAATTGTTTAATGATAAAGTTCTGCTAAATGAAAAAACATGCATTTGACTCTGTTTCTGGATTTTTTTTTTTTTTTTTTTTTAGTGCCACACCAAAAATTGTTTTTAAAGCAAAGAGTAATGAAGTTGCAAAGAAAAATAATTTGTCTGGTGTCCCACTAAACAAGCTGGAACCCATCACTAACATTCAGATCTGGTTAGCCAATGGGAAAAGGATTGTACAGAAATTTAACATTTCTCATAGGTGAGTCTTTAATTTCATTTGCCTGATTTATTCTTGTTTAAATTTCATATCTTCTTTTCAGTTCAGTCAAGTGTAGTTTTTAAGAACTAACCAAGGATCTTAATAAATTGTTCTCTAAATATAATATATCATGACTGGAAATTCTTGGACATTAATGAAGTATTTCCAGTCTGTTTTATGAATTATCATTCTTATCATTTGAATAGTTTTCCTGTTTAACTGGATACATAATTTTAAAATAATTATTTTTAATATGTTTTAAAATTGATTATTAGCATTATGTGCATATTTTTTCTGTTAATCATAGAAAAAGGTATGAAAATACAGAAAAGTACTGAAAGAAATTGAAGTCAGTTTAAATTCCATCACCCAGAGATAATTGCTATTTTCAGTTTGATGGATTTTTCCAGTCTTTTATCTCTTCTTAAATTTTCTTTTCATTTTAATTAAAAATAAGAACATACTGTATATAGATTTACTTCTTTATTTAAAAGTATTTTAAAATTTGGGGTGGTGAGTTATATAGAATACATATATAGACATAGTTAAAATAATAGACATATATGTACCTCCTAGTTCAAAACATACACCAACATACCTTTCCTTTTGTGCAAGGGATAAACTCTTTTCCAAATTTATATTAATCATTTTCTGCTTTTATTCATAGTTTTACCAAGTACATATGTATCCCTATAAAACAGTGAGTTCTGTTCATTTTCAGATAATTAGATTAAATTTTAAAACGATTGTAAGCATACAGAAAAGTTTCAAGAACAGTGTAAAGAACTTTTTTTCCTAACCACTGAAGAGTAAGTTGCCAGTGTGATGACCTATCACTCGAAATACTTTAATGTGTGTTTCCTACAAACATGGACATTATCCCACATAACTACAGTTCTTTAGATGGGAATTTAACATCAATACACTTCTACCAACTCTTCAGACCCTATTCAAGGTTTGCCATTTAATCTCTTATCATCCTTTATACCCAAAGACCATTCAGAATTACACACTACATTTAGTTGTCATGTCTCATGTCTCTGGTTGAAATATTTCTTTAGTCTTTCCTTGATTTTCATAACCTCGAAAGTTTTTAAAATTATAGGCCAGTTTTTTTTTTAATTTGATGATTTCTTGTCATTATATTTAGGTCACTAATTTTGGCAGGACT
The DNA here is from genome assembly GCA_004027375.1 of Macroglossus sobrinus. NCBI lineage: Eukaryota > Metazoa > Chordata > Mammalia > Chiroptera > Pteropodidae > Macroglossus > Macroglossus sobrinus. Next base: position 300,692 of record PVKZ01001862.1, read on the forward strand.
GTCACAGAAATGATGCATTGTACATCTCATTGCATCCTATTGGGAGGCATCATTTACATTTTGTTTCATTATGTTAAATTTGTTCACTTGATTAAATGGTATCTGCCAAGTTCCTTCACTATGAAGTTGTTATTTTTCTCTTTGTAATTAGTATATATTTTGTGGAATTGTTTGAAATTGCATAATTATCATGATCTTTCTAAGACATCAAGTTTATTCATTTATTTATATCTGTATTTACTTGTGGTTTCCTGTTTTATCCAGTGGGTTATAATCTCCTAACAACATTACTTATTTTAATGCCCATATCGTCCCAGATACAGTCAGTGGGACCTCCTTTAAACCTTGAACACGTTTCCATTATTCTTTGAGCATTGCTTTGTTTTCTGGCACAAAATATTTTTTCAAGTTCATTCTTTACTTTTTCGAAGAAGCCCCAGTTCTTTTTCCTGGACAATGTGTTGAGAAGCCAGGATCTGGGTGCGAGGTATCCTTTCTGTTTATTTGGATGCCAGGACTCTGAGAGTTACAGGTGTATACACACATGTATATATACATCTACACCTGCACACATGTTTACATCTGTATTTCTGTATCTTTGCATCTCAAAAACCATGAGTTCACATAGGTACCTCCAGTTTCAACCCACCACTACCAGTGTTTATTCTAGTTTTCCTCTTCCCATGCTTGTAACTAACTCCTCCCACAGAGAAGCCTAGCTCCAGTCATTCTTAATATAGTTAATGATTGATGAATTCTCCCATATGTAACCAGTCTCCTTTTTCCATTGCTCCCTCCTCCCCCACATGGAAGCCGCCCTCACCCTGCTTGGGCTATAATTCTCCGCGTTGATTTCTCACGTAGATTCCCTTCTCTTCCTGACACATGGGTCTCTGACACATCTCCCCAGGCCACTTCAACACCCCGTGCCCATGGCTTCTTCGCCCTCTTGGGCTCTGACACTGTCGTCACCCACTTTGGATCTAATACAGCACAGTTGGCCGCTCCTCTGTGTGAATGCTCTTTTGATGCTGCTTGAGACAGCCTGCTCTCTGCCACCTCTCCTCCTACCCCTCAGTGTGGATCAGTTCCTCACCCCACTTGGCTTCTGGCACTGTACACTGGACAGCTCCCCTACGTGGACACACTGCTAACCATGCGTATGCTCTAACCACCCCACCTCACCTCCCCTGCATGGGCGCCCTCCCTGTGTTGGTCAGGCTCTGACACCATACAGGTGGGCAGCTTTCCTGGGTGAGTGAACTCTGGTTCCCTGTACGAGGCCAGCACAGTTCCCTCTTATTTCTGGCCTGGCTGCCTCTCATGTTCTGCCCTACTAATGTGACCTTGGGACTGAATTGTCCAGTAAGGAAAGGAAAAGGCAGTTTTGTTTTATTTTTTTTTAATTTCCTATGAATGGAAGTATATTTTATGCATTCTACTACAACTTTTCTTTCTTTATTTTATTTGCTCAGTATGTGTTTGAGACCTCGTGTTGATATGAGTAGCTGTAACTCATTCATTTTCATTACTGTACTGTAATACCTTATATGAAAATAATTATCCTTTTTATTTTTATGGGTAATGGTGGAGGCGTATATTGGTTTGTATGAATGTATCAATCAGCATTGCTCAGTAAACAGTCACAAAAATCTCATGACATAGAATAACAAGTATTTATTTCTCATGTGTCAGCTGGTGTGGCTTTGCTGATGTCAGCTGAGCTCATGTGTCTACAGGTCATCTAGGGAAGCTCTGATTTAGACTGCAGGTCCGTGAGTTTAAGTCTGAACCTTGCATCTCTCAGTCGTCTTAAATCATGAACCACCTGCCCATGTTGTTCTCAGAGCAAAGGCAGAGGCATAAGAGGGCTGGTCCCACTAAGAAAGCATTTACTTCTATCACTGTACTAACGTTCCGTTGGCCAGAGCAAGTTACATGGCCAAGTCCTGTTTATTGTGCTGTTTGTGGAAAAGACTATCCTTTCTTGATCTAATTGCAATGGTATCTTTTTGTAAATCAGATGAGCTATTCTGGACTCTGCATTCTGTTTGATTGGTCTATCTTTCCTTTTGCCAACTCCTCATTGTCTTAATTATTGTTACTCTATAATAAATAAAGTAACCCCCCCTGGAGAGCTATGAGGACATCTGTGGCACCCTCTACCTGGGCTTACTTGCCCAGCTGCAGCCAAGCTGAGGCAGATGCTGCAGGAGTTGGGGCGACCCAGCATGGTCTAGTTCAGTGCCAACCACTGTCCCGACTGTGGTGACCCAGACCCCACTCTGTGTCCCTGTTACACATCTTCCTAACTGGGTGCACAATAATAAGCTTCGTTTTATGCACTTGGACCCTGGAGCCCAGACATAAGTACTTCTTAAAGGAACACAGCAGCCACAGTTTCAGACAAAAGCTCAGTGTTCACAAGAAAAGGAGAGGTGATTCGGGGGGTGGGGAGGAAATGCTGACTTGAGGAGTTCATGGTTTCTTTGAGGAGATGTGTTCTGTAGAGTTAGATAGATGAAACTAAGTTTCTAGAGGGGGACTCAGGCATTGAAGGTAGATGTAGGAGTTACCCCTGTTTGAATGGTTGTAAAGAAATGGTCAGAAATAAAGGTAACCTCATGTTAAAAAAAAAAAAAAATCCTTATTATATCAGGTACCGAAAGAATTGTGCTAATAAAATCTCCAGGTATGAGTGTGGATTTGTCTTTTTTCTTTCTGTCCACATTTACTTTAAATATATTAAAGCTATATTATTAGGTTCATAGAAACATAAAATTGTTGGCTTTTTCTGATGAATTGACCTTTTTAGCGTGCACACACACACACAAAATGTCCCCTTTAATCCCTTATAATTTTGTGTTGAAAGTTACTTTGCCTGATGTTAATATAGTCGCACCACCTTCCTTAGGATTAGTGCTTGCTTAGTAGGTCTTCCTCCTCCTTTTTAATTTCAGCTTATCTACATATTTACCTGTCAGTATATTTAAAGGTATTTCTTGTAAATAGTTATTTGAGTGTGTTTTTTGCATGTAGGCTAGGCCAACAGTCTTTTTTGGTTCCTGTAATTACCATCTACTGAGAGCTTTCTGTGTGTTTGGCGCTCTTCAAGGCTCTTCACTTATATTACTTTTAAATGTCAAAACCACCCTAGACAGCTAGAATTAGAGAACTGGTTATCATAATGAGAGAAGAAACATATGTTTAAAGTGGTGCCCTGGAATGCTCTGTGATCTAAATTCCTTTAAATGAAAGGAGGGCAAACTAAACACGTGGAGAGTGGAAGAGGGGATTTGTTACTCCTGTCCTAGTTTATTTCTTTTGAAGGAAATAAAATATATACATTTTTTTCCTCCGTCTTTAATGCACCCCACTTCCACCCCTGACCTATGGATGTTGCCATTTCCCCTTAAGAACTGGATCTCTAAAGATGGGTTGTCTCCTCCCATGCATTTATGGGGTGCACCCGGGGCCTGGCGCACTCGGGGTACGGTCCGTGGCTCCAATTGAGGCGCGAACCCAGGGCCTTCTGCACGTAAAGCAGACGTGCTAACTACTACACTATGGAGCCACCCCAGAAGTGAAATATTTTAATCTCAACTTCTTTGTCTAGAAAAGTACCTCTGACATTTTCAATAACAAATAGTCACTTTGGCCAACAGTATATATTAAGTGAAGATTAATCAGGCTTTGTTTTTAAATTGGAATGTTAAGTCCACTTTTAAAGTGATATATAATATCCTGAACTAGTTGGGTTTAGGGCTACCATCTTGCTCTTTGTTTTCCCTTTACCTCATATCTTTTTATTCTTTATTCCTCCTTTGAGCTTAACACGTATTATCTTTTTATCCTCTTACAGCTTTTAGGATTTGCATTTCTTTCTTATCTCAATGGGATCGTAAATATCACAGTATACATTTTTGAGTTTTACTGCACAGTTCCTTTAATCTTTACTATTTTCTTACTTTTTATATTTATGTTATTTACCATAAGCTTTAGCCTTTAGTTATCCAATTTTTGGTCCCCAAATAAATACGTGGGACCTTGTTCCAGACTCATGGGGTTGGTTACCTGCACAGGTTTAATAGAGTGACCATTAGTGGATTTTAGTAAACACACTGAATGGGAGAATTGTGTCTTTGTGATATGCCGTATTTCACTCATTTGGAGTTGTACCTTTTTTTTATTATTATTATTTCAGCATCTCTGAAATGGAGTTGCATCTTATAGTCCACTGTTGGCCATATGGCAATCATGTCACAATTGTCTTTGCCTTAGCATCTGCCTGCAAACATGCAGACCGAGTGCCAACTGAACGAAAACATCCCAGAGACATAGTGAAGCGCTTCTCTAAATAAATTCTGTATCACCAACGTACCTGATGATACAGAGAGTGGGTATGATGTGGAAAAACACGTACCCTAATGACCAAATCAAGAGTGATTCAAAGGATCCAAGTCTGACTAATGTTCAGGCTTTCGGAGTGGCTTAACCATTTTATTCTGCTTGGAAGCCCATGAGTGAATTGATAAATGTTTATATGAAATTAAGTTAAAAGTGCTCTTTCAACAAGTACAAAATACAAATTCTAAGTGCGAAAAAAATATCTCGTCATAATCTAGATTTTGTTTTTTGGTGACACATAAAATGATATGTCTTAAAATCTGTGGCATCTTAGTTCTGAGGAACTGCATATGTGCTCCCCCTCTCTAAATATACATACATATGCTTAGGTGAACTGCCTTCAAGATTGCAATGATCATATTATGTGTGTTCACTATACTAACTTAGATTCTATGTGCACTGAGTTAAGAATTTTCCTAATTGGACCTGAAGCACAGCATGACCTGGCATTTAAGAGAAAACTGTCTATGTAAGATTACTAGTTGGGCCATTTCTGATCCATTGAGAGCTAGATACGTAGATATATAAACTGTCTATTATAGAAACTTTGAGGTATATGCTAAAGCAAAGAGGAGATAATGAATGATTCATTACTTAGCTCCCACTGAACTATTTTTGAGCAAGTCCCAGACTTCATAGAGTTTTCTATGTAAATATTGCAGTATGTGTCTCTAAAAGAATATTCTTTTAAAAGTGTAACCATAATACCTTCGTCATATTCAAGATAATTTGCCGCATCCTCTTTCTACCCTACTGCGTGACAAGGTCCGGAGATGGGGACAGATGCTTCAAGGAATGCATTGTCAAGAACAAGGATGTGGCATGTGTTTAGGGATAATTGGTTTCTTAAGAACAATCCTATTAATAAGGGGAATTTGGGTAGCACAAATTCTAGTAAGTGTAGACGCTGTACAAGTGGATTTCAAAATTGGCTCCGAGGAAAACATGGTAAATTCCCCACGTATGGGATCAGCTCCAGTCACTCTGACTATCCAGAATGCATAAAACCTTTATTTGAACAATCATTAAGGAAAATTCCTTTTGACTCGCCTCTTAAAGATGTTATGAATAAATTACAACAAGCTGAATTATTAGAACCAGCTTATACTCCTATTCCCACGCAGTTAGTAGAAAAATTAATAAAAGATAAGAAATTTACTCATAAGGCTGTGCCTACTATGGAAGGGCCTCCTTTTGTGTCCTACTGGATATATAAAAATTAATGGTTTAAGTTTGATAGAAAGGCTGGTTGGGTCAGGATCTCCTTGGTGCTTAAAAACAAAGGAATGAAAACTTAGCTTACAAAAGCAGCTTTGTAAAACTGATTTTTTAAATGTTTTCCTCAATACTGCACCAAGGAAACTGTCAAACAGCTATGAAAAAGTTTCAGCTTAAACTTTAGATAACAGCATAAATAAAGTAGC